>JAAFCE010009125.1:10469615-10501828 GCA_013389805.1 Trigoniulus corallinus
TCGATTATGGCTGCAGCGTATATGGCCTGGCTGCTCCATCTACTCTCTGGATGCTGGACAGTGTTCATCACACTGGCATCCGGGTGTCCATTGGGGCGTATTGCATTGAGGCCTTGATGCTGAGGCTGGTGAACCACCACTGACTGTGCGGTGGCAGTACCTTGCATCTGCATATATTTCGCGGCTGGAAGGTCAGCCACAGCACCCTACACACCCGGCCATCTTTAGTAAAACTATGAGACGGCCATTTGACCACCGCCCGGGGGTTCTCCCTCCATTCGGTGTGCGGTGGATGGACGGTCTTACCGGCCTGGGTGTGACTCTGCCTAGGGTGCAGCCTGTACTGCCGGCCTCTGTTCCACCCTGGACAGTGCCAGAGCCAAGTTTAGATTTGTTGCTTGCAGCCTTACCCAAAACCAGTACCGATAGGTCAGTGTACTAACAAGAGTTTGGACGCCTCTCTTGGACCTATCGAGGCCATGTTTTTATTTACACAGATGGGTCGAAGGATGGCTCCTCGGTGGTTTGGTCAGTCTTTACAACTGGTCATCTCATGGGGGGCCGCCTTCCAGGTGTCGCCAGTGTCTTAACTGCAGAACTCACAGCTCTGCACAGGGCACTAGAGCTCATCCAAGTATTGAATGACAGACACTTTGTTGTTGCGACTGACTCTTTATGCTCCCTTCAGCTGCTGCACACCCTATATGGCAGACATGCCATTGTCCAGGGTGTGCACAGATTGCTGCTTGTGATTCGCAAGCAGGTCAAGACAGTGTTGTTCATGTGGGTCCCGGGGCATGTTGGCATCATGGGCAATGAGAGGGCGGATGCCCATGCCCGTCAGGTGGCCCACTTACCGGATATACCTGAGAGAGGCTGGCCTCTTTCACAAAATTTGAATTTGAATTTAAATTTGAAATTTGAATTATACATGGATTGTTTTTAGACTTGATTTATACACGGTTTCGAGACAGTTTTTGCATTTATTCTTGTATCATTTTGGCTTTTGGCTTTCTTTATGTGTCTGTTTTGGCTTTTGCCACGTTTCTTATTGTCTGTTTTGGCTTTTGCCTTTTTATTGTTATTTCTGTTTTATGTTTTGGCTTTTGCCTTTTTATTGTTATTTCTATTTTATGTTTTGGCTTTTGCCACCTTTATTGTTATGTCCGTTTTGGCTTTTGCCTCTTTTATTGTTATTTCTGTTTTATGTTTGGCTTTTGCCACTTTTATTGTTATTTCTGTTTTGGCTTTTGCTACTTTTACCTTTTTGTGTTTTTTGGCTTTTGCCTCTAATTATTGTTGAATTTTATTGGGCTATTACCTTTTATTGTTATTTATTGCCACCGTGGTGGGAAGGCCATTTACACCCCCACCATGATGATTGTCTTTCTGGGCCCTCATGACCATTGTAGTTGATGGGCCCTTAAACCAAAATAAACAAACAAACAACTTGTGATTCGTAAGCAGGGCAAGACAGTGTTGTTCATGTGGGTCCTGGGGCATGTTGACATCATGGGAAATGAGAGGGCGGATGCCCATGCCAGTGAGGTGGCCCACTTGCCAGATATACCTAACACTGCTGTCCCCTTCGGATGCTCTCCCGATGGTGCGGCAGGCTGTCCATGAACAATGGCGAGCTCAGTGGTTTGCAGAGACCACCAACAAACTCCGCACACTGAAGGACACCCCAGAGCACTGGGGGTCCTGATGCCGCCAGTATCGGAGGGAGGAGGTTGTGCTTGCTCGGGTTTGGATCGGTCACACGTTCCTCAACCACTCCTACATTTTATGGGGTGTGGAACAACCATGGTGTGATTTCTGTTGGGAGCCTCTCACAGTGGCGCATATCTTTAGTCACTGTGAGAGATACCACGAACTGTGATGGTGACTGGGAGTCAGTAGGGAGCTCTCTACCTCACTTGGGGATAACCCCCAGTGGGTTCAGAGCTCGCTTGTATTTTTGAAACAGAATTTGAACTGATTTATACATGTATTTTTAGGCAGCTTTGCATTTATTGTTTTATTGGTTTGGCTTTTGCCTTTTTATTTCTGCGTCTGTTTCAGCTTTTGCCTGGTTATTTCTGTGTCTGTTTTGGCTTTTGCCGTGTTTATTGTTATGACTGTTTTGGCTTTTGCCACTTTTATTGTTGCCTGTTTTGGCTTTTGCCACTTTTATTGCTATGTCTGTTTTGGCTTTTGCCACTTTTATTGTTATGTCTGTTCTCGTTTTTGCTGCCTTTACTTTTATTTCTGTTTTGGCTTTTGCCTATAATTATTCTTTGATATTTATTTGGCTATTGCCTTTTGTATGTGTTAGTTTTAGGGGGCTTTTGCCCTTATTTATTGCCATCATTGTGGGAAGGCCATTTACACCCCCACCATGATGATTGTCTTTCTGGGCTCTAATGGCCATTGTAGTCGATGGGCCCTAAAACAAAAACAAACAACAACAACAACAAACAGGAGGTCATGACTTGAGAACGTCACATTTCTGTTATTATAGATTTTAACCTTGAGTGCAGTGTTTTGTAAAATATTGGGTTGAAAAATATTTCCCTTTGTGTCAGGTTAACATCTAAGATAATGCCTTTCAAGAAATAAACCTGTTTACTGAACTCAGAAAGGGGGGGGCGGTGATACAAAGTTGACGTCCTAATGTAGGTGTGGGATCTTCCAAGTGGGACAAAATGTGACATAGGGGGAGGGGGAGTAAAATGTTGGCAAAATTCCTGTGGCGTCCTTTATGGATACCCCCTGGCGTCAAAGTGTCTGGCCAGACACTTAATTCCCGGCACTTAGTAATCGGGCCAGACGCGGTAATTTAACACATACCTCAAAGTGTCCCAGCCATTTTCCATTTTACCTGGTTAGGCTTTTTTGATATAATCTGCACCGTGATTCACGTTGCATATGTGCTCTGCAGAAAAGAGACAAATTCGGACATCTGCATCCCAGACCTAGTGTGTGTGTGTTGGTGTTTAAGGTCCCGTCAACTACAAGGTCATTAGAGATCCGTCCACTGCATAGTTCTAATGCATACACTGCACAGACACTACACTAATGCGACGATTATTGGGTATTAGCAGTACCCAGCCTTCCCAAGCGACCACCCACTTCAGTACTAACTGGGCTTGCGTTGCTTAACTTCAGTGATCAGACGAGAACTGGTGTGTCCAACGCAATTCGCCGCTCCCTCCCAGACCTAGATGGTGGGAACTTTGAGGTAGACCCTGGACACTTTAATGCATGACACTGACATCCCCCACAGACAACCACTCAATATTCCTGCAGGTTCCTGATGCCTGAGTGGGGCGATCCAAGCCTGAGCACGTTCAATGGACCCGCCGACCCGACCCTGCCACAGGCGGGATAAGGGTGTGATAATGTTGAAGATGATGTTGCAGTGTATTGAACACCAGCTGTCTTTATCATGAGCACAACAGATCATCATCATCATCACACCCTTATCCCCACCTATGGCATGGTCAGGTCTGTTGGTTCTAGCCCTCTACCCCATCTATCTCCCACCAGACCTCCATCCACCCCACACAATGCCATATCCTTACAGACCACATGCTCCCACGTCTGCTTTGGCCTCCCCCGCCCCAATGTATCTGATCACATGCATTCCTGAGATGAACCTAACAAGTTCCTCCTCTCCTCTTCTCATTACATGTCCATACCACCTCAACCAAATTTTCCCTCACCTGTTCGGCAATGTTCACCACTCCCAGGCTATAATATACTCATTCCTGATTCTCAAGGTCCTCGACATCCCACTAATGCTCCAAAGCATTTGCATCTCAGTTACTTGCATTCTGTTGACGTAGCTCTTCCTCACTGCCAAACACTGATCCATATAGCACAGCATCATGAACACAACAGATCACAAAACTAAATTAGAAAATTCACAACAGGATAAACATACTGGTCACTGCGTATTGCATGAAGTTGGTGTTGAATGCTCTTTAATATCTGTATACAGTGTCCAAAAGTGCAATACAAAATTATAAAAGGAGCATAAGTCGCGCATAGTATGATAAGCTAGGGTCCTACCATGGTGACTCAGTAACTCCGTCAGTGGTTCTAGGTTAGATACTGGACTGAGGTGGTTGGGCTTCTTTCGGAGGATAGGGATACCCCAAGTGCGCCTTCCTTCAGATGAGAAGTAAATCCGAGGTCCCGTGCGGTGTATGATGGCCTTTCCACATAAAAGAATCCTCTACTACACAAAGAGTAGGTGAGGCAAAATTCGCAGGTGTAGGATCTTCCCCTGAAGTCGGTGGAATTCTCCAACGAACGGTATAGAAAAGCACAACCCTTGTGTCAATTCTGATTGGGGGCACTCCAGTCAGGCATCTGCAACACGCAGGGATATTGGCTGGGTTGTCTGTGGGGGATGCTGGTTTCACACGTCAAACTGTCCTGTACCTTAAAGTGTCCGGGGTCTACTTGAAAGTGTTCGGGGTCTACTTGAAAGTGTGCGGGGTGTACTTGAAAGTGTCCGGGGTGTACTTGAAAGTGCCCAGGGTCTGCTTGACCTCTTTGAGTACCTGAGAGTCCCCACCATCTTAGTCCGAATGCAGATGCCCAAATTTTCTGCAGAGCAAATATGTAACGTCAATCAATGCGCAATTTCTATCAAAATACCGTAACTGGGTAATGGAAAATGGTCCAGACACAGAGGTACTGTATGTGTTAAATTACCTCAAAGTGTCCCCCCGGACACATTGAGGTACTTCAGGACACTTTGAGGTATAACACCAGCCTACCCCACTGTACTAACACCGCATTATGCAACCAAAACAGATTTTGGCAGGTAAATTAATGCTTTGTCGGTTATATATTGCATGGTGCTGTACCATTGCATAACTCTTAAAACAAGTGTTACGTTCCTGTCGTACTTTAACCGTTCTGGTTAGAAGACTTCATGCTCGTTTAATGACGATGCAATTAGAAATTAAACTTTGTGATGATGATTCGACCGAATTTTTATACAATTCATGGTATCGAGAAACACTGTTCAGCAGCTGTTTCAGAATTAGCATCATTAATTAGCAAGTGATTTTCTAATTTACCGCAAAAACGAAGACGATCATGAATCGATTTTACTGTGAGGGGGCCTGGTCTTTCTTCAATATTTTCACTTTCGGGATCAGCTAATGCATCTACAGTTAGTTTTATAATATCATCGTCATTTAAGACATTATCCACCAGGAGTTCATCTATATCATCATGGTAAAAATGTTCAAATCACCTCCGAAAGAAGTTTTAATTCTAGAGCATGTTCAGTGGACCTGCAGACCCGACCCAGCCACAGTCGGGGTAAGAGTGTGATGATGATGGTATGATTGTGAAGTGTCATGTACAAGTAGCAGATAGAATTAGGAACGTGAACATCAGAGGTAGCCTGGGGGTGGCGGGCATCGCCAAAAAGATGAGGGAGAACAGGCTGAGGTGGTACGGACGTGTTATGAGTAGAGGGGAAGAGGAACTCGTTAGGTGCATCCCAGGAATGCAGGTGGTCGGCAGCATTCGGGGTAGGGGGAGACCAAAGCAGACGTGGGAGCAGGTTGCCCGGAGGGACATGGCGGTGTGCGGGGTGGATGGGGACCTGGTGGGAAACAGACGGGAGTGGATAGCTAGAACTCGCAGACCCGACCCTGCCACAGGCGGGACAAAGGTGTGATGATGATGATGATCTGGAAATACTCATCATCTTTATCCCTTATCCCGCCTGTGGCAGGGTCGGGTCTACGAGTTCTTATCCTCCACTCCCACCAGTTCTAACCCCCACCAGGCTCCCCTCCACCCGTCTCCATGTCCTGTTGTACCGCCTCCTAAAACGTCCGTTTTGGTCTTGCCCTAATCCTGGCGCCAACAATCACCTACAGTCCCATAATGGAGAGAATAACTTCCTCCTTCTAACTTGCCTATACCACCTCAACCTACCCTCCCTCATTTTTTCCGTGATGTCCACCACATCCAGGCTATCCAGCATTAACATCTTGGCTCTTCCTCACTGCCCAACACTCCACCATATACCATACATAGCTGGTCTAACCATTGCACTGTAAAACTTCGTTTTCAACTTCATTGGGACCCTCCTATCACACATGGCTACACTTGCCTGTCTCCATTTCAAGCATCACCCATTGATTCTGGCGCTCCATGACCACATTGCTTCCAAAATGTCCAAGTGAGGGATTCATAGCAAGGTTACACAGTTGGTAGGGACTTACCTGCATGGTAGGCATCAGCATGTCATCTTGCCCCGGTCTCCCCTATATGCGAAAGCATACATTTTAGTGTGCAATTTCTATTTTACCTTTCGAGAGGGAAGGGATCGCCTCCTCACACGCAACCAAGGAAATTTTTCAGCTAATCTTGACCTTTCCCCTGGACCATAGATTCCGCCATTAGATAATGGTGTCTGTTACGTCATTAGCCGGTATCGACTATCATTTGTAAAGATATCTCGGTCTTTGTTCTACTTAAGACTACTGACACAAATAGAGCATGAGACATGATAGATGCTAGCTTTTCAAAATATACGGATATAAGATAAATATTAGCATGATTTTGCGCTAATATCTAATGATTGACGTCTATCAGACGAACAAATATACAGAACATTTTTGAAATATCAATTATATCTAAATTGGTGAGTGACATTATGTCTCCTCCCCCTTCGCCGTGCAAGTTTCGTTTACTAAACACATTTTCACTTTAAAACGCGTGTGAAATTTAGCGAGATAACCTGGGAAACAATTGTTATCCGACTTGACAGTTAAGGAGATATGTCTGTTGAAAAGAGAACCCCCTGTAAGTAAATTTTTCATTTGATTATCAAAAAGAAACTTTTATGCATTTAGGACGGTGCTTTACACGGTGGACAGTAAGGTCCATCCAAGGTTAGCCCTGCTTCACAAAACTTCAATCAGTGTCACACTGCCACAAAAAAGTAGTCATTGTGACTACCCTTTTGTATAATAATTTTTAAAGGGAAATTTCAACTTCAATGAATAATTTTAATTATCCCATCTCAAAAACAGAAATGAAAAATGAAATTCACATAAAAATTAGAATTTCTGACATTCAATGCAATTATCACCATGGTGTTTTCCACACCACAGAGCTTGGGGCGTGTGAAAATCACGGAAAAATATGAGGGAGGAAAGAGTGGGGTGTCATGGACATCCAATGAAATGAGGGGAGAAAGAGCTCATTAGGTCCATTACAGGAATGCTGGTGGTTGGAAGCGGGATCCGGAACGTTCGCCCCCGACATTTCGTCCCGGAGTACTTTTCTCCCCCACACATTTCGCCCCTCAGACGTTTCGCTCCCGAACATTTCGCCCCTCGGATGTTTCGCCTCTGGGAGGGCAAATGGCCGTTATTTTTTTTTTTTTTTGGTAATTTTTGGTTATTCTGTTTAGGTAAAGTAAAATGCCAGCGTAAATATTGTAAATATCGCAAATCGTGTAAATTAGCGTAAATAGCATAAATATCATCAATGCCAGCCCTTGATTTTTACCATATTTTGGCCGGTTTTTTTGGTTATTCTGTTTTTACCTGGAAAACAGCATTATTCGTTTGGACCTTTTGCTGAGTGTTTCAAGGAATAGGTAAGGTAAAACTTCAGCAATTTTGGCAAGAATTCTACGCATTGTGGAGGACATCAACGATAGAAATTTAATAGACTTTCTGAATGCATAGCCTACAATTTCGAATTTTAGTTTATGTTTGCATTTTTTTATGGGATAGTCTTGCTTAATGTTTGTGTTTTTTTTATTTTATTAAAATTATTATTACAGTAAACAGAGCAGCAAACAAACCGGCCATTTACCCTCCCAGGGGCGAAACATCCGAGGGGCGAAATGTGTGGGGGCAAAAGCTCCGGGGGCGAAAAGTACTCAGCGGCAAAATGTCGGGGGGGGGGGGGGGACGTCGGGGGCAAAACTTCCGTAAACCGTTAGGCGTCAGCATTACACAGCCGGCTGCTGACCTAGTGCCATGAACCCTTGATTAATTGCCCAACATCTGCCTAATTTTGTTCTTAACGGTAGTAGCACTTACTGGCCCCAAAAGGGCTAGCTTCTGCTTGGAGGAATTTTGCCAACCTACTCATAGGCAGTATTTCATGGGATCCGGAACGTTCGCCCCCAATATTTCGCCCCACACATTTCGCCCCTCGAACGTTTCGCCCCCGAACATTTTGCACCTTGGATGTTTTGCCACTGGGAGGACAAATGGCCGTTTTTTGCTATTCTGATTTAGGTAAGGTAAAAAGTATGTTTCATTTTTTTTTTTTTTTTTTTTTTTGACAGTCTTGCTTAATGTTTGTGTTTCTTTTATTTTATTAAAATCATTATTACAGAAAACAGAGCAACAAAAAAAACATGGTCATTTACCCTTCCAGGGGAGAAACATCTGAGGGGTAAAATGTTCGGGGCAAAATGTGTGGGGGCGAAAAGTACTCAGGGGCAAAATGTCGGCGGCAAAACTTGTAAGTGCATAGGTAACAACTTTCACACCACACAATGCTGGCTCATGGCTTTACTTTCCATCTGACAGAAGATGTACATACTTAGAGAGCTACCCTTTTGCCTGAAGGAAGCCATTTGCCTCACAACCAGAATCGATCACATAACAGTTAAAATATGACAATAATAGGGATTTTGCAATTAGCCGGGACGAATATAATGAAAGACGAATACAAGGTGTCAACTCGTCCTCTTATGTTTCGTCTGGGCTTACGTTTGGCAAATTTGCAATTATCCGTTCCCAGTAATTGTGTGCCATCTTGTGAGAGCCAGACAAAACATTTTGCTATATTGCAATAGCGTTAAGCAAAGAAAAGAATGAAAATATCATTAAAATAAAAATTTTTGTAATATTTGAATTGTATAGAGTATTCTATACAAGGTAAATTATATCTCCATAAAAAGCTTTTGGGGATCATCACTTTTATTTTCCATTTTTTATGTTTTTATCCTCCTGTCACTTCGTTTAAAAAAATGGATGCCAGATTTCACGCTGGTGTGTAACATGCGCATGCGCAGGCATTTAGCCAATCACAGACAAGCCAATTCGTCGCAAAAAAGGAGGACGTTTATTTTGGTTTTTATTGTCCTCATAATGCAGTAGACGACGTGTAAGGACGAAAAGTGTGTTCACTTTTCGTCTTTCGTCCAGAATCACCCACATCGCGAGTATTTGCAAAATCCCTAATCATCCCATCGTTTCGAGCTTTTTATGAAATTACCTAAAAATATCAAATGCATGAAGTTCATATTATTGAAGGTCATCGGGGCGAATACTTCAAACGTTTGATAAAGGTGATAAACCATCAGCTACCTTTGACCTTTTCTGACAAGTTACAATTTTATCTTCAAAATGTAGTCCATTTCCACACTCATTTCCTAGTACTGGTACTTGAATGTCATTGCCTAAACATTCTTAACATTAGTAGATAAACAGTTATATTGTGACTTGAATAACTGCTTGAGACATGGCCACCTGAACAAAGGAGTACCATTGAACGTGATGCTTGATAACGTTATCACTTTATCGCTGGGATAAGCTAGATCCTGTCAGAATACCGTCGGTTTTAAGTATCCAAGAATGTGATTTGCACTGGATTCCGTATACAGTTGGGTCTCTTTTTATGCGATTTTGAAGTTGTATGGTATGCATTTGATTAAAAAAAATTTGGCCAAATATGTGTACTGTATGCTTGTTCAGCAAGTATAGTCAGACTGAGGCCCATGACACTGCATAAAATCCACCCACCATTTTATTAGCCAGTCAAAGAAGTCTTAGTCTGTCAGAAATTAGCATACACCAGTGGTTCTCAATCTTTTTGAAGTCGGGGGTCTTTTAAGTGGTTTCACGGAACACACTTTGAGAACCACTGGCATACACAATAGGTGGTTCCACACTTGTACATGATGCCTAACAATCATCATATCGCGATTCCTGGTCGAGGTTGAGGCCAGGCCAAACAGCAATAAACAAAAACACCAAAAGACGCAAGGTGGTGGTTCAGGTCCTTTATTTTGTTTAATCCAAAAAAAATAAATCGGTATGTACTTGGTATGACGGGTAAATACAGTAAGGGTCCAAGACCATACATGTGATGCAAAATCAGATTCAGAACTCACTAGCTAACCCAAGATAAAATGACTGACTAATTCACGACTCTTCTAGTCTGAGAATATAGACTATGTAATAATGATTAAGAATCTAGAAAAGGATTGATTGTAGAATCATGAATGTCTGAATGTTGACTGTTTGATGGTTGAAGAGTGAATGTCCAATTGAATCCTTCAAACCCCCAAAAACGTGTCCTTCATGTGACACCACATCCTGAGGTCCTTGACTGTGTTTGGGTCCCTGTGATCAAAGGGTACCCATGGCTCACTGCCAAGGGACAACTCAGGATGTCCCCACAATAGGACCTAAAAGAACAATGATTGTTTTAACAGTGTGGTTTTGCCGGGGTGTATGTTTTTGGGGAAGAGGTGTGACAGCGATCGTGTCCCTACAATCACGCCCTTATCCCGACTGTGGCAGGGTCGGGTTTGCAGGTCCACTAAACATGATCTAAAATTAAAACTTTTAACCATGATGATATAGAAGAACTGCTGGAGGAGGATGTCTTAAATGGCGACAGGGCCGGCTCATGAGTTTCAGGCGCCCTAGGCAAGTGGGTCCATTGCCGCCACCCCCATTGAATCTTTACAGTTCTAAATTGTCCAAGAGTCCCTCATGTGCTTGGCATTTGTCCCAATACCAACATTTAGAAAAGGCCCAACCAATCAGAGAAATTTGGGAACCCCAGGACTATGAACATTTTAAATTACTGATAGACTGCATGGCAAGGAAGTACCTCTGAAATCAGCTGCCCCTATAAATTTGCCGCCCTAGGCAGCCACCTAGGTTTTCCTGCCCCACGAGCCACCTCTGAATGGCAATGATATTACAGTTGGCTCTTTTTTTATGTGGGTTCTTTTAATGCGATTTCCAAGTTACGTGGTTTGCATTTCATTAAAAACTTTTTTTTTCTCAAATATGTATACAGTACTGTATATGTGGGATCAGGAGATCGAATGTTGAAACCACTCGTAACAAATCGATTTCTTAGACCCCATGCCCTAAAAGGCAAAGATTTAAAACAATTACCAGTGCATTGGATGGCTAACCCAAAAGCCTGGGTGACAACAACTGTTTTTACAGAATGGTTCAATAATTGCTTTCTACCAGAAGTGGTAGTCTATTTGAAAGAAAAATCTCTTGATTTTAATATCTTTTTAATTATTGATAATGCACCAGGTCACTTACAGTTAGAACATCCAAATGTTCAAATAGCATTTCTTCCACCCAACACAACAAGCCTTCTTCAGCCATTAGAGCAAGGCATAATTTCAACATTCAAAAAATATTACATTAAGCGGACTTACAAATTCATATTGAATAAATTAGACGTGTGGAAACAATATTCTATATTTGATTGTATATTTCAAGTTGCATCTGCATTTCAAGTTGCACCAGCAACTCTAAATGCCTGTTGGAAAAAGGTTTGGCCAGGATGTATTACAAGCAGTACAATCATTGAAACATGAACACTTTGGAAGGAAATTATAAGTTTGGCACATGCTATTGGCAGAGAATGTTTTAATAATTTCAACCATGATGATATAGAAGAACTTCTGGTGGATGATATGTTAAATGATGATGAGATTGTTGCACTAGCTTTAGATGCAGGAAATTCAGAAAGTGAAAGTTATATTGAGGAAATCCCCAACCCCTCTCACTTCAAAAAGAATTCGAGATGGTCTTCATCTATGCAGCAAATTAGAAAATCATTTTGTTGTTAATGACCCCAATTCTGAAAGGGCCTTTAAATTCCAACGTGAGCTGCAGAACTGTGTTTCTGGATATCGTGAATTGCATAAACATTTAGTAGAATCATCATTGCAAAGTTTAATTATGGATTACATTGTTAAAAAAGGAAAATCAGCCTACAGTGAGAATGAAGGTTGCACAAATTTATCACCTATACCAAAGAGATCAATTGCAGAAACAGTTATTTCTGATGATGAAAGTGATTTGGAACCTGTTCACAAACGGTGCATACTCTTATCAGATAGTGATAGTGATTAAAAACATGTAAATTTATATTACTTTCTTATAAAATAAAACGAGTTGTATTTAAATGCAATTTTATTTAAGAATTGATATAAGTTATTTTCAGCTTCTCAAAGGAATTTATTAAGAGACCCAATTTTTTAACGTCAACAGAATTTTTTTTATGCGGTTTTACATTAGTTTTAATTCATAATTTCGGAGTTATGCGAATTTTAAAAATTATGGAACGTATCCCCAATTTTTCCATAGACTTATAGTCTTTTTTAACGTGAATTCTTTTCACGCGATTTTCTGAGGAACGTATCCCCGTGTAAAAAGAGACCTGACTGTATTAAACTAACTTTAGATCCAGTAGCTGATCCCGAAAGTGAAAATGATATTGAAGAAAGACCAGGCCCTCTCACAGCAAAATAAATTCATGATGGTCTTCGTCTTTACAGTGAATTAGAAAATCCCTTGCTTGTAAATGATGTTAATTCTGAAACAGCTGAAGAGCAGTGTTTCTCGATACTGTGAATGATATCAAATTTGGTAGAATCATCATCACAAAGTTGAATTACTAATTACACTGTCATTAAACCAGCATGAAGTTTTCTGTCCAGAAAAACTAAACTATGACAGGCACCTAACACTTGGTCCATTTAGACATTCATGTGTTTGTTTTAGGACTTATTTATTATGCAACGGGACGGCACCATGCAATATTATAACTGACAAAGCATTAATTTATCTGTCAAAATTTCTATTTTGGTTGTATAATGTGGTGTTAGTGCAGTGGGGTAGACTTGTGTCATGCCGCAAAGTGTCCTGAGGTTTCTCAGTGTCTTGGCCGTTTTCCATTGCCCGGTTAGGTTATTTGGTTTACGTAAGTTTTGCCCCCGACATTTCGCCCCTGACGTTTTGCCTCCCCTACATTTCGCCCCCCCCCGGAGCTCTTGCCCCCACATATTTCGCCCCTTGGAGGTTTCGCCCCCAGACATTTCGCCCCTTGGAGGTTTCGCCCCCAGACATTTCGCCCCTTGGAGAGCAAATGGCCATTAAATTTCTATTATTGATGTCCTCCACAATATGTTGAATTCTTGCCAAAATTGCCTTAAATTTTCTTTTACACAAACATAGACTAAAATCCCATTGCCCTCCCAGGAACGAAATGCTTGGGGGCGAAACGTCCAAGGGGCAAAATGTGTGGGGGCGAATGCTCCAGGGTGGGAAAAGTAATCAGGGGCGATATGTCGGGGGTGGGGGGGGGGCAAAATGACAGAGGCGAAACGTTCTCGCGCGAATGTTACGGATCCTGGTTTTTTTGATAGAAGTTGCACATTTATATGTGCTCTGGAGAAAACAGACAAATTCGGGCATCTGCATTCGGACCTAGATGGTGGGCACTTTCATCATCATCATACCCTCATCCCGCCTGCAGTAGGGTCGGGTCTGCGGGTTCTGGCCCTCCACTCCCGTCTATCCCCCACCAGGTCTGTGTCCACCCCACATACTGCCATATCCTTGCAAACAACCTGCTCCGTCTGCTTCGGTCTCCCCATGCCCCAAGTGCTACCGACCACGTGCATTCTTAGGATGGCCCTAATGAGTTCCTCATCTCCTCTCCTCATTACGTGTCCATACCACCTCAGCCTATTCTCCCTCATTTTTTTGGCGATGTCCACCACACCCAGGCTACCCCTAATATACTCCTTTCTAATTCTATCAGCTCTCAACACACCACTCATGTACTGCAGCATATGCATCACAGCCACTTGCATTCTATTGATGTGTACCTTTCTCACAGCCCAGCACTCTGATCCAGCACTCTGAGCCCAGCACTTCAGCCACCCCCCCTTGATTCTACGAGTCACCTCTGCATCTATCTCCCCATTGCTTTGGAACGTTGATCCTAAGTATTTTCCCTCTTGCACCTTTTCACCAGCTCGGCTCCACGATCTTATCTCACCATTATTTTCCTGTCCTTCCCGATTGAAAGCTAAATATTCTGTCTTCTTCATGTTGATCTTTAGCCCTCCCTTTTCTACCGCTCCTCTCATGTCGTTTAGTCCCTTCTCTGTCTGCTCTCTGCTATCCTCAAGCTTCCCAACATCGTCAGCAAAAAACCAAGCACTGGGGCCCATTCTCCTACTACCATCAGCAGCACATCCAGAACCAGTATGAAAAGGTATGGACTGAGTGCAGAACCTTGGTGCACCCCAAATTTCACTGGAAAGCCCCCAGTATTCCCCCAAGGTACCCTTACTCTGGCCATTGAGCCCTCATACATAACCCGGACTATTCGAATAAACCCTTCCTCTACTCCTCTATTTCGCAGTACCTCCCAGACTACCTGTCGTGGGACACTGTCATAGGCCTTTTCCAGGTCAATAAAGATAGCATGCAGATCTTTCTTTGCTGCTCTATACTTTTCTGTCATCTGCCTCAGAATGAAGATAGGCTCCATTGTGGACCTACCTGGCATGAACCCAAACTGGTTTCCCTGGGCACTGGTTTTAGCCCAGAGATGACAATCCATTACTCTCTCCCAGAGCTTCATGGAGTGGCTCATAAGTTTTATTGGTTTCTTTGGTTTGTTTTGGTTTTATGGCCCATCAACTACAATGGTCATTAGGGCCCAGAAAGACAATCAACATGGTGGGGGTGTAAATGGCCTTCCCACCATGATGGCAATAAATAAGGGAAAAAGCCCACTAAAACTAACACATACAGAAGGCAATAGCCAAATAAATATCAAAGAATAATTATAGGCAAAAGCCAAAAACAGAAATAAAAGTAAAATCCGCAAAAAACGAGAACATACATAACAATAAAAGTGGCGAAAGCCAAAACAGACATAACAATAAAAGTGGCAAAAGCCAAAACAGACATAACAATAAACACGGCAAAAGCCAAAACAGTAATAACAATAAACATGGCAAAAGCCAAAAAAGGACCCAGAAATAAAAAGGCAAAAGCCAAAATAATTCAAAAATAAATTCAAAGATGTCTAAGACAAACCGTGTATAAATCAAATTTTGTGAAAGAGGCCAGCCTCTTTCACAAATACAAGTGAGCTCTCAACCCACTGGGGGTTTTCCCCAAGTGAGGCAGAGAGCTCCCGACTGACTCCTAGTCGCCATCTCAGTTTGCGGTATCTCTCACAGTTACTAATGATATGCACCACTGTGAGAGGCTCCCAACAGAAGTCACACCATGACTGTTCCTCACCCCATAAAATGTAGGAGTGGGTGAGTAACGTGTGACCTATCCGAAGCCGAGCAAGCACAACCTCCTCCCTCTGCAACTGGCGGCATGAGGACCCCCAGTGCTCTGGGGTGTCCTTCAGTGTGTGGAGTTTGTTGGTGGTCATAAGTTTTATACCTCTATAGTTACCACAATCTTGGATATCTCCTTTGCCCTTGAAGAGAGGTACTATTTTTCTATCAGGGCCTACAGCTTTTTGGCCTTTCATCCTCCTACATGCCCTGGCTACTTCCTCCTCTGATATACTGTCCACCACAGGTGGTGGAGTCCTCATCTGACCCTGCAACATTCAAGAGGTTTTGGAGATACTCTTCCCACCTCCCATTTACCTCCATATGGGAGAGCAAGACCCTACCTTTATACTTCACTGTTATGGCTTGGGGTATATCTTTGGCTGACCTATCTTTAGCTTTGGCCAGTTTGAAAACCTAACCTCTCTCTTCCCCTCCTTTGTCCCTAACTGGTCATAGAGAGCCTCATACTTCTGGTGCTTTGCCCAGGCAATGATCCTCCGAGCAGTGGTCTTCGCCTGCCTGTATTGGGTCTTTGACTCCTGGTCCCCCACCTCCTGCCACCTCTGTAAAGTAGCCTTCTTTTGCTTGATGGCTGCTTCTACCTCCTGATTCCACCATAAGTCTTCCTATTTCCTTGACTGTGCCTCCTACTCTACCCTGTCCCAAAATGGCTATTCCACAGGTCTTAATATTTCTGGCTACCCTGTCCCACATGGCATCTGCTGTCCCTTTCCAGTCCCAGTCTACCTGTCTATGCACCTCGTGACAAAATTCTTCCATTTTGGTGGGTAGTTTACACAACCTGATGACCTGCTCTCCTTTCCAAGAGTGTGCCTTGCCTGCCACTTTCACTAGGATTTCTAAAATAAGTAGTCTATGGTCACACTCTTTTTGAAAATTTTCACTCGGCAGCACCCAGCAATCACAGACCTCTGCTCTATGCTGCTCTCTAACCATGAAGAAATCTATCTGTGACATCCCTTGTGGCGATTGGAATGTTATTAGGTGCTTGTCCCTTTTCCTAAACCATGTATTTGCCAGTGCAAGGTCATATGCATTAGCTGTGTCTAGGATGTGCTGCCCTTCTATGCTAACCGTTCCATATTCCCATCCCCTATGGGCATTCCCATATCCCCCAATAACTAAGTGCTCATTCCCTTGGCATTGCCCTATCTCAGCCTCTAATGAATGCACCAAGTCCTCAAAGTCTGTCTAGAAACCTACCTTTGTGGGTTCGTCTTGACCTGCCTGGAAGCGTAAGCACTGATGAAATGCAGTGTGACTCCATGCCAGACCACTTTGACTAACAGTAGCCTGCTATTATTGTGCTTCACCTGGTTTTTTTTTGTTTGTTTGCGTTTTAGGGCCCATCGACTACTACGGTCATTAGGGCCCGGAAAGACAATCATCATAGTGGGGGTGTAAATCGCCATCCCACCATGATGGCAATAAATAAGGGCAAAAGCCAACTAAAACAAAAAGAAATAACAAGGCAATAGCCGAATAAATATGGTAAATAACTACAGGCAAAAGCTAAAACAGACGTTAAAAATAAAAGCTGCAAACGCCAAACAGACATAACAATAAAAGCGGCAAAAGCGAAAACAGGCATAACGATAAAGGTGGCAAAAGCCTAAACAGACATAACAATAAGAGTGGCAAAAGCCAAAACAGACACAAATATAAAAAGGCAAAAGCCAAAACAGACATAAATATAAAAAGACAAAAGCCAAAACAGACATAAATATAAAAAGGCAAAAGCCAAAACGATCCAAGAATAAATTCATGCTGCTTTAAGGTAAAAGTGTAAAGTTCAGATGTGGTGAAAGAGGCCAGGCTCTTTCACAAATACTCTCTATACGAGCTCTCTACCCCCTGAGGGTTATCCCCAAGTGAGGTGGAGAGCTCACGACTGACTCCCAGATGGTATCTCATTT
The DNA here is from genome assembly GCA_013389805.1 of Trigoniulus corallinus. Lineage (NCBI taxonomy): Eukaryota > Metazoa > Arthropoda > Diplopoda > Spirobolida > Trigoniulidae > Trigoniulus > Trigoniulus corallinus. Next base: position 10,486,965 of record JAAFCE010009125.1, read on the forward strand.
CACGGTATCTCTCACAGTGACTAAAGATGTGTGCCAATGTGAGAGGCTCCCAACAGAAGTCACACCATGGTTGGTCCTCACCACGTAAAATGTAGGAGTGGGTGAGGAACGTGTGACTGATCCGAAGCCGAGCAAGCACAACCTCCTCCCTCCGTGACTGGCGGCACGAGGACCCCCAGTGCTCTGGGGTGTCCTTCAGTGTGCGGAGTTTGTTGGTGGTCTCTCCAAACCACTGGGCCCACCATTGTTCATGGACTGCCCACCGCACCATTGGGAGAGCATCAGAGGAGGGGACAGCAGTGTTAGGTATATCTGGCAAGTGGGCCACCTGACGGGCATGGGCATCTGCCCTCTCATTGCCCATGATGCCAACATGCCCCGGGACCCACATGAACAACACAGTCTTGCCCTGCTTACGAATCACAAGTAGCAATCTGTGCACTCCCTGGACGATGGCATGTCTACCATATAGGGTGTGCAATAGCTGAAGGGAGCATAAGGAGTCAGTCACAACAACAAAGTGTCTGTCATTCAATACTTGGATGAGCTCCAGTGCCCTGTGCAGAGCTGTGAGTTCGGCAGTTAAGACACTGGCGTTGCCTGGAAGGCGGCCCCCTATGAGATGACCAGTTGTAAAGACTGACCAACCCACCGAGGAGCCATCCTTCGACCCATCTGTGTAAATAAAAACATGGCCCCGATAGGTCAGAGAGAGGCGTCCAAACTCTTGTTGGTACACTGACCTATCGGTACTAGTTTTGGGTAAGGCTGCAAGCATTAAATCTAAACTTGGCTCTGGCAGTGTGCAGGGTGGCACAGAGGCCGGCAGAACATGCTGCACACTAGGCATAGTCACACCCAGGCCAGTAAGACCGTCCATCCACCGCACACCGAATGGAGTTAGTGTTACATCTCATAGTGTTACTAAAGTCATTCAATACTTGGATGAGCTCCAGTGCCCTGTGCAGAGCTGTGAGTTCGGCAGTTAAGACACTGGCGATGCCTGGAAGGCGGCCCCCTATGAGATGACCAGTTGTAAAGACTGACCAACCCACCGAGGAGCCATCCTTCGACCCATCTGTGTAAATAAAAACATGGCCCCGATAGGTCAGAGAGAGGCGTCCAAACTCTTGTTGGTACACTGACCTATTGGTACTAGTTTTGGGTAAGGCTTCAAGCATTAAATCTAAACTTGGCTCTGGCAGTGTGCAGGGTGGCACAGAGGCCGGCAGAACATGCTGCACCCTAGGCATAGTCACACCCAGGCCAGTAAGACCGTCCATCCACCGCACACCGAATGGAGTTAGTGTTACATCTCATAGTGTTACTAAAGTCGGCCGGGATGTGTAGGGTGCTGTGGCTGACCTTTCAGCCGCAAACAATATATGCAGCTGCAAGGTACTGCCGCTGCACATATAGTGGTGGTTCACCAGTCTCAGCACAGAGGCTGAGTACTGGACTTGTGCAGAACGCCCCAATGGACAACTGGATGCCAGCGTGATGAACACTGTCCAGCATCCGGAGAGTAGATGGAGCGGCCAGGCCATATACACTGCAGCCATAATCGAGATGTGATCGAACGAGTGATCTGTAGAGCCGAAGAATCACCGTTCGATCTGCCCCAAAACCAGTTCCCTGCAGGCACTGCAGAATATTCAGGGAGCGAAGGCACTTAGCCTTCAGCTCCTTCAAGTGCGGGACCCATGTCAGACAGCTGTCAAAACGGAGACCAAGAAGCCAGGCTGCCTCTACAACTCGGGGTGAAGCCCTCACTTACGGCAGAAGTGCATGACATTTGTTTTGTCAGGGGATAACTTATAGCCACGAGAGGTGGCAAACTCGTTGGCACTATTTAGTGCCAGTTGCAGCTGACGCTCAATGCTATGCATCGTGGCAGCCCGGTACATAATAGAGAAGTCGTCAACAACGAGGGAGGACTTTACCGGGAAGTGAACAGAGGATGGTAGGCCGTTCACTGCAACAGCAAAGAGCGTCACATTCAAGACGCTCCCCTGTGGGACACCATTCTCCTGCAGGAAGGCCAAGGAGTAGGTGTTCCCCACACGCACTCTGAAGGTCCGTTCGGACAAAAAGCTATGGAGGAATAGGGGCAGATTATCCCTGAGCCGCCACTGGTGCAAGGTCTCCAGTATACCATGGCGCCATGTGGTATCATATGCCTTCTCCACATCAAAGAAGACAGCCGCTAAGTGCTGTCTGTGGAGAAAGGCCTCACGTACCACAGTCTCCAGTGAGATCAGATGATCCACCGAAGACCTGCCAGCACGGAAGCCACATTGGGCATTGGCCAGAAGGTTGTGCCGTTCCAGATACCACACCAGGCGCCAATTCACCATGCGTTCCATGGTTTTGCAAGGACAGCTCGTCAGGGAAATGGGTCTATAATTTGTTGGATGGCTACTATCCATCCCAGGTTTTTGCAGTGGGATTATAGTAGCCTCTTGCCAACCTCCAGGGATATCATGCTGCTGCCAGATATAATTTAATACCGCAAGGAGGTATCTAACGCCTTTCTCTGGTAGGTGTCGTAGCATTTGATAGTGGATGCTATCTGGTCCAGGGGCAGTATCCCTGGCTCGTGCTAGAGCTGCCTGGAGCTCCCAAGGAGTAAATGGGTTGTTATACCCCTCAGCAACACCCCCAGCAAAATTAAGTGGGTGGCGTTCTGCAGCTAGTTTTGACTGCATAAATGCTGCCGTGTAGTGCTGGGAACTGGAGACAGCTGCAAACGTCCTTCCCAGTTCCTCAGCCACCTCACATGGTGGAAGGCAATGTCTTCCTTGTACAAGGAGACCTGAGCCACATGATGGTAAATATCTGCCTTGGATCTTCCTCAGCGTTTCGCAGACTTTCTTGGAGGGCGTGTGATGGGTTAGTGAGGAGACGTTCTGACTCCATGAGGAGCGCTTGGCCTGCCTGATCACCCGTCGTGCATATGCCTGGGCTCGGAGAAATTCGATATGGTTGGCCTCGGTAGGATGAGATTGGAAGCAGCGAAGGGCTCGTCGGCAAGCCCGTATCGCACTCTGACAATCCTCCGTCCACCATGGCACCCGTGCTCGTGTTGGGTTACACGAGCTCTGGGGGATGGGTGCAAATGCCGCCCCAACCACCACTTCTGCGAAGTGACTCACTAAGTCGCTTACCCCATCAAAATCACACAGTGGGCGAAAGTAGATATGGCGGGCGAACTCCTCCCTGTCCGCCCGAAGCAGACACCACCGTGGTGGGTGCTGGGGCAATGCCCCATCTCCACTGCTAATCTTGATGGGGAAGTGATCACTTCCACAGGGGTCTGACAAGACCTCCCACTGCAAACCTGGTGCCAACCCAGGAGAGCAGATGGAAAGGTCTATGCATGACAGGCCACCAGTGGCAGTCATCATATGTGTGGGGGCACCTGTGTTGAGAACAATGAGGCCATTGTGTGACACCCATTGTTCCACAAGGTGCCCTCGGGTGTTGTGACTGTCCGAGCCCCATTGGGGATAATGGGCATTAAAATCACCCATAATCAAGAAGGGTCTTGGAAGCTGGGTGCTGAGGGAGTCGAGGTCTGCCCATGGGATATCAATCCCAGGTGGAATGTAGAGGGAACATAGAGTGGTGGGCACAGCCAGTTGCAATGAGACCGTAACTGCTTGCAGAGGCGTCTGCAGAGCCACTGGCACATGCATGCACCCATTCCGGATAAGGATAGCCACCCCTCCCACAGGGTGGCTTCCTTGCTGCCGGGTGTCTGCATATACAGTCCCCGTGTGTGCCTGGGGTAGAATAGGCACACTGCATACCTGCATGTCGTAAGAGGCGACTAAAGGGGGTGACCTTTTCTGGCCCCTGACTGGACAACACGACTATCGTCTTTTCCCTTGACTTGTGTTCTGGACATGACGATACCATCATTGTGGTTGTTCGTGTCCTAACTGTGTCAGTTACTTGATAACTGTCTGACTTGTTCGCGGTCGATGTAGGTTCCTTACTGAGGTGACCGTAAACAAACGCCTACCCGCGTGTTTGCTGTGCGTGGAGACCCGTGCCCCTGGGAAAAGCAGATCCTGGTGGTTGAGGAGGCGCATGCCCTGCGATGTCTCTGAGCCACTTCACACTTGTGTTTTGGCTGACAGACATCGGGGACTAGGGTTGTGACTCACAGTCTCCAAAACATCACTTTGGCCACAGCTTCCAGGGAAAACGGGAGGCCAAGGCAGTAGCCCGGTCTTGGTCAATCGGCTGGGGGCGCATAAGTGGTTATGCTTCCTAGGGTTACTGTAAGTGGACCAGCAGTCAACCCCGATGCCAATGGTCCGGTACTCGGGGATTATGCCACCCTGATGGTATACTGCCCGAGCACCCTTGGCGACCCGAATGGGCGTCCCCTTGTTGGGCTCCGTGGTTTGTGAGGCCTGCGGGCAGCGAATTTCATAATTTAATCATATTATGGGGTTATTTGATGAAACTGGGGGCCTCATCAAATAATCCCGCTCCTTTGTCTTCTTCTTCTACTTTTCTGTCTGGGACTTGTTCTTGTGTTTAGCCTGTAGACAATGGCTTTGGTTCCACCCAACTGAGTGGGCCGACTGCCGCTAAGCCTGTGGAGACAAGTAGTGCTCCAAGCAAGAGGCCACATTCCCCCAGTAAGCCATATGGACCTCGGAACGATTCTGTGCCTTCTTCTGCATTGGCACCTGCCCTACACGAGAGGCAACGACCTCTCAGCCTTAAGGTGCAGGGCTCCACCGCCAATGCAAAGCATGTACCTGCATCTAAGGAGGCCTTAGGTACAGTTAAATCCCCTTCCACCCCTTCTTCCTATCATTTCTGATTTATTTCCATATCTGGGGAGAATAGTGCAGCTTTGGCTTTTTATCTCTTTGTTTGTTTGGTTTTTGCCTGTTTTATCTTTGTCCTTTTTTGGCTTTAGCCTTCCTTGTATTTTTGTCTTTTTAGGCTGTTGCCTACTTTTCTGTGTTTGTTGTTGGCCTTTGCCCTTACTTTTTGTCCTTTATTTGTTAGGCTGTTGCCTTTTGTTTTGTTAAATTTATTGGGCTTTTGCCCTTATTTATTTTCACCATGGTGGGATGGCCACTTACACCCCACACCATGGTGATTGTCTTTCTGGGCCCTAATGACCATTGAAGTTGATGGGCCCTAAAACACGAACGAACGAACAAAATGCATATACAGTGTACCCCCATAACGACATGGGGCTATCACTTCGACACAGGATCTCCTGGAGGGAGATGCAGACGGGGTTGTGCCTCGAGATCATCAGTTTGATCTCGTCCCTCTTGTGGGAAAACCCTCAACAGTCCCATTGTAAGAAATTTACCATCAAGTGGACTTAGGCGGCTTGTTTCTATTCCTCCCTTTTCTCCATCCCACTGCAGAAAAGGGAGGGACGCCTTCAATTGGTTGGTCCTCCTCCATCTCGAAGGAGGAATCCCCATTCTGCCCCACTTTGGGCATGAAACCACCCCGTGCTCTCTGCCATAGGCCAGAGAGCTTGGGTGGACGAACCAAGGACACATGGCCCACGGCAGTAGTGGGGGGTGTCCCTACTATCTTTGCTCCTGTCACACCCACCGCCCCCTCTGTGGAGGAGGTTGGCTGGGCAGGGACAGGGAGGGAAGCCTTTAAGGGAGATGCCTCTCTTTGATGAGTGGCATCAGGGGTGTCCAAAGAAGCTGGCACCGCCATTATTGGGGGGCCCATGCATGGGCCAGAGGCGGCAGTGGAGCCGGAAGAAGCCATGGAAATGGGATCAGGGTCCGTCTGGCAGCCAATGCTTGCACAGACCGGCACCCCATGGACCCCACGGGCCCGAGAGGGCGCTAAACGGATGAGAGGGGGGAGCTGAGGTAGGGTGTCCATCTGGGTACAGACAGAGGACACAGCGGCTGCCGTTGCAGCACCTGCATAGGACACTCCACAAGTGGAGGTCCCTGGGAAGGCTAGCAGCCGCAGTACATCCAGAAAACTGATACCCTTCTGGACATGCAGCTACTGGATCGCGCGTGCCTGCAGCCAAGTAGGGCAATCCCGAGAAGAGGCGGGGTGGTTGCCCTTACAGTTTAAGCAGAAAGGTGCAGTCTTACAGGGTTCGGGGGAGTGGTCACCCTGTCCACAAGTGCCATGCATGGCCTTGGCAGAACACGAATTCTGTCCATGGCCATATCGCTGGCACTTGAAGCATCGAAGCGGATTCGGGATGAAGGCACGTACAGGCAAGCGGAGGTAGCCAGCCATGACGTACTCCGGCACCTTGGACCTACCAAAGGTCAGCACCAAGGTGTCAGATTGGCGGGATTCTCCATCCCGTCGGACCAAGGTGTGGCGAACAGCCACCACACCATGGTCCCTGAGCTCCTCCACTATCTGCTCCTCTGATTCCCCATGTAGGTCAGGGCACCGCACCACACCTCTACTGGTGTTTAAGGTGCGATGGGGTTCGACCACAACGGGGATATCACCGACCTTTCGCATTTTTAATAATGCTTCGGTCTGGTGGGGGGCGGATGCCTCCACCAACAAGGTGCCATTGCACAGTTTCTTGCCCGAAGTCATGTCGCCGGCAATGCCCTTGATGGCTTTGGCGATATGGAAGAGCGACGCCTTCCCCAAGGCTGCACCATCCTCCCCAGAGATGGAAATAAACCAGGGAGGATAGGAAGAAGTTATGGATGGGTGTTTGACTGCACCTAAAGTCTTAGATGCAGGAACATGCTGTGCATCAGTGGTCATTGCCTCTTGTTAAGGGCAGGTGCTGATGCCATAGACGCCACAGGTTCGTTCCCTGATCCAGTTGGCTAACTGGGGGAACGTGGCCTCTTTGTTGGAGCACTACATGTCTCCATCAGCTCAGTGGCAGCTGGCCCACTCCGGCTCAACACAAGTCAATGAAACTAAAGAAGGGGGAGGGGTGGGGTTATTTGATGAGGTGGTCCCCAGCCTCGGGTTTAGAGTTGCCATAATTTTAATTAATTATGATTTCTTTGCCTGCAGGTCTTACCCACCAGGGAGCCCAACGAGGGGACGCCCATTCGGGTCGTCGAGATTCCTCGGGCAGGATACCGTTAGGGTGGCATAATCCCCGAGTACCGGACCATTGGCATCAGGGTTGACTGCCTAGGAGGTATAACCACTTATGTGCCCCCGGCCGATTGACCAAGACCGGGCTACTGCCTTGGCCTCCCTTTTTCCCTGGAAGCTGTGGCCAAAGTGATGTTTTGGAGACTGTGGATTGCAACCCTAGTCCCCGATGTCTGTCAGCCACCTCACCAGTGTGGAGTGGCCAAGAGACATTGCAGGGCATATGCCTCCTCAACCACCAGGATCCGCTTTTCCCACGGTATGGGTCTCCACGCATGGCAAACACGTGGGTAGGCGTTTGTTTATGGTCACCTCATTGAGGAGCCTACATCGACCGAGAACAAGTCAGACCAAACACTGGAACAACCACGATGTTGGTATCGTCCTGTCCATAACACGTCATAGACAAGGACGAATGTGGTGTTGTCCAGACTGGGGCAAGAAAAGGTCACCCCTTTTTGTCGCCTCTTACAACATGCAGGTATGCAGTGTGCCTATTCTATGCTGGGCACACACGGGTACCCTGCTTCCACATCTGCTTCGATCTCCCCTGCCCCAGGTGCTACCTGCACGCCCCCCAATGATCGCCAGCACAGGGGCTTTAATCCCCTGCACCATAGGCTTGTTGTCTTCACCAGTCCTAGGGCTGCATCTGGACATGCAAGCAATACATTAACCTACCACCACAGTAGCAAATACACTAAACAGCACCAAAATCTAATACTAATAATAGTAATTAATAACTAAATGTTAACTTTTTTATATATACTGTACATATATATATATAAAGTTTGGGTGTTTCCTTTAAAGTAAGCAATGAGATAAAATGGTTAGGAAATGTTACAGAGTATGGAGAGGGACATTCACTTCCCAAAACAGTTCAGAAATGTTGGCAGTAGTTTTTTCAGGACAATGCAAAGTTACATTTTTTTCAATATATAGGGCTAGTTTTAACTATCGCATCACATTGCTCTAAAAATGTGAAATTTTGATGTCATGTTCCTATACCTAAAATTAAAAATACACCCTCAAAACTGCATTAATGAGTGTGTACCAATGGCCCAGAGCAACAGAATGTTGTCTCAGGTATGGAGCTCTGCAAATTGTCACTGTTAACCGCTCCAACTAGCTAGCATTGAGCTACTGTGGATCATGACACCTTGGCTTTTACTGCAAGTTAACTAGTTGGAGCAGCTAAGAGCTACAATTTGCAGATCTGCATCACAGTATAAAGAATATACAGTATGTGCACTGAATAGCAAAATTACTAAAGTTGAAAAACGGCGCCACCTGGCGGCAAGGAAGTAAAAGCTGCACTACATGCAATATTTATGTGCATTCCGTGATTAAAATTCAAGATGAGAGTTCATAAGGAGCGTTATTTTTCAGCAATTAATTGCAGCAACAATTCTGGGAGTAAACATACTGTAATTTAAAAATTATGAACACAATCCATCTGCTAGTGGCAACTGAAAAGAATTCAATAAATTGCATGATGTTCATCAACAATTGGAAAACTTATGACTCCAAAGAAAGAGTAGAGAAGGGCCTAAACAATATTAGAGGAGTGACCTTAGGATCAACGTTCCAAAGAAATTGGGAGATAGACTCTGGTGTGACCCATAGAATCAATGGGTGATGGTTGAAGTGAAGACAGGCAAGTGTAGTCCTGTGTGATCAGAGGGTCACACAGGAGTGAGAAAGAGTGACATCAATAGAATGCAAGTAACTGAGATGCAAATGCTGCAGTATTTAAGTGGGGTATCCAGAGCTGATAGAATATGGAATGAGTACATTAGTGGTGGCCTGGGGGTGGTGGACATTGTGGTATGGACACATAATGAGAAGAGGGAAGGAGAAGCTTATTAGGTCCATTCCAGGAATTCAGGTGGTTGTAAGCACCTGAGGCAGGGGGAGACTGAAGTAAACGTGGGAGCAGGGAAGCGTCTGTAGGGATATGGAAGTGTGTGGGGTGAATGGGAACCTGGTGGGAGATAGGCAGGGGTGGAGGACTAGAGCCTGCAGAACCGACTCTGCCATCGGTGGGATAAGGGTATAATGATGATGCATGTTCCCTTAGATCATGGGTGTCAAACATGCAGCCCTAGAATCCTAGAGTTACAACCCTCACAATCAATATCATGTAGTATACATATGCAGTCTGCTGCTCAGGTGTAACGAGAGAGGGACAGTTGCCCCCTCATGACAATGCAATGTTAATGATGTGACCCTTGTGGTACCCCGAGTTTGGCATGCCCACCTCAGATACATGACTTTCAAGGGCTACCTCATGTACTGGACATTAAAATAAATACATTTAGGATATCATTAATGAATCATGTTCTTTACCTTTTTAAGAACTCAAATTTTTTATACCATCAAAGACTTTAACAAAAGGCTTATGTATCCAAATAAATATAAGAGAAATACAAAATATTTGATTGTACAACACATGTGAAAGAGAAAAAAAATTATCAAAAAGTTACAAGTTTAAAAGGATTGAGTATAACTTGAAGTGTTTCACATGTAAGTAAAAATCGTCAAGTTTAAGGAGTTTATAGAAAAATTTCATATTGTCACTTGTTCTTATTACTTTGTATACATTAAATTTACTGCACAATGGCATTTTATGTTAGATTGAGGTTTTTTTAATTAAATTTTATGTAATAATAATGCAGGAGTTGGGAATACTCCATTGAAATATATATATAATATGTTTAGTTTTTACTTCCTTGCCACTACGTGGCGCTAGTGTATAAAAACTTTAGTACGATTAACATGGGAGTGTGCATACTGTATATACTGTGGCTGCATACTCTTATGACATACCTATATTAAAACATTCTTATTTGTTTTAGCGGTTGAGAGCGACAATTTGCTGAGCTCCATACCTGAGACAATATTCTGTATCCCTAGGCCATTCGTGCACACTCAATAATGCAGTTTTGAGGGTGTATTTTTAATTTTAGGTATAGGAACATGTCATATCAAAATTTCACATTTTTTTAGAGCTATGCGCTGCAATAGTTAAAACTACCCCTATCTGTTAAAAAATGAACTTTGCATTGTCCTGAAAAAACTATTGCCAGGATTTCTGAAGTGTTTTAGGAGGTGAATGTCCCCCTCCATCAACTATAACTTTTTCCTAAACACTTTATCCCATATCTCATAGATTTTGTAAAAAAAGCATTGGCCTATTTATATTCAAAATTCTGCCATAAGGAGTTTGTGGCCGGTCCCCACTTGGTCGCAGACAGCACAGATGATGCTCCGAACTATGCTGCGATCAGCGAAAAATGCCACGAGGTGAGGCTTATATAACCAAACCCCGCAACAAGTTCCCTGCTGCCAAAAACGCCCCAACACCTTGTAAAAGGCAGATTCTACCCCAAGGAAGGCTGAAAATGTGCCCAAACTGTCAAAAATTGCGCAAGGAAATCAGACACACGGAAGGCAAGCGCCACATAAAGTCCATATTGGAATTCAACTTCAACAAAAATTTTTTTGTTATTTTAGCGACATTAGAGGTGATTGACAAGAAAGCAATGGACAGCAATGAAGAGGAGACGAAAAGGCCAGAGGGATTAAACGTTTGGCAAACATCGTTTTTCATAGTAGGAGATGTGGCTGGAAGTGGGATATTGGCCTTACCTAACGCCCTTTTAGGCACAGGTATGTTTATAGTATTTCAAAAAGGGTGATGATTGGAAATAAGTGTAAAGTACTGGTGAAATATTAGGAAACTTGACGCCCTTGAAAGATTCTTTTAACTGTGACACATAAGCACCTTGGAGTATACAAAATACTAAGGGTACATTGAAGGAGCACATTGAAAATTGATTGAGAAGGCTGGGCATGCTCTCCGTTTGGTTGGAAGAGTATTGGGAGACAGCACAAAGTAGGTATAAGAAGCAGCCTATTTTTCGTGATATGGGCAATAGTGGAGTACTGTAGTCCAGTCTGGTTTCCCTTTAGGTAGGGGTTATCTTGGGAAATTGAAACGATCCAAAGGAGGGCTGCAACAATGTGATGCATCACTTCTCTCATAGGTTGAGCATCTCAGTCCTGTTCACGGAAATAGGGTTGGACTTACTACATCAGAGGCTGGTATCTGACAGTATTAAGCATTTTCACAGACTGTTGAAGTTAGGTTATGAGGGTACTTCAGGGGGCAGCTTATCCCTGGCAGGCTATAGGGGAGAAAGGATCCTTCTTTCAAACTGACAGAGGTTGGGGCATGAACAGACTTGTACTACTGGTCTTTTCTTCCAATGGTCATTTGGCAAGGAAATTCCCTCATTGAAGATAATGTGAAGAAGTTTCTGCAAGAAGGTGCCATTATAGAAGGTATGCAATATTTGGCATAAAAAAAGATGTTATGATTTAGGTTCCTTGGGGGTTCAATGGGTTGAGAGTCATTCTCTACACTGTCAAGTTGACCTATCAAGGCTTCTTGCAGTGTATTCAATTAGAATTAGTTTGCAAAGCAACCCCAGTTAGAACTGACATGAGTGGCTGCTTGGGAAGACGGTACTGCTATTACCCAAAAATCGTCACATTAGTCTAGTATCTCTGCAGTCCCTGCATTTGAACTACCTAGTGGACGGGCCTCTAAAGACCTTGTAGTTGAAGGGCCCGGTTATGTAGAGTAGAGGGTGTCAAACATGTGGCACTATAAGCCTAGAGTTGCAGCCTTCATAATCGGTATCATGTAGTATACATATCCAGTCTGCTACTCACAGGTGTAATAAGATCAAGTACTAGCTGGGCCACCTTGGCAACAAGATGGTTACACTTCCTGTCCAATGGCTATGAAAATTATCATTCAAGATGCATGGAGGAATTCTCTTTTTTCCACAGTCAATATGGAGCCATTGCACCTTTCTGTAATAGGTGGAAAGGGGGTAAAAACAAAATCTAGGAACACTTACAAACAATAAACACCAACACATGTAAAATTGCTATTAAAGCCATAAAAACAATATCCATAAAAACAATATACAAGGTCGGAAAGAAGTACATCTTGTGCCAGGGACTTTCAAAAATGTCAAGAATAACACAAATAATGAAGAAAGAACAACAAAAAGTTGCCAAAACATCGTTAAGATTACATAACCGAGGATGCTAGCTGACAGTATCAGTCCTCAGTATCAGTCCGATGATAAGAGATTGTGTAATACCCTGGCAGTGGTTGAGGATTCCTCCCCCCCCAAAAGGTCGTATATATATGTGCCCACAGGTCAGCGAGTCAAGTCGCAAATGTTTTCTTTCTTCAGACAAAAATGGTATGAGTGGGCAGGCCAGATTTTGCTGCCCATCTACCACATTCCAGAACCGAGAATCCACCCTCAACTAAAACACACATTACTGTGTCGATCGGGGTAGCTACTGCCGCATTGTTTAGTGCTTCTCTTTTGGTTTGAGCCCACAAGGTGTTCGTTGGTTGAAGCAAAGTCACAGGACCTGCTCCTAACACCCCCTCACGATTTCTCAGAGCTCCAGTATGATCCCCAGGGGGTGAGATGTTAGGGATAAGGAACTTATTTGTCCTTTTCATGGCTGGCTTGACCCCACAGTTGTCCACAACTGCCTGTGCATAGGAGTTACATGGACCATCATGAATGGGAGAGGCCAAAGTGGTAGCCACTTTTGTTCCAGGAGATACCACTTGCTTTGAGGCTGGCAATATAGGGCCCTGTCTATGCTTCCATGTTATAACACTATGATTGTTGGCTTGATCAGGAATCTGGGATTTGATTCCAGAATCCTAAGCGACTCAGCCTAAATAAGAGGACATTGGATCATCGAGGCTGAGATTGGGCACAGCAGGTATCAAAGCATCAGCATATGAGCACCACGTAGATTCTAAGTCATAAACGTTTTGGATTACATGACTCACAGGAATGGAGGCACAAACCTTCTCAAAGCCTTTTCCCATGGTCTCCTGGAGAAGGTAATGGCCACCAGTTATAAGTACCTGAGATACTTATTTTTTGAGCAATCATTGGTAGTTCGAAGCAGTGATTCAGACTGCGATTTGGCTCTGACACTGTTGGCCCGACAAACATCACACACAGAGTCAATCGCCACTTTCACCATCATACAATTGAAGTGAATGGTATCCACCACAACGAGAGAAGAGGGGGACTCACCAACCAAAGAGTCAGCTGAATCCACGTTGTTGAGGATAACATGAACCCCCACCAACACGACATCTAAGTTGTTAAGGAATGTAGTGAAAACTGGGCTGACGTCCGCAAACTGCAGTGTCATCTCACGGAGTGTGGTGACATCTCTACATCAAATAGCATCCCCATTTTCTGACAAGTTCATTCCTGCAAATAGATTTGAAGTAGCAGTTATGGTTCAAAAGTTGCAGCACATTTTACAGGTGGGGCTGTTTGCCATAAAGGACAGTCATTTAATGATTGTCACATTAAATTTTAAGGAGTTCAACCATATCAGCCAACCGAAACACCAAGAAATTGACCATCTAACCATTGATGAATGACTGCTCCATAGTGTGGTGGAGCTCCATCCTTTTGAAAGTAGGAATGCTGCCTTCTTCATTCAGAACTGAGGGAAACACCACTTCTTGCACCATTTCCATGTTGCATTGAGCATTTACATTGTGGTCAATTAAAATGAGTCCAATGACATGGGTACCCCATATGCCACACCACAACCTTTATGTTATCAATGACCTTGGAAGGTTCCATCCAGTGTGGATTCTGGTCACTCCAGTACTTGTGGTTGTGATGGTTGGCTTCACCACTCACATAAAAGTTTGCCTCATCACTGAACAAGATACCTTGTGCAAATGAGGAATCTTGTTAATGTGCTGCATTGTGGGCTCTTCACAAAAGACGACAAAACCATGGTAGTGGTTTCTTGTCAGTGATATGTACGTCATGATGAGCATATCCCATCATCCACCCATCAAGTGCAGGTTGGCACGTGAAGAGAATGAATTAGAAAAAGAGAACGGCAGTTAGAAAGGAGAGAACGTCAGTTAGAAAAACGGTTAGATTTGGGATAGGAGTTTGAAATTCTGGTTCCTGTGTAGTTAATAGTTATGCTCTCCAAGCGGACCAATTCTTAGTTATAATAAATACAGTTTATTCCATATATAAAAGTTACCAGTTTTACCACAGAATTATACTTAGATGTCCTGCCAAATCCTAGGCACATCAAATAGTTTCTTGGAGATTGTGAGGTTGTTCTGAGCATTGTTCTGAGGTTGTTCCAAGCATCCCTGTTGCACAGAACAATGCATATGCAACTGTGGTTACTAATTTAGGGATAGATCAAAGTTCACCCATTACCAGAAGTCCTTTTTGCAACAGATCCAGTTTTAAATAATAGAGTAGATTTGAAGATTTTTCTAATTTTTAATAGCTGATTTGAAAATGAAATATATCTACAGTATATTGATTCCCTGGGGTACATGTGAACCACAATACATTATTTTTTCCATTGAAATCCGTGCTAAATAACATTTAAAATATGCAATGGGACTAGCATAATTATACTTAGATGTCCTGCCAAATCCCAGGCACATCATTGGCGTCCTGAACATTGGTGAACATTGGCGTTCTGAACATTGGCAATGTGAACGTTGGCAGTACGGAACATTGGTGTCGTGAACATTGGTGAACATTGGCATTGTGAACGTTGGCAGTTCTACAATTCACCAATAACAGTTCCACAATTCACCAATAACAGTTCTACAATTCACCAATAACAGTTCTACA
>JAAFCE010009125.1:10501838-10529622 GCA_013389805.1 Trigoniulus corallinus
CAATTCACCAATAACAGTTCTACAATTCACCAATAACAGTTCTACAAACCTGTGTGACATACAAAAGACAGTCCTCAGTCAAGGAATGGCTGCAATTCCTATTTCAGCTGTGGCTCCATTGTGGGAGTATTCAACATCTGAACCTCGTGACCTCACCACTTGGAAGCAACAGCTGGATATTATGATGGAGCTGATCAACAGTCAGCGCACACCAGACAAGCAGTTGACAAGCAGTGACTGCATCAATATCATGTAAACACACCTTGGTTCAGAAGCTGCCAAATGCTTCAAGAACAATCCAGTGATGGAACAGAAGGCTACTGCAATGCCAGAAGAGTTTTTTGCTGCAATCCAAGGTACGTTTGGGCAATTAACACCACAAGCTGTTGCATTTTTCCATCTCCGAACTTGCAAGCAAGCACGGAGTGAATCCACTGCAGAATTCCTCAGCCGCTTATGCAACCTACAGTCCAACTGTGACTACACAGGATTTTCAAAGGACGTTGACCTGGCTTACTGCCTTGCAACAAATTGTGCTAACACAGACACACAGAAGCGTCTGTTAGCAACAATGCCAGTCAACCTCGACTCCTTTGTTTCGATCATGCAATCTATTGAAACATCCGAAGCTGGAGCGGCATCCCTCCAGAATCCATCAGCAGTATTCCAGATCCAGAAATTTCAACGGCCCAGGTCACGTGATAGGCAACGACACACATTGGTCTGACGCCATATGCCTAGGTCGGACAAGGCCTGCCCAAATTGCAGACGCCAGCACAGCCAGGACCAGTGTCCTGCAAAAGGTCAGATATGTGATGCCTGTGGGAAACTCAACCACTTTGCAGCAGTGTGCCACTCCTCAGCCAAAGCAAACAAGCAACCTTCTGGGATCAAGCAGATCACCATGAAGAAAGTTTGCAACCGCAAATTGCCGATGGACCTCACATGCACAATCAAAATCTCCTACCAGAGGAAGAACGTTTTCGTCAATGGCATCATCAATACTGGTGCTGCAGTCACAATTGTGCCACGCACAATTGCTGATGCATTTTGGCCACATATACATCTGACAAGGCTCACAGCCCAACTTTACAATTTTGGGGGCTCACGAATCAGAGGATTGCAAGGAACTTTCCGTGCAAAGCTGCCCTATGGTAACAACTCGACGTTTTTGTTCTGAACACCACCGGCATTGCAGACTGGGATCTAGATGCAATTGAGGCACTTGAAATGGTCATCGATGCCAAACGTCGATTAGTCAGCATCCAATCAGAATCCAATCAGCATCTGATCAGGCCAATCACCCAACAAAACACCATTACTGACAACCCATGATGGGTGTACAAGCATTACCCCAGCTATACCATCACATTCATCATTAGGTATATCGTCTGTGCCAGGCACAACACACCCGATCCTCAATCAATTTCCAAAATTGATGTGCAATGGCATCAGTTGTTTTCCAGACTTCGAGCATTGCATCACCATTAATGATGATGCAGTTCCAGTTGCCTGAAGACCTCATCCTATACCAATTGCATATCGTGAGTTGGTCAAGACTGAGATCCACAAGATGGTTGAAGAGGGAATCTGGGAACCAATTGACAGACCATGAGCTTGGGCACACTACCTGGTTACCATGCCAAAACATAATGGTCAGGTCAGGATAACATTGGATTTATCCCCACTGAACAAGTTTGTCATCCCAGAACATTATTCTCTGCCACGTATCAGTGACCTGTATTTACAGCTCAATGGGGCTAAGGTCTTTAGTAAAATAGACCTCACCAAGGGCTACTGGCATATTCAGCTAGCTGCTGAGAGCTGCCCTCTTACGACCACCATCACACCTACTGGGCTGTATCAATACAAACGGTTACCGATGGGCCTTACAGACACTGCTTCTGTATTCTAATGTCTTGTCAGTCAGACACTCGCAGATTGCCAGGGCTGTGTCACCTATACTGATGACACCCTCGTTTTTGGCAGGACCACAGAGGAGCATGATCACCACCTCTCAGAAGTCCTCCAACGTTTAGCCGATAAGGATTTCCGCATCAACAAGGATAAATGTTTGTTCAACGTTGACTGCATGAAATTTTTGGGCCACATCATCAGTGCTGAAGGCATTCTCCCTGATCCAGCTGGGATTACAGCGATCAAGGAGGCACCAACACATAAATGTCAAAAGGGCATTCGCAGTTTTTTAGGGTCAATTAATTACCTTCGAGAGTTTATCCCTAAAGCCTGGTTCCCTGGCACGCGACACCGATGAGAATAGCACGCTAGCAGACGACAATCCACATAAACTGATGACGTCGGCACACTACCATTCTGTAAAGTAAGAGCGAAATCAATGGTGAAGTGGAGTTGAGAGTTAGTTAACTGCATTTGTCAATGTAATGTGTCGCTTGACTTTGATTGGCTGCTTGAATTTTTAAATAGTCTTCTGTTTACTTTTCATTGGTTTATTTATTTTTCGGTTTTGGCGCCATCAAACGTTCATATTCAAAACTATTAATTGCTTACGTGAATTCGCTCATGCCAGGGAATCAAACCAGGTGCAATTTCTGTTAGCGCCTGTGGTTTACGTCATAATTATACTGTCTGCTCAAGCGCTATTTTCGTCGGTGTCGCGTGCAAGGGAACTAGGCTTAACTTGGCAGATTTTGTTGAACCCTTGCAACTACTAACATATGCAAGTGAAGCTCCCAAGTTCGAATGGTCTGAAACTGCAGACATTCTGAGTGATCAGCTCTGCTTGGCAATATTCAACCCCAACTTACCAACTGTGGTACCTACTGATGCATCGAATATTGGCCTAGGAGCAACACTGTCTCAAGTCCAACAAAGCAGGTTGCAACCTGTAGCATTTGCATCTTGCACATTGATGGCAACCGAAAGGGCCTATGCCACAAATGAGAGGGAGGTATTGGCATGCATCTGGGCATGCAAGCATTGGTCAAATTTCTTGCTGGGCTGGCGATTCACTTTAATCAGGGACCACAAGGCACTCATCTCCATCTTGTCCCAACAAGGTAAGGGGCACAAAGCACACAAGTTCGACTGGTGGTGTCTACAAATGGCTGAATTCAACTACATCGTTCAGCACTGCCCAGGAACCAAAAACACTGTACCTGATATGCTGTCCAGGATGCCACTTTCAACAGTGTTAGTTCATACAATCAACACCACAGGCTTTCCCATTCCATGGTTTGTTAATGCAACACATGCTGACCCAGTCCTACAACGCATTCTCAAGATGGTTGAAGACAATTGCTGGCCACTTAAGTGCGCCATTCTATGTCATTCGCAATCACTTCTCGATCAGTGACAAGTGTCTTCATGTAAACAACAAAATCGTTGTTCCAGAGAAGCTTCGACATCCCCTCCTTCGAGCTGCTCACAAAGGCCACCCTGGCATTGTGCATGCAAAAACGAAGCTTCGTGAGACATATTGGTGGCCTGGAATGTCCAAAGATATCGAGGCATTCATCTCAGGTTGTCCAGGGTGCCAATCCTCAGAAAAGTCAGCACCTAAAGGATTGGTACCAACAGACCCTCTTCCCCCAGCAACACGGCCATGGGAAAGGATTGCAATTGATGTTACTGGTCCCTTCGCCTCTGCACCTCTACACCACAGCTTCCTCATCGTGGTGATTGATTACTTCACCGGTTTCCCTGAAATATGGTTAACGGGTAGCCACGAGGCAACCAAGGTAACACATCGGTAATGACATCAAATCTAAGTGGACCCAAAGAGGAATTTGTAGACAACATAATTCCTGTGAGAACACCGGCTTTTGCATTTCAGTTTGTTGAAACAGTATAAAAACACCAATGCATGTGTTTCTTTATAAGGAGCAAACAAATAAATATTGTTTATTGCCAAGCAGCTACATTGGATTGTGATTGCATTCGACATGTGTCTTTTTCACACCAATTCCCCTGCTGCACCTACGTTTGCATTCTTATAAATGTACATTGGTTCAAAACTGCAAATCTCCAAAAGTTCTGGACCAATTGCTTTGAAATTTTGACACAACATTTCATTCCAATACAGGTGGGTTATTATGTACCGATTATATAGATATCACACCTGTGACAGGTAAAACATGCTAATTTTAAAATAACGCCATCTATTGGACGTCAAAGCAACATATGCTATTCTGAATATTCTGTTTTTAATACTCTATCGCATCGTTAAGTTGAATTTTAACAGATTTCAATTTATTTTAATTTTAATGACTTAATTATTTTGTGTGACATTGTGTTGAAATTTAGCTGTGTTATTTACCATAGCATTCATTTTGTGAGTATAATTTACTTTGTTTATAATTTATGTTTTCTTGCTTCTTATTCACTGCAATTTATGTGCTTTAGTTCATTCCAAAGAACTTTTCTTTCCATGGCAATGGAAAAGGAGGACCTGAAGGTTTATATGAAGGAGACAGGATACCTACTGTAGGTTTCAAATTGGAATGGTGATACCAGTGATTTCACAGGGAAACTGTGAAATACTGAGATGTGACCCATAGAATCAAGTGGCTAAAGGATAGCTAAAGTGGAGACAGGCAAGTGGAGTCCTGTGAATTTGTCAGATTCCGTGATGGTGCTGGTACCATCATGATGGCTGATGGCACACTCATTCAGAGTACTAGGGCAGTGCAGTATTTTACATAGGGCCCTGCATCAGTATTTGGCACAGAGACCCACAAAATATAGCGTTGGCACTGCTAAGAGGCAAAGTTTACAGAACTACTTCACAGAACTACTAGTTTACAGAACTAAAGTTTACAGACTGTGAGGAAGAGCCACATAAATAGAATGCAAGTAGCTGACATGCAAATGCGGCACTTCATGAGTGAGGTGTCGTGGAGCAAATAATATCCAAAATGATCATGTTTGATGTAGTCTGGTTGAGGACAGAAAAGGTTGAGGAGCTATGAGAATATGATGAGTAGGAAGAGGAGGAACTAATTAGGTCCATCCTGGGACTGCAGGTGATTGGGAGCACCAGGAGGAGAAGACCAAAGCAGACATGGGAACTGGTGGTACAAAAGGACATTGTTGTGTGCAGGGTGGATGGGGGCCTGGTTGGAGATAGGCAGGGGTGGAGGATTTTTTTCCACAGATCCAACCCAGCCACTGACTGGAGAAGGGTGTGATGATGATGATTATGGAGAAACGTGCACTTTCTCTTTTTCTGAGCCGCAGTAATGTGTGGCTGGGCACAGGTCGTTTTAAATAGATTTAAAGTAGAAAATGATTTGGAATGTAATTTGAAGCTACTTAATGAATGACAATTATCTTTAAAACAAACCTCATAATTTAAGTGATTCAAAAATCTCATACAAATCTTTCACAAATTCAAATCTTTCAAAAAATCATACACCCAAATCACCACCAAACAGATCATCATCATCTCAGCCTCCTCCCACCTCAGACAGGGTCAGGTCTGTGGGTTCTAATCCTCCACTCCCACCTATTCCCTCCCAATTCCCCCTCCACCCCACACACCTCCATGTCCCTTTGCACCACCTGCTCCCACGTCCACTTTGGTCTTCCTCTACCTCCAGTGCCCCAACCACCTGCATTCCCATAAATGACCTAATAAGCTCTTCCTCTCCCCTCCTCATCACATGCCCATACCACCTCAGGCGGTTCCCTCTCATCTTCTTGGCAATGTCTCCCACCCCCAAGGTACCTCTAATGTAATCATTTCTAATTCTGTCAGATCATGACACCCCACTTGCATTGCCACTTGCATTTGCTGTTCATGGTTCTTAATAACTGCCCAACACTCTGAGCCATACAGTATAGCAGGCCTAATGATGGTTCTGTAAACTTTACCCTTCCACTTTATTGGGACCCTCAGTCACACAGGACCCCACTTGTCTGCATCCAATTCAGCCATCCTGCATTAATTCTATGGTTCACATCGGAATCTATTTCCCAATTGCTCTGGAAAACTGATCCTAAATACTGAAACTTTTGCACCCCTGGAATTCTGTCTCCCCCACAATGAAACTCACCCCCATGTTCCTGGTCACTAAAATTGAAGGATAGGTACTCAGTCTTCTTCATGTTCACCTTAAGACCGCCACTTTCCACTGCTGTCTTAATGTCCAGTAGGCCCTTTTCTGCATTCTCTTTCGACTCCTCCAGCCTTCCTACATCATCAGCAAACACCAGGCACTGAGGAGCCCATTCCCCCACTCCCGTCAGCTGCTCACCCATCACCAGAGTAAATAAATATGGGCTAAGTGCTGACCCTTGATGCACACCAACCTGCACGTGCTGTCCTCACCCTACCAACGCAAACATCATACATATCCTGCACTATCCTCACATGGCCCTCACCAACCCCTTTATTCCATAAAATGCTCCACAGTACCTGTCCAGGGACACTATCAAAGGCCTTCTCCATGTCAACAAATACTGCATAGAGGTCCTTCATTGCTACTCTATGCTTCTCTATCATCTGTTGTAGAATAAAGATTGGTTCCATGGTGGACCTACCAGGCATAAACCCAAATTCGTTTCCCCAGATGATAGTTTGCTCTCTGAGGTGACATTCTCTGACTCACTCCCATAGCATCATAGAATGGTTCATTAGCTTAATGGCTCTATAGTTCCCACTGTCCTGGGCGTCACCTTTGCCCTTGAACAATGGAACTATCCAACTCTCTCACCATGCAGATGGCATTCTATCACCATTTGCTATCTTATTAAAAAGCTTCCGTAGCCATGTAATTCCTGTGGTCCCCAAGGTGTGCCAAACATCAATGGGAATCTTATCTGGGCCTACTGCTTTGTGACCTTTCATTTTGTGAAGGGCTCTGATGATTTCAGCCTCACTCACCCTATCCACTGCCTGAGGAGTAATTGGGTTGCTTTCTGTGGCTGTTAAACTGGTGGCAGTATTTCAGAGGCTGTGGTAGCATTCCCCCCACCCTTTGATTACCTCTGCTGGCTGAAACAGGACACTACCATTGGTATGCTTGACCGTTATAACCCTGGTAACATCCTTAGTCAATCTATCCCTGGTCTTAGCCAATCTAAAAACTGCTTTCTCTACTTCTCTTGTCCCCAATTTATTAATATAAATCCTCATATTTCTGGTATGTGGGTACCTCTGGTACAGTGGTCCTTCTGGCATTTTTTTTTGCCTGAACATAGTCCATCTTTGAAACCTGGTCCACTATTTCCCTCCACCTATGGAAAACTACTTTCTTTAGTTTGATTGCAGCTTCCACCTCCTCATTCCACCACCATGTCTGCCTACCCTGATAAGTTCCTCCTACTCTACCCCTACCTAACACAGCCTCTCCACACCTCCTAATCTTTCAAGCAACCCTGTCCCACATGGCATTGGTTGACCCATTCCAGTCCCAGTTGACCTGGCTGAGAACCTCCAGCTGGAATTCATCTGCCTTGGTGGGCAACTTCCACCACCTAATCAGTGATTCACCCTTCCAGGTATGTTGCCTAACTGTTCCCTTCATGAAGCTTATGGCCACTCTCCTTCTGGAAATCCTCGCTGGGTAGTGCCTAGCAGTCTCAGATCTCTGACCTGTGCTGCTTCCTAACCATGAAAAAGTCTATTTGGGACCTCCCATGTGGTGACTGAAAAGTGATTAGGTGCATTGCCCTTTCCTTAAACCATGTATTGGCTAATGCAAGGCCATGTGCTCTTGCTGTCTCAAGGACCTTCTGCCCCTCAAGGTTGATCCTCCCATATCCACATCCCCCATGTACCTCCTCATAACCCATACCATTGTTACCCACATGAACATTAAAGTCACCCTCAATAATCAGTCACTTATTTCCCCTGTCCTGTCTAATTGTGCTGTCTACTGATTATACCACCTCATCAAAATCATCACAGAAAGCTGTTTATATGGTGTCACCCAGGCCTACTTGGGGAGCATATGCACTTATGAGGTGGAGTCCTATACCCTGCCAAACTATAGTAACTAACATTAACCTACTACTGATCCTCCTAACTGAAGTGATCCCCTGCTGCAATTCCCTACTTAATATAATACACACCCTATTCCATCCCTCTTCACTACCTGTATAATTCAGCTTGTATCCCTCTCCCAGTGCCCTTGACCTATTACCCCTCTACTTTGTCTCCTGCAGGAACACAATGCTGACTTTCCTATGCTTTAGGGTTGTAACTAATTCCCCAGTTTTCCATGAGAGGGTCCCTATATTCCATGTCCATAGTCGAGGCTCACCCCCCATTTGTTGTGACAGATCTGGCTGGGATCACCCAGTCAGACGTCCAGAAACCACAGTGACACTTGCAGGGTTACCTATGGGGGTGCCGTCCAACCCCACAGGAGACACTCATTAATTGAGTTATCATTGCCAAGTGAGTGGAGGTCTCACACTCACCTGGGTGTCTACCTTTACCACATAAACCCAATAAAAACCCCCACAAACAACACCAACATAAGCCCAGAATTAACCTAATTATAATTAAATATAAAAAATAAAAATAAAATATGTAAAAACGATTTGCTGCAGCAAGTTTGCACCTTGATCCATGTGGAGCGTGGTGGTCGGCCATGCAGACTACCCCTGCACTTCAGTGGAACGTGATGGGAGCAATAAGAGTGACACGAGGTTAGGCTTAAATGCCCAACCTCTTGTGATGCTCCCCACCACGATTAGTGTGCCCAAACCTCAGCCCTACCATGCCCTGGAACACGTTTGTTATCTTCTTTTAAAGGTGAGTTGATTGATTTGCATGATCTTCTGGAATTGCTTTCAAAAGCCTAAAAATCAGGAGCATGCAATGGCGATCGACTGCAGTAACACGCCACCTAGCCACCAATCCCAGAGGGAGAAATGATCATCCATTCAAATTGCAGGGGATCAGGGCACAAACAGATTTTTATTACTGGTCTTTTTCCTAGGGTCATTTGACAATGGAAGGCTCTCAGTGAGGATACTGTGGTGAACTTTCTGCAAGAAAGTGCCATTACAACAAGTAGGCAATGCATGACAATAGATGCTATGCTTCAGGTGGGTTACAAATTAGGAATGAGAGTCATTCTCTCCACTGCCAATTTGACCTATAAGGGCATAATTGCTTGACATAATTGCACTGCAATAACTTGCAGTGTATTCAATTAAATTAGAACATAATCATGTTCCCAGTGGCTCACTAATCTGTCAGGGAAACAAAACTCCACTATCAACTAGTCACTAGTTGTATCCTAGAAGGCCTACCTAGGACTAATAGCTGGCCAGTGACAATAGGTAGGCTAAAGTACAGCCAGATTTCTTTCATACTGTATGCCATTTACTGCTTTATTGACAACTTCACTAAAATTTTAAAAAAGGGAATTACAAAAAAATTTGAGGGTCACACAGCAAAACGAAAGTCATTTTCGTGAACAGCATACAAAAATACATAAAATAGCTCTATTGGTGTTTCAGTATATTTTTAGCTGTTCTACAGTGTTAATAGACACACCTTGTTTTTTTATGATTTTTACAATTTGAAGTTCAATTAGGATACTTTTTGAATTTAAATTTTTTTTAGCATCAACTAAAAACATTTTTTAACATTTTGGAAGGATAAAAAATAGTGTTTGATGGCTATAGAATTAATTATATTAAAAATAATAAATCTATCATTTTTTTTGAGTATTTAGTTAAGCCACCTTCAGCTGCAATTAATGATTTATTTCACCTTGGCATACTCTCAGTACTCTTTTGCACTGTTTCTTGCATATATGAGTGACGATTCCACACATTAGATATTTCTCTATCAGTTGTTCCTTGCTGGTAAAACTTCTCTCTTAATGAACTCCTAAACATTTTCTATTGGATTGATATCTGGAGAATTACCTGGAAAAGGCAATAAAGGAATATTTTTTTTATCTAGAAATGCTTTTATATACTTGGCAGTATGACAGGATGCTCCATCTTGCTGAAATGTAAATTTATTCACCATTTAGAAAAGAAAATCCTTTAACTGAGGGAAAAGTGAGTTAATAAGCACTTGGTGTGTTGATAAATGGAGCAATATAAATATTTACTGATTTATAGAAGTCTAAATTAAAATCCTGATGTTGTTTTGCCTGTTTCAATCATTTGGCTTTCATGGCTGCTGTAAATTTTGGCCTTCGGGCTGGTCTGTGTCCTTTTAAATTCATTTTGGCAAGTTGGCACATTGTTGTTCTTTCAGATGCAACAATACCACTATTTCAAAGTTTAGATTTTATCTGCCTCATAGTTGCAAATTGGTCCTCTAAAGTTGAAAAATTTGAAATACACATGGTGCATCTAATAAATTGGCCTGGGACTGTATAGTAATTGTTGGACTATAACACACTCAGATATTACATATAACACACAACTGGTTAGGTCCCTACAACAATTTCAATGTGTAAGAGACCTCAGATATAACAAACAGCTATAACATCCAACTAGATGGCATACCCCACAGCTTAAGTAAGGCTATATGGTGCAAGAGTTTCACTATCTAGGATCAGTTTTCCTGAGCAATGGTGAAATCGATTCTGACGTGGCTCGTAGGATTAATGCAGAATGGGTGAAGTGGAGACAGGCAAGTGGGGTCCTGTGTTACCACTGGGTCCCAATAAAGTTGAAGGGCAAGGTGGTGCAAAGGAACATGGTGGTATTTGGGGTGAAAGGGGACTTGATGAGAGATAGGTGGGAGTGGAGGATTAGAACCCATAGACCCGACCCTTCTGCAGGTGAGAGAAGGGTGAAATGATGATGACAATAAGCGGATAAAATTCTCAGAAGTGTGGAATCTGGCAAAATTGCAGCTGACTACAAGTGTGTAAATCTTTTTTAGTAAATCTTGAAATTAGCACATTTTTGTTCAATTCACATAGCTTTGGCATCATTTAGAAACAATGCTAAATGATGCCAAAGCTATGTAAACACACAGACCCAAAGGTGTGTGTTATAACCAAGTTTGACTGTACGTTGTTTAATTGCAACAATTGCATGGCCACATCAAAAGAGTACAACTTGAAAAGGCACTATGAAATGAACCATCGATATTGTGAGAAATATGAAGATACAATGCATGTTTCAAAACTAAATGAATTGAAGGCTAACTTGACACAGCAACAGACCTGTTTTATGAAAATTCAGAAAGTGAATGTAGCTTTCATTGCAAGTTTCACATTTATTTTAGTTATTCAATTTTTGTTTCACAACTTTCACAATTCCCACTTTTTCACCAGTAATCTATATTCATAGTCAGTGATTTCCATGATTGCATAATTTTCAACTCCCTGCATGTCTTTCTCTCCCTTTCTCCCTCACTGGGAGACAACAACTTTAAGAGTTGTTTCATACCTTTATATACCCTTTTTTCGTGTGCCTGGGCCACTTTCTCCCATTGTCCATCCTTTCCCATTTGTCCATTTAAGTGGAGTGATAGATTGAAATCAGGGGCTGGACCAATAGTGTATAATGTTTAGAAATGGGTTACATGCTCAAAATATCTAGCAGACCAGGAAATTAAGGAAATTAAAGGTTAATTAAATTATTTATCCATTTTATGATATTCAAAAATGGGGTCAGTTAATCATCATCATCATCACACCCTTATCCCGCCTGAGGCAGGGTTGGGTCTGCGGGTTCTAATCCTGCACTCCTGCCTATCCCCCACCACCCTGCATGCCTCCATGTCCCTTTGCACCACCTGCTCCCACGTCCGTTTTGGTCTTCCTCTACTCCTCGCGCCCCCAATCACCCGTTGCCCCATAATGACCCTAGTCAGTTCCTCCTCTCCCCTCCTCATCACATTACCATACCACCTCAACGAACTCTCTCTCATCGTTTCCGTGATGTCTCCCACCCCCTAGCTACCTCTAACATAATCGTTTCAAATTCTATCAGCTCGTGACACCCCACTAATGTAGTGCAGCATTTGCATCTCAGCCACTTGCATTTGCCTTTCATGGTTCTTCCTAGCTGCCCAACACTCTGAGCCATATAACATAGCGGGCCTAACAACAGTTCTGTAGACTTTGTCCTTCAACTTTATGGGGACCCGGCGGTCACACAGGACACCACTTGCCTGTCTCCACTTCAGCCATCCAGCATTAATCCTATGGGTCACATCGGAATCTATCTCCCCATTACTCTGGAAAACTGATCCTACATACCAGAACTCTCGCACCACTGTTATCCCGTCACCCCTGCAATGAATCTCACTCCCTTGCCCCTGGCCACTAAAATTGAAAGGTAGGTACTCTGTCTTCTTCATGTTCACCTTAAGACCCCTGCTTTCCATTGCTGTTTTAACCCATTAACTGCCAAATTTTTCTTTATAAAAATTTTATGCTAATTTTGTTTATTTTGATTATGTTGACAAGAAAAAAATACACATTTACTGCAGGACACAAAAGTTTTTTTAAAAAATTGAATTACTGTATAATGATGATCCCCAAATGGGGATCATGGCAGATGCCATCTACTTTGCATGCCATGCTTCCACACAATCAATATGTATACCAACATTGCATTTTGAACACTGTTTTCGGGCATTCCTTTTGCACACTGCACATTTTCTCTGTTTTCCCATTTCTGTTCTTTCAATATAATGGCCCGATCCAGAAGTTCTGTTGTCAGCTGGTACCCGACTGCCAGATGGCTTAGGAAAACATTTCCTTCCTCCTTTCTTAGGGTCAAATATTGATGACATTTCAAGATATGCTCTAGCAATCATCCTTCTGTAATCTAGCAAGGGTATTCTTCCATTTGCTAGACAATACAACACATATGCATTCACCACTGCGATGTCAATGGCTTTGGTGACAAGGGAAAAATGCCACTTTTTTCCTCTAATTCTAATTCTATACTTTTGGAAATTCCAGTCTAGTTTATCCACACCTCCAATATGCCTGTTATATTTGGTGATAGGTTTTGGTTGGGGCACTTGAATATCTTAATTTTCAGTTCTGCTCCATCTCTGTACATTTCACATAGGCTCAATGGAGGCTGATTTGTAAGCATCTTTACACAGCTGTTGTCATTCTAAGAGACAGCCAGTATTTCATTCTGTGGATGAAATCAGTAGTCAAATGTCCCCCTAGCTTTCTTCTTCATCTCCTTGTCAGGTAGGATTGGGCAGTTGTTCATTCTGTTGAATCGATCAGTTCCAGTTGCTCTCATGCCAATTTTCTGTAAATGACTCATGAGAGAATATCCAGTGAAGAAATTGTCAAAATATATTGTGTGCATGGTAGGGGTATCTAAAATTGAAATCATTTTCAAAACAACAGATGCTCCAAGTCCAGTTAGTGTAGTGCCATCCTGATTGTGTCTTCCCTTTCCTTCATACACCTCCATTTTGAAGCAATAACCTGTTAGTGAGCAGGCAATGGTCCATTGCTTGAACCAAACCTCACAGGCTTGTCACAAATAAATTGTTTCAGGTAATGGTGCCCATAATATCATATTATTTGCTCATCTATGCTCAATTTTTTTGTGGACACTCCAAATTGTTGAAAGTTTGTGTTCAGTTTCTCCATAAATGGGCGAATCTTGAAGAGTTTATCACGTCCATGGGCTAGAATTTGATGCAGCTCAGCATTATCATTGAAATGCAGATAGCGCTTGATTTCAATGTACCTGTTTCTACTCATACATTTCCTGACACACTGAACATCCATATCCTCATCCTCACACCAATATAACTGTTCATGAGGAAGGGAATGATACACAGTGAATAACAGTATTCCTAAAAATTTTCTTATGCACTCATTTGATAGTTGGAAGGAATGGACGTATTTTTGTTTGGCATATTTCAATGATTGTTGAACAATGTCAGTGACAATGCCATCATCCAACAGCATCTCAAAGCACTCAACAGGGCTTTTTCCCTTCAATAAACTAATTAGATCATTTTTTCTTTTGTCCAGAACACCTGAACTTTTGTAGACTTTTGAATAACCGGGATGCTTTTTCCTCCAGCTTGTCTTCAATGATGACTTTTTCTTTTTAGTGGGTGGGGAGGCTACACCCCCTTTGGGAATACTTGTGCATGTGAGTACATGGAAATCTTCAGTTACTGTATCATCCTGCATTTCAATGCAATGAATTTCAACCATTCCTGGCACATCTGATGGTTCATGATAATCAAGAATATTGTCATCAATCTGTTCATCTTCAGAGACTTCATCAACTTGTTCTGGTGGAATCTCTACACTATCAAATGGTCCCTGGTCTTCCTTATCATCAGCAGAGACAAAGTCATCAAAATTTACAATTTCATTAACTTCTTTCAAAGAATGAAGCATGTATTGTCCAATTTGATATAAAATAGAATTTCACAATGTTTCCTTAAATTTAGAGCTGCATTAGCCATGAGCCCCAACTGGGGATTGAGATTTCTTGGTCCACTGCATGAACCCAAAGTACATTAATCCTATAAGATTGATATAATTGAATTAGAAACTCACCAATGATGCAGAAAATCCCCTAAGTTGAAAATTTATTACAGCAGAAAATGATTTTTCGAATTTTGAAATGTGCTGTTATTCACCACACGAAAAAGCTAGCATAAACTGCGAGAACAAAGCTATATTATAAAACCTATTATGTCAATATAATAAACGTAACATGTCAGTCATAGTCAGTCATTCCAAAATTGAGCAACAGTTGGCAGTACTGTAGCAGTTAAAGTACAAATCCCCAATTGGGGATCAAGCCTTCCCACATCATCAGTGAATACCAGACACTGAGGGGCCCATTCCCCTACTCCTGTCAGCAGCTCATCCATTACTAGAGTGAATAGATATGGGCTAAGAGCCGACCCTTGATGCATGCCCCTGCACGTTGCAGCATGTTGTGTTTCTCCAGGCTGTCCTCACCCTAGCAATCAATCCATCTTACGTAAATATCCTGCACCATCCTAATATGTCCTTCATCGACCCCTTTCTTCCTTAAAACGCTCCATACTAACTGTCTAGGGACACTGTCATATGCCTTTTCCAGGTCAATAAATACTGCATGGAGGTCCTTCTTTGCTGCTCTATGCTTCTTGATCATCTGTCTTAGAATAAAGATTAGTTCCATGGTGGACCTACCAGGCATAAACCCAAATTGATTCCCCTGGACACTAGTTTGGACTCTGAGGCGACTTTCTATGACCTTCTCCCACAGCTTCATAGAATGGCTCATCAACTTTATGCCCCTGTAGTTTCCACAGTCCTGGGCATCACCTTTGCCCTTGAACAGTGGAACTATCCAACTCTCCCACCATGCAGATGGCATCCTGTCTCCATTGGCTAACTTATTGAAAAGCCTAAAAATGGGGTTATGTATTAAAATTTTTGCTCTTTAGGATTGTAGCTATGGGGCAATTCACGAAATGCGGAATCAACAGTAGGGCAATTCACATATAGTGTGGTGTTAAACTTCCACGTAACACTAAATGAAAAGGTAAAAACAAAACTCATCACTTAGTTGTATGATGATATCAAGTGCTTCATTACAAAACTAAGCTTATGGAAGTCACAGTTGTCAAATGGAAATTTAGTTCATATTCTTACATGCAAAGAGTTGAAAATCACTGGCAATACTGAATCTGTATGTAGTTTTGCTAAATATGACAGTCACCTGGAACTGTTGACAAAGGAATCCCAGGAAAGATTTTGTGATATCTCATCTTTTGAACATCAGTTTGCATTATTATCAGCACCATTCTCCTTTGATGCTGCCTAGGCAGAAGAAAGCCTGCAGATGGAACACCTCCCCAAAATGGATCTCACTGAATAGTTTGTAGTGGATCATTGACTGGACTTCATTATCTTTACGAGACTTGACTTTTCCAGGAGGTTGCCAGCATTCTTTTATTTCTCCCTGGCTATGCTCTGCTCTCGATTGATTAGACCACAAAACACGTGGTGGTGGTGATGCTGTTTATATAGTTTCGACTTTTCCTGTTCTCTCTTCTGTTTCTTATATTACTCACTCTGGCAACCAGGCATTGCTTCTGTGCTTTTAACTCGATGTGGTTAGGTGGAATTTGTTTGCCATCTACCACCCCACATACTCCTCTGGATTTGGTGTTCTCTTTTGTTTCTCATCATGTTGATGTGATTTCTCCTAACATCTTGGCTGGTGACTTCAATTGTGACGTCCTCTGCTTTACAGGTCCTTCACTGCAGTTGCTTAACGTTGCAAAGACTCTCTTTAGCTCCTACTTTCTCAGCACCTTCCAGGTTTCTTTGTTGGTGTTTTAGGGCCCTTCAACTACAAAGGTCATTACAGCCCCATCCACAGTGTAGTTCTGATGCAGAGACTGCACATTTCCCTGTATTTCCCAATTGAAAGCTAAATACTCTATCTTGTTCATGTTAATCTTTAGCCTTCCCCTTTCTATCGCTTGTTTAACATCATTTAGTGCCTTCTCGATCTGTTTACTGCAGTCACTGACTTTCCCGATATCGTCAGCAAATGCCAGGCACTGAGGGGCCCAATCTCCTACCCCTGTAAGCAGTTTATCCAAAACCAGGATGGAAAAGTATGGACTTTTTGCACACCAGCTTTCACTGGGAAGCCCCTTGTATTCCCACAAGGTGTCTTTATCCTGGTTGTTGAGCCATCATACATATCCTGGATTATTCTAATGAATCCCTCTTCAACCCCCCTTTTTCATAACATTTCCCAAACTACCTGCCACTGGACACTGTCAAAGGCCTTCTCCAGATCGATAAAGATGGCATGGAGGTCTTTCTTTGCTACCCTATACTTTTCTACCATCTGCCTCAGAATACAGATTGGCTCCATTGTGGACATACCTGGCATAAACCCAAACTGATTTCCACGACACTGGTTCTATCCCAAATGCGACGTTCCATTACTCTCTCCCAGAGTTTCATGGAATGGCTCATTAGCTTATATATAAAGCTAATTAGCCATTAATTATTGCAACCCTGGACATCCCCTTTGCCTTTGAAGAGTGGTAATATCCAGCTCTCCCACCATGCAGATGGCATTTTATCTCCACTTGCTATTTTACTGAAAAGTTTCCCTAACCACCTGGTACCTGACGTCCCTAGGCAATGCCATACTAGGATGAGGATTCTGTCTGGGCCTACTGCTTTATGGCCTTTCATCTTTTTAAGTGCCCTGAATACTTCCTCCTCCATAACACTGTCTACAACCCCTGCTGATGCAGGATAAGTGGAGGGACCCACCACTCCCCCTGCTGCACTCAAGAGGTTCTGGAAGTGCTCTTCCCACCTGCTCTTTACCCTCAGAGAGGAGAGCAGGATCCTACCCTCCCTATCCTTCACTGTTATGGCTTGTGGTGAATCTTTAGCTGCCCTGTCTCTAGCCTTGGCCAGTTTGAAAACTTCTCTCTCTCATTCCTTTGTCCCTAACTACTCATAGAGGGCCTCATATTTCTGGTGCTTGGCCAGGGCAATGATTCTCCTATCAGTGGTCTTGGCCTGTCTATATTAAGTCTTGACTCCTGGTCCCCTGTCTCCTGTCACCTGTGGAAAGCAGCCTTCTTTTACTTGATGGTTGCTACTACCTCCTCATTCCACCAACGTGTCTGACTGTTTCCCTGGAATGTGCCTCCTGCTCTGCCCTGTCCTAAAATGGCTTTCCCACCAGTTCTAATTGTTCTGGTGACCCTGTCCCACATGGCATCAGCTGTCCCATCCCAATCCCAGTTTACCTGCCTGTGCACTTGTATAAATTCCTCAGTTTTGGTAGGTAGTTTCCACCACCTGATGACCTGCTCTCCTTTCCAGAAATGTGCCTTGCCTGCTGCCTTCACTAAGATTTCTATCATAAGTAGCCTATGACCACAGTCATTTAGGAAATTTTCACTGGGGAGTGTCCAGCAATCACGTACCTCTGATCTATGCCTCCCTCTAACCATAACAAAATCTATCTGTGACATCACTTGTGGTGACTGAAATGTTATTAGCTGCTTGTCCCTCTTCCTAAACCAGGTATTTGCCAATGCAAGACCTAGTGCATTTGCTGTGCCGAGGATTCGCTATCCATCTGTGCTAACTGTTTCCTACCCCCATCCCCCATGGACCTTCCCATAACCCTGGCTATCAATGCCCATGTGGCCATTAAAGTCCCCACAAATAACCAGGTGCTCATTCCCTTGACATTGTCCTGTCTCAGCCTACAGTGACTGCACCAAGTCCTCAAATTCAGTTTGTAAACCCACCTTTGTGGATTCATCCAGACCTGCCTGGGGCCAGATGCACTGATGAGGTGCAGCACTACTCCTTGCCAAACCACTGTAACCAACAGCCGCCTGCTATTAATGTGTTTTGTAGCTCCCTATCTAATACTATACCCACAGCATTCTGACCCTCTTCACCAGCTGTATATATGAGCTTGTACCCCTCCCAAAGGGCCCCTGACCTATTCCCCTTCCACCAGGTTTCTTGGAGAAAAGCTACCTGAATCCAACTCCACTTTAGAATATTTACTAATTCCCCTGTTTTAATTTACATGCCCTGGCTGGGGTAACCCCAGCCAGGCATTTGGAACCCACAGGATCATTGGTGCTACTTGCCATGGGGGATGCCAGCCTACCCCCATGGAGGACACCTGGCGTGCTATCTGCCATGGGGTCCAAGGTCCCAACCCCTGTGGCATCATGGTTGACTGATGATGGCGGTTTGAGGCCCCCTCGCACAACCCTGGTGGCCACCAGCACTGGGGTTTTTGTCACCCATTCCACTGGCCTGACAACCCCCAAAGGTTGCATCAGATAAGTGTGAACCCAGGGACCATCATAACAAAGCCAAACATGTGTCCCATTGCCAACACAACAACCCACACACAACAACCTACCAACCCCACAACAACCTACCAACAACAATAACAATCAACAACAAACAAATTGATATTAAATGATAGGGGTAGGGAATGTCTTTTGCTGCTGGTGCTGATCCTCAGCTGCGAAGCACTGCATGATTACTGCCGAAGCAGACGAAGCATGCCACAACATGATGAGATTGGTGGGAAAGGATGTGAGGGATAGGCTTAAACAGCCAAACCTTGTGACCACCTCACCAAAGTCAGACATGCCCAACACCAGCAGCCCTACCTTGACCTGGTCCTGGAACCTTTTGCTTTAAAAGGCAGTTAAATTTTGTGAAGTTTCCTGTGGATTTCTCCACAGGGACGAAATCTCTGGCACACATGCAAGCACAACTTGGAACATTCATTGATTAATATTTGAATTGATGCCAGTTTTGAAGCTCTCCTATCCCACTATGTGAAGTTTATCACTGTTATTAAAACTGATCACCAAAATAAAATCATTATACCAACTAACCATAACACATAATTAGCTTTTTTCAGAAACATTCTTAGTGTAATTCAGCAAAACAAATTTCCAAACAAATGTTTCCTCCACAACAATTTTAACAGAAGCAGCATAATTATCCTTAAAAACAGTATTCACTGCATGCAATTTATGTCTGCTGTTCTGGCACTCCCATCCCATGCAAAGGGCATCCAGTACTAAAGTTATTTCAGCCTCATGCAAAACACAGTAAGTTTATGGGTTAGGGAACAAACCAAGTGCACACAGGGTTAAGCCTACTACTAATGTTTCACACTGCATATGAGATAATAATCATTTTTTAGTTTTCATTGTGTAAATTGTATGAGGGCTAATTTTTTCAAGGTCTGATCAGTTGTAAAATGAAAACCACAGTGAAATTCTAAACTGTTGTATTTCAAACATTTAGGTACACATTCCAGCTATTTCTCTACAGTCGCCTCTCTGACTGAGACATTTGTCATAGCATGGTATGAGGCATTCTATAGCCTCATCATAGAAGGCAGCCACCTGTCCTTTCAGGCAATTCTGTACACTGATCTGCAGCTCATTGTCTAAGTCAAACTTCTGTCCTTCTAGCCAACTTTTCGTGTGAGCAAAGAAATAGAAGTCAGAGAAAGCAAACTCTTGGCTGTATAGTGGGTGCTGAAACACTTACTAGGAAGATGGAAGTTTGACTCAGCCAACTAGCTGCAGACCAGTATACTCATACAGAATTGGCTGAACGGATGAAGCTATAGAAAAGTTCGTACCAGGCTATGACAAATGTCATAAAAAGGTGACTATGTAGAGAAATAGCTGGAATGCATACCTAAATGTTCCAAATAATACAGTTTGGATTTTCACTGTGGTTTTCATTTTGTAACCAATTGGACCTCAAAAAAATAGCCCTCGTAAGTTACAAAATCTTAGTATTTCAAGTATTTGCTATTAATTTTTCATAGTTCAATAAAATGTAAACATAAATGAGACTCTATAGGCTAATTTTAAAAACATATTCAGTTTCAACATAAAAAAATTAACAAAAAGAAGCCATTAGTTTCACAGTGGTAAACATTGTTTTCCCTATAGTGTAATTTTTGAATTTCTCATATGGAGCTCTCTTTATCTTCTTGCAGGATACATTGGAATCACCCTCATTATTTTGTTCTGTATTATGGCTGCTTATGCTGGACTTTGCATTGGTCGATGTTGGAACGTTGTAGAAACGCGATATCTAAAACCTCAAGAAGGAGTTCGTCAACCATACCAATTCATTGGTGAGAAGAGTTTTGGCAAGTGGATGAAGTAATGCAATATTTATTTTCTGTTTACAATTATTGTCATTATCATATTCACATCCTGATTCTATCTTACATGAGATTTCAAGTTTTGTGTGGGTGGGTGGTGTGTGCACAAAGTCACATGCACTTAACCAGCACCTCCTATACATAAAGGCCTACACATTGCATGGTGACGTCAGCAGAGATAGTCCATTACTCTTACCATTGCTTCACAAGAAAATCATTAGTGTAGAGGCTATACTAATGCCTTTTAATGGGTGTATACTATAGAGTGGTCTTCAAATAGAGGGGTCTCTGGGGTTCCATGAGTCAAAATCAAAATTCGAAAAAAAGTATGAAGCACTAAGTAGATACAGTAGCGGTTCTAGCATACGCGAGGCACTGTGCAAATTGAAAGTGCAAGGCCCTTTCAAAAAATTTGCAACTAGCAAAAGGGGTACGAGGCCCTGAAGCACGAGGCCCCGTGCATTTGCACAGTTTGCACGTGCCTAAAATCGCCACTGAGTAGATACCTAGTGTTTATTAACAAAAAATATAAAGAAGCATTTATTTAGAAATTAATTAGAAGCTTCATGTGTGGGCTGCCAATTCTTTAGCCGCAGCAAGATATACTGTATGTTTCTAAAGGTTGGATGGGATCCCCCAAAACATCTTATATATCTAAGGGTTCCATGAATCGACAGTTAGAAGGCCATGGCTATGGACTCATCTTTATCATCATGCCTTTAACCCGCCTGTGGCAGGGTCGGGTCTGCAGGTTCTAACTCCCAAATACCTCCCACCAGGTCCCCATCCACCTCACACACTACTATATCCTTAAGGACAACCTACCCCAAACTTCAACTTTCATAAAGTAGCATAGTCTTCATCATTATAATACCCTTATCCCACCTGTGACAGGAACGGGTCTGTGGGTTCTAGCCCTCCACTGCTGCCTGTCTCCCACCAGGTCTCCATTCACCCAACATGCTACCATATCCTTATGGACAACTTGCACCACAACTGCTTTGGTCTCCCCTGCCCCAGGTACTTTCAACCACCTGTATTCCTGAAATACACTTAATGAGCTCCTGCTCCCATTTCTAATTGCGTGTCCTCATGTTTTCAGCGATGTCCACCACCCCAGGCTACATCTCATATACTCATTCTTAATTCTACCGAAACATTTGCATCTCAGCTACTTTCATTCTATTGACTGTTATGGCATGGGGTATATCTTTTGCTGCCCTATCTCTAGCCTTCACCAGTTTAGAATATTCTCTCAGTTGGTCTTTAACTGATCAGAGAAGGCCTTGTACTTCTGGTATTTGGCCAGGGCAATAATCGTTTTAGCTGTATTTTTGGCCTGCCTACATTGTATTTTTGATTCCTGGTTCCCTTTCTTCATCCCCCTGTGGAAACCAGCCTCCTTTTTCTTGATGGCTGTTTCTATCTTATCATTTCACTGCCATATCTACCTGCCCTGGAATGCTAATTTTTCTTGCAACCCTATCCCACATGGCATCAGCTGTCCCTTCCCAAACCCACTCTGCCTGCCTGTGACAATCTTGTCCCTGTGACATTGCTGACTCCTAATGATGACGGCCCAGGTCCCACAACACACCCCTGAGGGTGACTTAAAAAATGACATTCAAATATACTGTATATAAATACATACCCTGGAGTTTGCTGTTACAGTTGGACACTTGAAAAGCTTACTGTGGGTCCTTCATCATAATTATCCCGACATTTTGGAGCACACAATGATAAGACATAGTACACAACTACAACTGAAGACTGTTTAAAGATACAAAATCCAAATTTGATGCTAAGCACAAAATATAATCCTTCACCACATAATAATGTACAATTGCAGTATATTTCATTAATTATTAAATCTACTGTGACTAATAATTATTTGAATTGTGTGGCCAAGTTGCGTTGGACACACCAGTTCCTGTTAGATGACTGAAGTTAAGCAGCGCACACCCACGTCAATACCAGCTTGGGTGGTTGGTAAAGAACGTTGGGTGCTGCAAATTAACCCTCTTCCTCCTCCTTTCACCTACCTCCTCATCTCCCGTGGGCAGCCTCCTAAGGGGTTAACCTGTTATGGCTGCCTGGCTTTCACCCCAACCCACAAACTAATCAAAAGAATTGCACTAAAAGCACGTGGGCTACAATGAATGAGTCACAAATTAAATGAAGGTAATGATCTAAAGGGGCTCTACGTTGCAGTGGATTACTTGTAGTGACGTCATAGGATTGTTACAACCTTATGTGCAGGCCTTAATATACAGGAGGTGCTGACTTAACAGTACCGTTTCTACATGAAATGAGCAGTTCAAAAAAATTCCAAAGTATAGGAGCTTAACCATGTTTACCCCTAGAGAGGTAATGCTACCTTTGCTGTTACATTAAAGGTAAAGGGTAGTCTGTGAGACTACCAAAGTACATTGCAATATTTTATTGAAATGCCATGCTATAACTTTAAAACTCGATTGCATATTTATTAATCAATATGTTGAAATGCAGTTACCAGTTACCAAAAAAATATAGATTGGAATTAATTTATAAGAAAATTATTGCTTGGATCCTCATTAATCAGAAAAAAATGAAGGTACTGAAAATTTCAGGGACACCGCATGCTTAGAAACCAATGATCTGTGATTTTTGTTAGATGATGGTAGTCTGTCAGACTGCCTTTTAGCTTTCTAGGGTTAAGCATCAGGTAGGCAACCAGCTTGGATAAAGAAATACTTTCGAAATTTATCATCCGTAAGTCAGCTGAATATCACATACAACCTTCCTTATAGCCAGGACAAACGTTAGGGATGGTGTAGAAAGCGTTTTACT
Source organism: Trigoniulus corallinus (assembly GCA_013389805.1). Taxonomy (NCBI): domain Eukaryota; kingdom Metazoa; phylum Arthropoda; class Diplopoda; order Spirobolida; family Trigoniulidae; genus Trigoniulus; species Trigoniulus corallinus. Next base: position 10,525,299 of record JAAFCE010009125.1, read on the forward strand.
TACCATAAGAATGATGGCACATATGGACTCTTCCTCCCCGAAAGAAATTACTTCACTAAGCTAAATTCCAAGCTACCAACACACATGCACGAGTCAAGCTTGGTACCTCTGCACCACTTAATTCATGAATCACATCAAAATGCAGAGTATGTTGCCCAATTTTGTGGCAAAGGAAGGCTAATAATGTGATTATACAACCCTTTTCTTTTTCCCTTGGACCTACATTAATTCCCTTGGTTAGGTTTCCACCAGGGCACATTTCCACCAGGGTAATGGTCGTGTCATGGTCAGGTCTGCAGGTTCTAGCCCTCCAATCCCATCTACCTCCCACCAGGTCACCGTCCATCACAAACTACCATATCCTAATGTATGAGGGCCATTCTTTTAGTAAGAACTGTACATGAGGGGGACCACTAGGTGGTGCATACTATTGTGCATCTGTCATTTTTGTGCTCTGCAATTTTTGGCTATATTTTAAGCAATTCAAAACCATCTTTAACTTTACAACCACCTTTTTCAAGGCAAACATCAACTCCATCCAGGGCCAGGTAGGGCTGGGGCTTTTGGGTGCCACAAGCGGTGAGGTGATCTGGTGGTGAGGTTGGCTTTTAAACCTAACCTCACGTGCCATTTTACCAGCCCCATCATGCTTTGCTGCAGTGCATGTGTCATCTGCATTGCCAGACGCCATGCTGCAGTGAAGCTGGTGTACCAACAGCTCACAGCAAATATTATTTATTTAATTATTTAATTATTAATTTACATATTAATTTAAATATTAATTTACCTTTATCTAGTATGTCTTAAGTTGGAGTTAGCATGTAAATTTTATATTTAGTATACAGGTAAATTGCAGTTCACAATGTCACAGGGGTTGGGACCTTGGTCCCTGTGGCAGATAATGCATTGAGTGTCCTCCATGGGGTAGGCTGGCATCCCCCCATGGCAAGCTGCACCAATGTTCCTGTGGGTTCCAGATGCCTGGCTGGGGTGGCCCCAGTCAGAGCATGTATAAATAACAGAGCGAAGCTGTGATTAGGCACATGGAATGTGGGGACCGTTACTGGCAAAACGGGGGAGTTAGTAAGTATCTTCAAGTGAAAGACGATCCAGGTAGCTTTTTTACAGGAATCTTGACCTTGGTGAGGGATACAAACTTTTATATACACCCAGTGAAGGGTGAGGAAATGGGGTGGGAAGTAGTATTAGATAGGGAGCTACAACAGGGAATTACCTTGGTGAAGCACATCAATAGCAGGCTAATGTTAGTTACAGTGATTTGAGGACCTGGTACACTCACTAAAGGCTGTGGTAGGGCATCGCAATGGGAATGAGTGCTTAGTTATTGGGGGGGGGGGGAATAATGGCCATGTAGGCAAAAATAAACAGGGCTATGGGGAGGTCCATGGGGGATGGGATATGGAGCAGTTAGCATAGAAGGAAAGCACATCTGTGACACAGCAAATGCTCTTGGCCTTGCATTGGCAAATACATGGTTTAGGAAGAAGGACAAGCACCTAATCACATTCCAGTCACCACAAGGGATTTCACAGATAGTTTTCTTTATGGTTAGGGGCAGCATAGATCAGAGGTTTGAGATTGCTGGGCACTCCCCAGTGAAAATTTTCAAAAGGAATTTGGCCATAGACTACTTATGATAGAAATCCAAGTGAAAGCAGCAGGCAAGGCACATTCATGGTAAGGTGAGCAGGTAATAAGGTGGTTTAAAACTGCCCACCAAGATAGAGGAATTTGTACAAGAATTGCACAGCTAGGTACAGCAGATGCCATGTGGGACAGGATAGCCAGGGAAATTAGAGCTTGTGGGAAATCCATTTTGGGGCAGGGCAGAGTAGGAGGCACTGGCCAGGGAAACAGGGAGACATGGTGGTGTAATGAGGAAGTAGAAGAAGCCATCAAACAAAAGAAGGTTGCTTTCCAGAGATGGTGGGAAGTAGGAGACCAGCAGTCTAAGACTCATCACAGATGGACCAAGTCCACTGCAAGGGGGATTATGGCCCTGGCCAAGCACCAGAAGTATGAAGCCCTCTATGAGAGGTTAGGGACAAAGGAAGGGGAGAGAGAAGTTTTCGAAATAGCCAAGGTGAGAGATAGGGCAGCTAAAGATATATCCCAAGCCATAACAGTTAAGGATAGCAATGGTAGGGTCCTGCTGGATCCATCAGAGGTAAAGAGGAGGTGGGAAGAATACTTCCAAACCCTTTTGAATGCAACCAAGGAAGATGTGGACTCCACCACATATTTTGCAGCAACAGGGGCAGTGGACTGTGTAACAGAGAAGGAAGTGGCTTTGGTACTTAGGAAGATGAAAGGCCAAAAGCTGTAGGCCCAGATTGAATCCCCATCACAGTATGGCATAGTCTAGGGGAGACAGGAACTAAGTGGCTAGGGAAACTCTTCAGCAGAATATGCTAGGGGAGATAGAATGCCATTGGAAAGGCATAAAAGTTGGATAGTACCACTCTTCAAGGGCAAAGGGGATGTCCAAGATTGTGGTAACTATAGAGGCATAAAGCTGATGAGCCACTCCATGAAACTCTGGGAAAGAGTAATGGAATGTTGCCTCAGGGATAGAACCAGTGTCTGTGGAAATTAGTTTGGGTTTATGCCAGGTAGGTCCACAATGGAGCCAATCTTCATTATTAGGCAGATGATAGAGAAGTATAGAGCAGCAAAGAAAGATCCCCGTGCTGTCTTTATTGACCTGGAGAAGGCCTATGACAGTGTCCCATGGCAGGTATTTGGGAGGTATTACGGAGGAGGGGGTGGAAGAGGGGTTTGTCCGAGTAGTCCAAGATATGTATGAAGTTTGTTTGTTTGTTTGGGTTTTAGGGCCCATCGACAACAAGGTCATTAGGGCCCAGAAGGACAGTAACCATGGTGGGGGTGTAAATGGCCAACCAATCATGATAACAATAAATAAGGACAAAAACCCCCTAACAATAATAAGAATAAAAAGGCAATAGCCTAATAAATAATGCAAAAAAGAAAGAAAGACAAAGCCAAAACAGACATAAAAATAGAAACCACAAACAACAGTAAAAGTGGCAAAAGCCAAAACAGAAATAACAAAAAAGTGGCAAAAGCCAAAACAGACATAACAATACACACGGCAAAAGCCAAAACACACACAGAAATAAAAAGGCAAAAGCCAAAACAGACAATAATAAACATGGCAAAAGCCAAAACAGACAATACACCTGGCAAAAGCCAAAACAGACACATAAATAAAAGGCAAAAGCCAAAATAATACAAGAATAAATCCAAAAACTGTCTAAAAAACTGAGTATAAATCAAATTCTGTGAAAGAGGCCAGCCTCTTTCCCAAATACCAGCGAGTTCTCCACTGCCTAGGGGTTATCCCCAAGTGGGGAGCTCTGCACTGACTCCCAGTCGCCATCTAAGCTCTCGGTATCTCTCACAATGACTAAAGATATGTGCCACTGTGAGAGGCTCCCAACAGAAGTCACACCATGGTTGGTCCTCACCCCATAAAATGTAGAAGTGCATGAGGAAGGTGTGACCGATCCGAAGCCGAGCAAGCACAACCTCCTCCCTCCGTGACTGGTTGTTGGTGCAGAGTTTGTTGGTGGTCTCCGCAAACCACTGTACCCGTGTGTGCCCGGGGTAGAATAGGCACACTGCATACCTGCATGTCGTAAGAGGCGACAAAACGGGGTGACTTTTTCTTGCCCCTGACTGGACAACACCACTATCGTCTTTGTCTATGATGTGTTCTGGACAGGACGATACCAACATCGTGGTTGTTCCAGTGTTCGGTCTGATTTGTTCTCGGTCGACGTAGGCTCCTCACTGAGGTGACCGTAAACAAACGCCTACCCGCGTGTTTGCCATGCGTGGAGACCCATACCCTGGGAAAAGTGGATCCTGGTGATTGAGGAGGGTCTAGGGCTGCGGCCCTACACATCCAACACATCACTTTGGCCACAGCTTCCGGGGCAAACGGGAGGCCAAGGCAGTAGCCCGGTCTTGGTCAATCGGCCGGGGGCGCATAAGTTGTTATGCCTCCTAGGGTGACTGTAAGTGGACCAGCAGTCAACCCCGATGCCAATGGTCCGGTACTCGGGGATTATGCCACCCTAACGGTATCCTGTCCGAGTACTCTCGACGACCCGAATGGGCGTCCCCTCATTGGGCTCGGTGGTGGGTGAGACCTGCGGGCAGCGAAATCATAATTTATAACAATTATGGCAACTATAACCCAGAGGCTGGGGGCCTCTTCAAAAAACCCCACCCCTCCCCCTTCTTTAGTTTCAATGACTTGTGTTGAGCCGGAAGATGG
>JAAFCE010009125.1:10539599-10558272 GCA_013389805.1 Trigoniulus corallinus
ACAGGGGCATTCCCTGATCCAGTTGGGTGACTGGGGGAACGCGGCCTTTTAGTTGGAGCAGTGCTCGTCTCCATTAACTCACTGGCAGCTGGCCCACTCAGTTGAGTGGGACCGAGCCTGCCATCTTCCGGCTCAACACAAGTCATTGAAACTAAAGAAGGGGGAGGGGTGGGGTTTTTTGAAGAGGCCCCCAGCCTCTGGGTTATAGTTGCCATAATTGTTGTTAATTATGATTTCGCTGCCCGCAGTTCTCACCCACCACCGAGCCCAACGAGGGGACGCCCATTCGGGTCGTCGAGAGTGCTCGGACAGGATACCGTTAGGGTGGCATAATCCCCGAGTACCGGACCATTGGCATCGGGGTTGACTGCCGGTCCACTTACAGTCACCCTAGGAGGCATAACAACTTATGTGCCCCCGGCCGATTGACCAAGACCGGGCTACTGCCTTGGCCTCCCATTTGCCCCGGAAGCTGTGGCCAAAGTGATGTGTTGGATGTGTAGGGCCACAGCCCTAGACCCTCCTCAATCACCAGGATCCGCTTTTCCCAGGGTACGGGTCTCCACGCACGGCAAACACGCGGGTAGGCGTTTTTTACGGTCACTTCAGTGAGGAACCTACGTCGACCGCGAACAAGTGAGACACTCATCCAATAAAGGAGAAAAGAAAGATACAACCAACCACAATGATGGTATCGTCCTGTCCAGACCACGTCATAGACAAACACGACAGTGGTGTTGTCCAAACTTTGGCAAGAAAAAGTCACCCCTTTTAGTCGCCTCTTACGACATGCAGGTACGCAGTGTGCCTATTCTACCCCGGGCACACACGGGGGGGCCCAGATGGAACACCCAATTCAAGTGTGGCATAGCCTAGGGATGACAAGTATCAGGTGGCTAGGAAAACTTTTCAGTTGGATAGCCAGCAGAGATAGAATGCCGTGAGAGTTGGATAGTGCCACTCTTCCTAGGGCAAAGGGATGTCCAAGAGTGTGGTAACTATAGAGGTATAAAGCTGATGAGCCACTCCTTCAATCTCTGGGAAAGAGTGATGGAATGTCGCCTCTGGAATAGGATTAGTGTGAGTGGAAATCAGGTATCCCTGCTGCCTATCTTCCATCAGATCCCTGTCCACCCCACACACTGCCATGTCCTTGTGGGCAACTTGCTCCCACGTCTGCTTCAGTCTCCCCTGCCTCAGCTGTTTCCAACCATCTGCATTCCTGAAATGGACCTAAGGAGCTCCTCCCCTCTTCTGATTATGTGTCCATACCACTTTAACCTATTCTCTCTTGCTCCTATGTGGAAATCCCTCATAGGAATGAGGGACTGCCCTGCAAAACTTCCCTTTCAATGTGAATGGGACCCTCCTATCACATAAGAGTCCGCTTGCCTGTCCCACTTCAATCATCTCCAATTGAGTCTTTGGGTCACATCAGAGTTATCTCCCATTCCTTTGGAATGTTGATCCTAAGGTGGCTGCTCGCAGGTGAGGAGGGGCTAGGTGTAGGGGGCGTAAGAAAGGGGAAATTAGCAGCACCCAAGGTTCACTACCAACTACCCATGTTGTCTCTAACATGGATTTGTGTTGCTTAACTGGTGCATCCAATGCAACTTGGCTACACCAACCCGATAGTGTAACATACTCCTATTAATACTACTCTTGCACCTTTACACCAGTTGGACTCTACTGGGAAGCCCCCAGTATTTCCCCAAGAGGTTCATACCCTGGCAATTACCCTTCTTCATTCACCTGGAGAAAGCTTATTACAGTGTGCTAATACCCCAAAATAGTCACATTAGTGTAGTGGCTTTGTAGTCTCTGCCTTAGAAATATGCAGTGGATGGGGCTCTAATGACCTTGTAGTCAAAAAGCCCAAAAATACCAACGAACCAAACGAGTTTATGCGAATCCACTAGCTGAACTGTGTCCCATACAAAATTTACAATCATGAAACTAAAATTTAAATAGGTGTAGTGCTGTAAGAAAAGGTTGGATCAGAAACTTTGCAATAGTGTCACCCCCTTTGCAATAGTGTACGCCTCTGTTACCAACTAATATTTTATCTTGTCAATTAGCATGACTATCAGTGAGTCTGAAGATGTTAGTCAAAATAGATATAATTGTGCTGCAATTCTTTGTCAGCTATGTCCATTACTAATCTCAGCTGTTTTACAGTTCCCTGTATTATTCGACTTTTAAATAGAAAAAGCATTCACTCTGCCAAATTCCATTGGCAACTAATTGGAGTGTATAGGGCTGGTGTGATGAATGAAGGGACTGTTCGAAAATTCTGGTTGGCCAATGCAAGGCCATGTGCTTCTGCTGTATCAAAGACTTTTTGTTCCTGTGCTGTGAGTTGTCATACCGCCATCCCCCATGGATGGTCCTAAATCCATGTCCGTCCTTACCGACGTGGCCATTAAAGACCCCTCCAATAATTAGATGATCAGATCCATTTCCCCATCTAATTCTATTATCTACCGACTGTACCACCTCATCAAAACCCCATCAAAAATCTCTTTTGGTGGCCTCATTACAGCCTGCTTGGGGAGCATATGCACTGATAAGGTGGAGCCAGGTGGGTGGGTCTGGCTGGTCCCCAGCCAGGCGCCTACAACCCACAGCAACACTGGCAGGGCTACATGTAGGGGAGTGCCATCCTACCCCACAGGAGACACTTGATGATTTGTGATCTCTGTCATGTGAGCAGAGGTCCCACACTCACATGACAATCCACCTCTCACATCCTACACTGTAGATAGATGCAGTCCTAGGACTGCATAACCCCAGCAAACAAATAAAACAATAACAATAACAGTGCTATCAACAAAAAAATCATAGCATTAACGATATTAACAGTTAATAATGAATAACAATGGATTAGGGATTAGATAGATGAATAAAGCTTAACACTAATTAGCAAATACTAATGAAATCTAAGGTATTATTAATTAATAAAATTTTCACTGTGGGCAGTTGGCACCACCCTCTGGTGCAGCATGGCATATGTCAATGCAGACGGCACCAGCACTGCCCCAAAGCATGATGGGAGACAGAAGATGCGTGAGTTTAGGCTTAAACAGCCAACCTCACCACAGCCTCTCCACCCAGAAAGTATGGATGTTCTCCTTGACGAATGGCAGCCCTTAGATGTGTTGATTTTGTTGGAATAATCCCAAAAAAGCAAAAAATCGGTAACGCACAAAACAACACATGCATAGCACATGTGCCAAATAGTGGTATCAAAAAACATGCATTGTCTCTTATCTTTTGTCCAAAATCTGAAACCCCATGTTAGGTAGTCATCACATGAAAATTCTTTCATTTTCTCAGACACTATCGTTTCCTGTGAAACCACGTGACATTTCTATGAATTAAAATTTCAAGTCTTTTAATAATTAATACATTTACTTTTATAGAGTGCTAGTAACAGTGTGCCTCGACATTACTTCTCTGGGATCATGTGTGGTTTATCTTTTGCTGATTGCTGGGATGCTGGGAGATCTATTTACTGACTTATGGTCAGTTTCTATTTGTTATTGGGCAATGGTTGTATCAGTAATTCTTATTCCATTGTCATGGCTAGGAACACCAAAAGATTTCTGGTAAGTACTTCATTAACATTTCATCATTCCTAGCCCTTTAACCCGCCAATATCTGGGTCAGGTACTCATTGACACACTTGGATCCCTAGACACATGAACAAACTATTGGACTGTATTTGTATGTTGTCAGATGTCGACCTACTGCTTCACACCTTGCTTGTTTGACGTTAATGTATTTTATTGAGTGTGGCGTTTTTGGTCACTTATGCCTGGGAACGTTTGCCCATCACCACCTATATTTTACTGTTTCTAGAAAGGGTTATATTACTGGATTAGTTTCAAGGGTTGGGGAGTAAGCCAGGCAGCCATAACAGGACTAAGACTTAGGAGGCTGCCCACAGGATTTGAGGAGGTAGGTGAAAGGACGAAGGAGAGGGCTACTTTGAAGCACCCAACGTTCTTTACCAACCACCCAGGTTGGTTTTGACATGAGCTTGCACTGCTTAACATCAGTGGTCTCACGGGAACTGGTGTGTCAAATGCAACTTGGCTGCACTGTTCAGTTGACATGGTACACAGGATCAGTGCTAAGAATCTTTAATGGCCTTCCAGTAATTTTGAATCATTATGACGAATACTACAATATCGAATCTGTATCAATTCTACAATGTTGCCCACCTTAAGTATAGTGCTAATAGCTATGTGGGCCTCTACGATCATTATCAAGTAGAATCAGGATAAACAATGGTGATTCTGACATTCAGAGCCTGGTTACAGTAAAATCTTTGTCTACAAACTTAATTTGTTCCTAAAGTTCTTCTTTAAAGGCCCCCCCTACACGCTCAGTTTTATCTTCAGTTCAAACTGTACAGTTAGATTGCTATGCATGTGGGAAAATCTAATGGAATTTTCAATTGAAATTTTTGAACTGACAATCTTTTGGAGTGGTGAAACTGATTATAAAACTGAGCATGTATGGGGGCCCCAAACCAAAATTTTCATTGATGTGTATGGCCCCTGCACTAGGTAGAACGAATTCAGAAAATGGAATGGAAAATTCAAATAGAGGAGTTCCATTTGAGTGGTCTTAAGGCCCCCACACACGATCAGTTTGGTGTGTCAATTCGGTGTGTTCACATCGATGTGATTAGTTTGGTGTGTTCACATCGATGTGATCAGTTTGGTGTTTAGGAATGAATTGCCCACACACAATCAGTTTTGTGTGTCACGTACTTATGTTCCTTTTCGTTAAACGTCATGTGACGTCAAGTGATTGTTCACATCAACCAAAAATTCTGCCGTTACCATGGTGAAATATTTTTAACAGTGACGTTCTATTCATGTTTGGGCATGCACAGAACCTCTAATGTGAAGAACTGATGTGAGCAAACCCGAACACATGCTCACTTCTAACTAGAGAAAGCAGAGAAATGGAGCCACCAAGTGAAAAGAGGTGCAACTACAAGAGGAGTATTGATAAATGGTCACCACACTGTGAAAACAAACTTTTCTGTTTCAACCTCTCTGCTTTTTGTTTCAACCACTCTGCTTTTTGTTTCAACCTCTCTGCTTTTTGTTTCAACCTCTCTGCTTTTTGTTTCAACCTCTCTGCTTTTTGTTCACCGCTTTCCTATCTTCTTTTTCCCCTCTTTGCTATGGCCAGAAGACAGGCAGCACAAAAATGCGTAAATACCCTCAGTATAGCGGTTCTCACTGTTATCCTGACCTCTCTCCTCTCTGTTCCACCATGGATGCAGCCTTAGAAGTGAGTGTGTGGAGTTTGCTCACATCAGTTCTTCACATTAGAGGTTCTGTGCATGCTCAACCATGGATAGAACGTCATCTTTAAAAAATTACACAAAGGCAATGGCAGAATTACTGGTTGATGTGGACTCACATGAACATGACACCATAGAATATGACACACCAAACTGATTGTGTGGGCAATTCATACCTTCACACCAAACCGAACACATTGATGTGAACACACCAAACTGAACACATTGATGTGAATGCACTGTGTGGGGGCCTTTAGTGGTTGGACGTATCCTTTGCCTGTTGCACTTTAACTGTTTCTCTTATATTTTGCTGTATTTTAACTATTGTTGATTCCTATTACTTCAAGTTAAGGTTAGACCCAAAACATACTCTCATTCAATCTTTAAAAGTTTTATGGATTGCCTGCCAATCACAGGCACATCAATTGTCGTCATGAACGACAGATCACTACTTAAACAGACCCAGTAGCTCAAAATCATCAGTTGGCGTCGTGAAGTTATGTACATAGGACCCACGGGCTGGAACCTCAACTGAACCACGATCGCGGCTGTCAGGAATAATTTCCTACAGCAGATCCACAGGCTTGTTCACCAAAACTGAGTGAGCCATTATTGATTAACAAATAGTTTAATTTCAAATTTCTAAATCTGGCCACCATCTAGATCCCATCAGTGGCACCATTGTGGGAGCACTCCACCATAGAATCTTGCCACCTGGAAACAACAATTAAGGTACCCGTACACGATGCAACTTTTGTGGCATGCAATTTTGAGTTCTTCAACTAAAGTGGCATGTTGCGTTTACACAGAACACAAAAGTGGCATGCAATTTGCCATTTTTTGAGTTGCACAACTCAAAAAGTGGCATGATGAATAAAAGCGTTGCAAAGTGTGTTTACACGTAACATGCAATTTAAGTTGCATGCAACAGATTTAAAAGAATATGCCACTTTTTTGTGTCATCTTTCAATGCATGCATGAATTCTCGGCTATTTAAATTTGCAATTTTTTGTTTTTGTTGAATGTGGAGTAATAGAGAATTTTTTAAACGAACTATGAGAGGGAAATGAGGATTTTTTTTAAAAAACATTTTATGATCTGTATATCATCATCATCATCATACCCTTATCCCACTATGGCAGGATCAGGTCTGCGAGTTCTAATCCTCCACTCCCGCCTATGGCAGGGTCGGGTCTGCGAGTTCTAATCATCCACTCCCGCCTATCCCCCACCAAGCTTCCATCCACCCCACACGCAACCATGTCTCTGTTCAACCTGGTCCCACGTCTGCTTTGGTCTCCCCCAGGGCCAGTTCCAGGATTTTCGTCAGGGGGGATTGAGCTATTGGCAGTGATTGGAAACTAAATTTTCATTTGTCAATGTCAATGTGGACCCAAAATTTAGGGGGGGGGGTTGCAACACCAACCCCCCCCCCCCGATCCGCCCATGGTCTCCCCTACTCCTGATGTTCCCAACCACCTGCTGTCCCATAATGTACCGGATTAGTTCCTCCTCCCCCTTCGCATCACATGCCCATACCACCTCAACCTATTTTCTCTCATCATCTCCACAATGTTGCCCACCCCAAGCTACATCTAACATTAAGGTTCAGCACTAAGTCCATACCTTTTCATTCTGGTTATGGATGAGCCACTGTCGAGAGTAGGAGAATGGGCCCCTCAGTGCATGGTATTTGCCGACGATATTGGTAAACTTAATGACTCTAGATCTGAAGTAGAAACGGGCCTAAACGATATTAGAGAGGCGGTAGAAAAGGTAGGGCAAAGATAAACATGAAGAAGACTATTTAGCTTTCAAGTAGGAAGGAAAGGAAAATAGTGGTGACGGTTTAGGAATGCAGGTAGTTGAGAGAACGCGGAGCAGGGGCAGACCAAAGCAGATGTGAGAGTAGGTTGACAATAAGGATAAGGTGGTGTGTGGGGTGGACGGGGACCTGGTGGGAGATAGACGGGAGTGGAGGGCTATAGCCCGCAAACCGGACCCTGCCATATTGGTATAATGATGATGAAGATTATCTGTATCATCCAATGCTACTATTTACTTGCACAGAAATAAACTGCAGGCCGCAAAACAATTCACAACATATGATTTTTCTCAATAGGCGCATCAAACACTGTGAAAAAGCGGCATGATAGCAAAGTTGCACTCAACACAAAATCAAACATGTTTGATTTTCTTTCAGATGGCACAACTTTGCATTTTTCTCTGTTTACACGATGCAATCTCGAAAGTTGCATGAAACATAAAAAGTGGCGCAAGTCTGAGTTGCACATTCCATTTTCATGAGTTGCACTTGAGTTTACACAGTGCAACTGTGTGGCATGTGCAAGTTTTGTGTGTTCCATGCCACAAAAGCTGCACCATGTATGAGTAGCTTTGGATATACTAATGGAATTGATTGACAGTCAGTGTGCTCCAGACAAGAAATTCCAAGCAGCGACCGATTCAATTTTATGTTGGCACACCTTGGATCTGAAGCCACACAGCACTTCATGAGCAACCTGATAATGACTCGGAAAACACCAGTGACACTGGCTGAGTTCTTCACTGCTATCCAGAGGGCATTTGGTCAGCAAGGTCAGCATCCCTGCAAGCTGTTGCATTCTTCCAACTATGCATCTGTAAACAGGCATGGGGTAAATCGACTGCAGAGTTCATCAGTGGATTGCATAACCTGCAGGTGGATTGTGATTATACAAATATTTCAAACCACGTCAACGTTGTGTATTGCACAGTGACCATCTGTGTCAATGTATAGACACAGAAGCATCTTCTTTCATCTATGCCAGTTGACCTCGACTCCTTTCTATACATAATTCAGCTGGTTCTGCCTCTCTACAGTAGCAACCCTCAATTCATTGGGGTAACAGGACTCGTCAATTATCACAATGACCACACACACCAGAACGAGTGTGGAACTCATCGGTCAGGTACTATACTCCTCGACCAAATAAAATCTGTCCAAATTGTGGATGCTGGCACTGCAAAAGGCAAGATCTGTGATGCTGCTCTTCTAGGAAACCACAAGGGCATCCTCCTGACGTCTGACACATTACCCTTAGGAAGATCCATCACTGCCACTCACGCACTTGTTTGTTTGTGTTTTAGGGCCCAGAAAGACAATAACCATGTTGGGGGTGTAAATGGCCATCCCACCATGATGATAATAAATAAGGGCAAAAGCCCACTAAAAGTAATAAAAATAAAAAGGCAAAAACCTAAACAGACACTGAAATAAAAAGGCAAAAGCCAAAATGACACAAGAATAAAAGGCAAAGCTGCCAGAAAGAAAAACGTGTCTAAATTAAATTTTGTGAAAGAGGCCAGCGTCTTTCACAAATACAAACGAGCTCTCAACCCCCTAGGGGTTATCCCCAAGTGAGGTGGAGAGCTCTGGACTGACACCCAGTCAGTGTCTAAGTTTACGGGCAGGCTTATGCGTAGAGCATACTGACATGAAGCTACATAACTTTGACAAGACATTGATCAGAGGTCTGAGAGGAATACTCCACATGAGCATCACTTATGGTGACAAGCAGCTGGTGCAGGGCATCTTCATGCTTGATGGACTGAGTGCAGCCATTTGGTGTGTTGATGCCATCAAAGCTCTAGGCATGTTGATTGATGCCAAACATCGAATTGTTGGTACACTCCACACTCCCCAAGTAACCCATTCACAGAACACAACAGACTGAGACCTACATTGCAAGTAGTGCCTACCATGACTCTACAGATTTGTCGACCAGGCTCTGGCACATCTGATACTCAATCAGTTCCCAAAACTGATGCATGAAGGCATTGGGAACTTCCTGAACTTCAGGCAACAGATCATCCTAAGTGATGATGCAACTCCAATGGCATGGGAACCTCATCCCATTCCAATTGCATACTGCACAATGGTGGAAACTGAGATCCACAACATGGTCAATGATGGAATCTGGGGACCAGTTAACAGGCCATCTGCTTAGGCACATCACCTAGTCACTGTGCCCAAGGGTAATGGACAAGTCTGGATAATGGCCAACTTATCTCCCTTGAACAAGTACATCGTTCCAGAACATCACCCATTACCATAGATCAATGACCTGTACCTTCAACAGCGTGGAGCAAAGGCCTTTACGAAGCTTGACTTAACAAAGGGGTACTGGCACATGAATATGAATATGAATGTGTAATCCTTTGTGATGGATACCTTGCTAGCGAGATTTTTCATGCCAGGTCCATATACCTAGATCTCCACCAGCACCCTAGGAGTACCTTTGCCTTTCGCACCCACTCCAGCCGCTCCACACCAGAACCCATCAACCCCAGAACCTCTTCCAAGGTGGGGGTTCCCCAACTCATCCTGCAGTGGCCCAGCGCTGGACAGGCCAGGATCACATGCCTGACATCCTCCACTCAATCCCCACACAATCCACAGCCCACCTCTCCACCTGTGATCTTTGCCATCCTCTGTTTCGTCTCCAGTGACCCAGCTCTTGCCCGAAACAGAAGTGAGCTCTCCCACGTATTGTCATAGATTATCTCCCTCTCTACGTTAAGCTTGTTCCCATACACCATCAGCGTTTTCTTTGCCGCCCTTCCCTCCATACTCTGCCGCCACTGCCCTAGCCCCATTCCTTAACTTTGTCCTGTACTAGTCTTTGCAATGTTGTTGCCCCCTCCTTGCTCTCCCTGGGTTGCAGTGTTATGCCTATCTTCTTTGACATCTGGTTTACCCTCCTCTCCCAGTTGGTAAATACCTTCATGTTGTTTACCCATGCATTGACCTGCCATACCGGATTCTCCTTCCCTAGCCCCCATATCCTGCATAAGTATAGCAACTTACTTATCATTTCTCTCTGTTCAAATGTAGACCACCCCATGTCCCCTTGTATTGCTTCTACTGCTGTGAACCTATTTCCCCCTAATGCCATCCTGCCTAACCTTCTTTGGGCTACTTCCATACAGTCCCTTACCTTTTTACTAATGCACAGAACCTCATTTCCATACGTTAGCCCTGGAACTGCTACTGCTTTCCATAGCCCCCTAACCATTTCATACCTTGAGAATGAATCAAACGCCAGTTTCCTTATTAATCCTTCTCTGGTTTTTATCTTACACATGATGTTTTCCTCCATTGCCTTTAAGTATCCCCTATCATTTGTGAGTTTAACCCCCAGGTATGCAACCTCTGACACCACCTCTATCTCCCTCTCCCCAAGCTTGATTGGCATCTTATTACTAGGCTGCATGCCATCCTCTCCAATGATCATCAGTTTTGTTTTATCTTGACCAAATTCTAACTGGAAATCCCTACTGAACTGCTCACAGATATCCAGTTCTTCTTGGAGCTCTCCCTCACCCTCTGTCAGCAGAACTATGTCATCACACTGAAAGATGGCTGGCAATTTGTTACCATCCCCCAGAGGAAACCCCAGCCCACTATCTTGGAGCTTGAGCCCCAGTTCATTGATGTACACTAGGAACAGCATTGGTGATAATGGACAGCCCTGTCGCAATCCCTTGTCCACACCTATCTGTCCCGTATTTATTCCCTCCCAATGGAAATCATACCTAGTGCCCATATATAGCTTCTGGAGCAGCTCCACTAGCCCCTTATTAACCCCATACTTGGGAAGAACTGCCCATAGCTTCTCTCTATTCACCTTATCATATGCCCCCTTGGCATCCAGGAAACAGAGGTATGCCTTCCCTTTCTTTCTTTGCACTACTTCCATAATCTGTGTAATCATGTACAGACTATCACCCGTTCTACGCCCCTTTCGGAACCCATTTTGGAATTCTACTAGTTTGCCTGACCCTTCTATTATTGTCCCTAATCGCCCTCTTACTAACCCAGCAAATAGCTTATACATGCAACTGTTTATAGCTACTGGCCGGTAACTGTCCAAACTTTCCTTGCTCTTTCCCTTGCCCTTGTACAGCATCACTACCCGTGTGATGCCCCAGTCATCTGGTAATTTTCCATCCCCTAAACACCTATTAAATATCCTTAAGAGCAGTTCTCTATCTTTACTTCCTAGTGCCTTGAGAAACTCATTTGCTACCTTGTCCTCCCCACATGCTTTTCCCAACTTCAATGCATTTATCTCCTTATCTAACTCTACCCTGGTAAAGCATGCCTCTCCAGCTGATGCTCTCTGGCTTATTATTGGTCTGTTTGGCCCTTCCGCCACCTTTCCACCAGTAGAGGAGAACCCACATCCATACTCCATCAAAATCCTTCTAATGCCTTCTCTGCTGGTTATATTTCTGCCATCCTTATCCACTAAAGCTTTCCTACCATCACCTACTACCTCACTCCTCTCTCTACGTCTATCCCTGACATATCTCCAAAATTTCTTGGTCATCTGTTTTCCCCCATCCATGATTTCCCTCCATTTCCTCCTATCCCCCTCTGCTATCTTCCTACCCACTACTTCCTTTGCCTCTCTTTTCTTCTGTTGATAGGCATCCCATGCTTGTCTAATGCTTTCCTCATCTCCCCCTCTAACTGCTTGCCTATGCTTCCTATTAGCTTGACGTCTACTTTCAATAGCCTCCCATGCCTCATCATCCATCCATGGTTTCTTCCATTTATTCCCATTTCCTTTACCTCTTCCCTGTCCTTCATTAGCTTTGTCTATTAGGGCACTTATAAGTTCAGCATATGTGGCTTCTTTACTTTCCAGTACAGCTTCCATGTCCTTCTGGAACTCCTCCTGTTTAAACCATTTCTTCAGTTGCCAGCTGACTTTCCTTCCCACATGTATCCGGTTTTCCTTTATGTTCCTATCCTTCATAGTAATCATAATTAGATTATGGTCAGAATCTAAACCCACCCTGTTTTCCTCATCCACTGTCATTCCACACACCTCCTGCACTAGATCATTCTCTACCAAGCAGAAGTCAATGCATGAGCCATTCTGTGGTCCCACCCTTGTGATCCTTCCCTGACAGCACTTCAGAAGGTTAACCATTACCATGCCGTTTTGACATGCAAAGCCCTTTAGCATCCTACCATTTCTATTTTCAACCCCATCCATCTCCTGTAGATGCCCATTGAAGTCCCCCACTATTACAACTTGGTAGCCCTCCAGGTGCAGGCCCTCCATGTCCTCCTGTAAGCAGTTGTATATACGTTCATTCCAGCCCCCTCCTGTACCTTCTATACCCATGTATACTACCCCAATGGCCAGCTTTCTACCTCCTCTCTGTACCTTTATCCACCCATGCTCCCTACAATCCTCACCCCACCTTATTCCCTTAATTTTCTTCCCCCACATGATTCCAACCCCACCTCCTTTCTTCTCACCATCCTTTCTGTTCCAAAAGGTTGCATTGACATCATCATCTACATACCCCTCCTCCCCCCTTAGATGTGTCTCAGCCAGCCCCATGATATCTACCTTTTCCTGCCTCATAATTTCACATAGCTCCTTCCACTTCCCTTTCCTCCTCACCCCTTGCACATTTCAAAAGCAATCCTCAGGCTTCCTTGTATGGCCCTATCACCCTTGCCTCCCTTGCTCCTTTCTAGCTAGGAACTCCTTCACAAATGCCTGCATCTGATTCCTCATCAATCTGGTGCCCTTTCTTGTGGGGTGGTTACTAGTTACTAGCTACTAGTCCACATACAGCTAACCACATAGTGCCATCCCCTCACAATGACAATCACACACAATGGCCTTTACCAATATAAACACCTATCTATGGGGCTCATAGATGCAGCCTTCATCTTCCAGCAACTTGTTAGCCAGATGCTCGCAGGATGTCAAGGTTGTATTGCCTACATGGACAACATCCTGGTCTTTGGTAAAGATACAACCAAATACAATGAGTGGCTGGTAGCAGTTCTTCGATGCCTGGGTGACAAGGAGCTCCACATTAACATTGAGGAATGTGAGTTCAATGTTAACAGTGACAAGTTCTTGGGCCACATAATCGACATGGAGGGCACCCGACCTGACCCAGTGAAGGTCACAGTGATCAGGAATGCTCCTGCACCTCAGTCTCAATGTGGCATATGTAGTTTCCTGGGCTCAGTCAACTACTCCCATGAATTCATTTCGAATCCAGCTGACTTCAATGTCTAATGCATTCAAGCAAAACGCTCAGAAGTTTTAATGGACTAAGCCTCAGATGCTGCATTTCAGCAATTGAAGATGCTGCTTGGCAATATTCAATCCCAACCTGCCCATAGTGGTTGACTTGGCCACATAGAATATCAGGTTAGGCTTGACACTTTTATAGCTGTACCATGTTAAACTGCAGCTAGTTGCATTCACATCACAAACACTGTCTCCAACAAAGAGCTTATGACACCAATGAGCATGAGGCATTAGCTTGTGTTTGGGCTTGTGACTATTGATTTACTCTAATCATGGACCACAAAGTGCTCATCTCCATCTTATCCCAGAATGATGATGGGTGCAAAGCACACAAGGTCGACTGGAGGAGACTCCAGATGGCTGAATTTAATGGTTGGTTGAATTCCATGGTCTTGAAATGGATGGTTGAAAGTGCTTAGAAGGGGTATATTTTTCTTTTTTCTCTCTCATGCCAATAGTCGTCTCTGCTTCAGACCCACTGTGCCCATGTTTCACTGAGAAGTGGTCTAGTGTGATGGGTGATGCTGACATAGCTCCACGATGTAGCCAGTTTGGGTGTTTCTCAATCATGGCACATTGCATAATCTTAGATGCTTTTTGTTCACATAAATTTGTTTGCAAACTGATTTATTCATGAACCAAAGGTTCTGCTGCCCTCCTTGTCCCCAGGTGGCTGGTAGGGGAGGTCGGTCTAACGTGGGATGGGCCTCTATATTATCAGAGGACTGCAGCAAAATAAATTAGAACTCATGGACCAAAAACGCTCTAGGATGGGAACCCAACTGAATATCACCTAGTTTTCTTTGTATTTGACCGAAAGCACAATTTAGCTGGTTTACAGAAGTGTCGCCCCCACATTTTGCTTTGACGTTTTGCCTTCGACATGTCGCCCCTGACCTTTCACCCCTGAGTACTTTCCGCCCCCTGGAGCTTTTGCCCCCGCACATTTCGCCCCTCAGACGTTTCACCCCCAATAATTTCGCCCGTTTGAGGGTTTGCAAATGGCGGGTTTGAAAAACAGAATTGTTCATTCGGATCTTTTTCTGAGTCATCATCATCATTATCATCACACACTTATCCCGCCCATCGCAGGGTGGGGTCTGTGGGTTCTAGCCCTCCACTCCCGTCTATCTCCAACCAGGTCCCAGTCCACCCCACACACTGTCATGTCCTAATGGACAACCTGTTCCCACTTCTGCTTCGGTCTCTTCCTGCCCTGGGTGCTACGACCACCCCCATTCCTGGAATGCACCTAACGAGATCCTCTTCTCATGACGTGTCCATACCACCTCAACCTATTCTCCCTCATTTTTGGCGATGTCCACCACCCCCAGTCATTTATTTATTTTTTCTGTTTGATATAATATTAATTTTAAAAAAATAAAGACACAAACATAAACTAAAATTCAAAATTCTCCGAAAGTCCATTAAATTTCTGTTGTTGATGTCCTCCAAAATATGCAGAATTCCTGCCGAAATTGCCACATACTTTTATGCACAAGCATAAACTAAAATTCCATTGCCCACCCAGGAGCGAAAACTACTCGGGCAAAATGTCGGGGATGAAATGTCGGAGACGAATGTTCCAGATCCCATTGAGGTCGTATGTTCTAACACCTACCGAAGTAGAATGCTTTAAAAATTTGGGTTCAGAGTGAATTGAGTAAAACGTTGTTCAGTTTTCAGATGCACATGCGCTTTATCGAAGGAGAAAGGAGTGGGAGTTTAATGACATTTATTTGATTTATTTCAGGCCTTTGGCTGCAGTGGCTTCGGGTACAGTGCTTATTGCCTGCATCTTGATTTTAACACAGTGTTTCATGGATATTGGGGCTTTCAGTCGCATCAACTTTCCAAATCCATCTTTTAAAAGTTTTTCGTTGTCGTTTGGCACTATATTGTTCTCCTATGGAGGTGCAGCTGCTTTTCCAACATTTCAGAATGATATGAAAAACCGAAAGAAATTTTCCAGTTCACTTGCACTAGGATTTAGTGGTATGTTATTGAATTAAACGAATTTACATGACGGTGACAGTCAGGCCTAGTGCAAATAGTGGCGGATCCACGGGGGGGGGGGGTGATCGGGGTGATCACCCCCCCCTGTGGCAAGGTCGAAGGCCTGGCTACTTTGGGAATTCGGACTGGCTGAAACTTACAATTTGCTTCAGAATCATAATCACCCCCTTGAGTGCAAAATCCGCCCTTGAGTGCAAAATGAGAAGCGGTTTTTGCAGGTGATGCTGGGTGATTCATCACTGGTTTCTCTGAATCACATAATGATATGTACTTGCAAATGTTGAGCTTTAACATGACGTGACTCAGTTGCTGTGCAACGTGATCCTGCAGACTGCAGTCCCCATGCCACAGTTTCCTATGTGAAGTTGGCATGACTTCGAAAGAAACACAAAGGTTATTGAAGCCCTGCAAAGCAGAGATATTTCCTTTAATATAAGCCATCCATATTACGTGCAATCGAAATTAAAGCATGAGAAGTGGGAAGAAGTCGATAAGGAGATTAAAATGAATAATAATAACTTGTTAATTTGAATTCACCATGAGTCTCACTTTTTCATGTAGGAACTCCTCTTTGCCTTTCTTTTAATCATCATGATACTCTTCATCAGAATTGAAACTTAAGTAAAATTTCACCCTCTTCACATAGTGTCACATTCAAAGCCATGTTATTATTGAATGCAAATTTCATACTTTGAATGTTCAAAAACTGCGATTCAATGTGCAGTAAAAGCCAGGTAGTAGGCTTTTTCAAGGGCTTCAACTTGCGTCACCTTCCTCACCTGTTTTACTCTGCTTCTCATTTTGTGTGTTGCCGCAATCACCTAGCAAGTTAGTAACTGTCATATCGTTTATGGCCATCACTAATATGCGTTTTCCATCCACTCATTCGTTATGCCATCACTATCATAACAAAATACTGAATACTGTATATACAACATATACTGTAGTTTTCATTCGACTAATCAATTAAAGAATGGTTGCTACTGTTGCTAGATTACTGCCTGGGTTTGAGATGGTAGAGTCATGCATTGGCAAAATCTTTCAAACTACGGGACGGGAGGGCCATTTTATATCGACAATTTGATGCTCGAAAGACACTGCAAAAAGCACTACATTCGTTTCCAAAAAAAATACAATAATTCATTTTCGTTTTATTTTTTAAATTATGCATGCGTGCATAATTATTTGAAGTGCAAACATGTACAAGTTTACCTTTTGTGTACAAGTTTAACGTTTAGTCGTCATAACCACCATCAACATCATCATCACATCCTCATCCTGCCCGTGGCAGAATCGGGTCTGTGGGGCCACTGAACATGCTCCTGACTCGGGGCATCCCAACCAACGCCTCGAACCCACAGGAATATTAGCTTAGTGTCTGGGAGGGGGGGTGCTGGCCAACCCTAGTTGTTGCAACATTACATTATACAACAAAAACACAAACTTTGGCAGGTAAATTCATACTTTTTGGTTATAGTATTACTAAAAGTTTCAAGTGCAAGTTTTAGCAATAAATCGAATTACTGTATTATCTCATGTATAATATGCACCGGTGCATAATACGCACCCCAAATTTCAAGATTTATGTTAATGTAAAAATATTAATATCCATTTATAATCCATTTAATATCCATTTATAGTTTGCCAGTGCCCTGTTATTTCAGATGACGATTCTGAAGAATTTTTATGGTTTTAATATCGGTATCGTTGGACATAACTGGACATAGAATACTCATTTTTATTACAGTACTTGTTATTGTTTTTAGTATGCTAGTATTATTATACAGGGTGTTTTTTTAGACTGTCCTAACTTTCGATAGGGGTCACTCACAGAAAAACTGTCAGTCTGACAGCCATAAGTAGAATTCATATTCAGTATATTTTGGCAAATCATCAACGATTCCAAACTTTTGGAAGTGCATTACAAAAATCAGTGTTCTGTTCGCCAAACGTATAGGGCATTTCGTGAAATTTGTCAATGGTGGCCGTGTCAATGGTTCCAAACTTATAGGGCACTTTGTGAAATTTGTCAATGGTGTTCGTTACAGATCAATGATCACAGGTTATTTTTTTCCAAATTGAGTCACATTGATGTCCAAGAGATGCAGTTTCAGCAAGATGGTGCTACGTGCCATACAGCAACTGAAACAATGGATTTATTGAAGGGACAATTTGGTGATAATGTCATTTCCAGGAATGGATCCATAAACTGGCCTCCAAGGTCATGTGACTTGGCATCATTGGATTATTTTTTGTGGGGATATGTAAAGGCACTGGTCTATACCAATAAACCAGCAAAAACCAACATATGTAACTCACATCATTACAGGGATAACAGTGGATGTGTTGGAAGAAGTGACCCACAATTGGTGTGACAGACTTCGCTTTGTGAGAGGCAGTCGAGGTGGTCATATGCCAGAAATCATATTTAAATATGAAATGCCATACAATTGTCTTTTAAAAAATAATATAGTTATGGCGACTGAGTTAATTTTATTTTTGTTTTTTGTGATTTAAATTTTGGACACTCTTAAAAAACACCCTATATCTATGGTTATGCTTCTATTAATATATCTATGGTATGAAGGCAAATATAGTGTAGATAGTTAAATATTATATTTATAAAACTAACTCAAAAGAGATCATAATAGAAGTTAAATGACGTTAATAAGCAAACGAAAGATGATTTATGTGAAAGATGATTGGTGTGACAGAATTCGCTTTGTGAGAGGCAGTCGAGGTGGTCATATGCCAGAAATCATATTTAAATATTAAATGCCATACAATTGTCTTTTAAAAAATAATATAGTTATGGCGACTGAGTTAATTTTATTTTTGTTTTTTGTGATTTAAATTTCGGACACTCTTAAAAAACACCCTATATCTATGGTTATGCTTCTATTAATATATCTATGGTATGAAGGCAAATATAGTGTAGATAGTTAAATATTATATTTATAAAACTAACTCAAAAGAGATCGTAATAGAAGTTAAATGACGTTAATAAGCAAACGTGGATGATTTATGTGTACCTAGTGTTCCTCTGAAAATGGCTGGAATTTTTACTCCTATGTATAATATGCACCCAGACTTTCAGCCAATTTTTTGGGGAAAAAGTCTGCATATTAAACACGAGATAATGACACTTATTATTAAGTGATATGAAAAACACATTATTAAGTGATATGAAAAACACATTATTAAGTGATATGAAAAA
>JAAFCE010009125.1:10558282-10581767 GCA_013389805.1 Trigoniulus corallinus
ACATTATTAAGTGATATGAAAAACACATTATTAAGTGATATGAAAAAAATTCATTCTTGAATTGCCCCCTTGCAGTGTTGCCAGATCTAAAGACTATAAAGTAGCATTGCTGTACACCAAAAGTAGTGGATTTGAAGCATTTGTAGCCCAAATAAAAATGAATCATTTTCCTACTATGAACTTTTCCTGATCATATTTTACATTTATTTGTTCTAGGTTAGGTTAATTTTATATGGTTAGGTCTGGTTAGTTGGGTTAGCTTCTGGGGTAACTGGTGATAAAGGCAGGGGAAGTCTGCCTATTATTGCACCTTAGCATAATTTTGCACCCCTCATGATCTCATGAATTGGATGCTGCTGCCTGGTGAAAACTGGCTCAATTGATTTCTGACAACATGCTACCAGTCCTGTGAGATCATTGTTTAGATTAGCAGTTGCATTTAGCTTGCATTAATTTTTGGAAGTTTTGAGAAAACCATAAGTTTTTGCTGACTACATCATACACTGATCAATCTTCTTAAAGGTCAGTGAAATTCTTAATCATTATAACGTAAATACAACCACATGATTATGTAGTGTAAGTAGATATAGCTGTAACGTTTTGTCTATTCATTGTTTAGCCTGTAGAGTAAGCCATATTGGAAAGTTGTGTTGTTCCTAATATCACACCCCTACTGTAATCCTAATATCACTCTGTGCAATATTATGCACACTGTTTCATTTCATGAAACACTTATGCACACTGTTCCACTGATTAGAAAACCTATATTTTTGATTTCGGTTTGAACAGCTAATTCCTACTAACATGTAAACTATGGCAATATATAGCCTCTCTTCTTTGTAATATCACAATGGTGATAATGATAAATAACTATGATAAAAAAATTAATGATAAACAACTATCTTTAAATTATTTTGCCTTCCATATTCTCTTTTATGGTTATTGGAAATAGCATTCATAATATTACACAGGGAGATAGTAGGAACACCTCTGGTGCGATATTAGGAAAGTGGAATGGGAAGTGGAATGTGGGACCCTTGTGGTGGATGGGGTGAATGGGCACCTGGTAGGAGATAGGCGGTCGTGGAGAACTAGAATCCGCACACCAGACCCTGACAAAGGAGAGATAAGGATATGATGATGATGGTAACAATATCATTACACTTGACATCGGTTATACAGAGGAACGTGGGAATGGATAGAGGCAGAGGGATGGATAAATTTTAGACAAACATGCGGAATTTAAAGTGATCTTGGGACTCAATGAAAACCGAAGGAGAGTTCTACATCAGCGTTTCCCCAATTGTGGATCGCAAAGCTCTGGTGAGTGGGTCGTGGAATTTCTTTTGTTTTTTTGGAAAACATTTATTCTTCCATCATTCATTCAAATTTAATACAGAAATTCTTGAAATTCACATGCTTTGTTCCCTTGTAATATAAATAGCGGGGGAAAGATTTGATTATAGGAGTTGGGGGCCAATTTATGAAGGAATCTTTACTCAATGTTTAATTTTATTTGGTGGGTCCCAAGATGGCCATGCGAATCTCAATTTGATATTGAGCCAGAGAAGTTTGGGAACCTCTGTTCTAAATAAAGACTGTGGTTAGAAAGAGGCGTAAGAGTCGCTGGCAAGGACATACACAAAATCACTTTAAACCAATCTTTTCAAATAGCGTATGTGTCATTCTTCTAGGCATTCTAGTCCTTTATTTGTTGGTTTCTTGCACTGGATATTTCATTTTTGGCAATAAAGTGGATGCCAACATTACTGAAACGATTTCAAGTGGACCATTAAGTATGACTTCGCAGATTCTTCTCATAATTCATCTCTTCTGTGCATACATCGTGGTAATTAACCCAAGTTTCCAGGATTTAGAAGAATATTTACATCTACCTCATGGTAAATATTGATACGTCTGTTACGAATTAAAATTTGGTTTTCAATTAAACGCGGAAAAGCAATGGCCAATATATCGCCCTTGTGTCCATTGAAAGGGACATGAAAGGTACCCGACCCTGCCATAGACGGGAAAAGGGTTAGGAGTTGCTTATTTATGCTTGTTAAAAATAATCCCACTGTGTTTGTAGTGGGATCGGGTGATGATATCGGCCATGCCTGCCCTTGCAAAGGCGTTAGTCAATTTTTATTCTAGACTTCATTTCGTGAGATGGTTGAGATTTGGTCGGCAGTAAAACAAGTACAGTAAGTCCTCAACTTATGCGATTAATTGGTTCCAGAGGTTTTCGCATAAGTCGAAAAATCGCATCAGACGAGGAAAGCACTAAATTTAGCATTTTTGACTAAGGATGTTTTAGTTTTAAACGATAGGTAAAAGTGAAATGGATCTGTCTAGATACACCTAAGAAAATATTATTTATTGCACATATTTATTAGACATATTGCACATAACAATCTCCATACATACTTTATTTATAGATGAACTACTTCAAGTACTGGTCCAGTGTTAATTGTCTTTTAGTCCTGTGCGATAGGAGGGTCCCAATGAAGCTGAAAGGGAAGTTCTACAGGGCAGTGGTTAGGCCAGTATGGATCAGTGTTGGGCAGTGAGGGAGTGCCACGTCAATAGAATGCAAGTAGGCGAGATGCAAATTCTGTGGTATATCAGTGGGGTGTCGAGAGCTGATAGAATTAGGAATGCGTGTATTAGAGGTACCTTGGGGGTGGTGGACATTACAGAAAGTAGAGCACTCACTATAGTCAAGACTGTCTGATGGCAGTGTGCTCAGCTCTGGCAATGAAACCAAAGGGTAGCAAGGTGGCTAATAGTGAAAACTGATTAACAACTACATATATAGTACATAGACTGTCATCAGACAGTCTTCTCTCTATAGTGGGAGCCTAGCCTAAATTATTTTAAAGAAATTGCATAAGTCCGAAATCACATAAGCTGAAATCATGTAAGTCGAGGACATACCGTATAACCAACGCGAAATATCTTCAGCCAGTCTAACGCCTGGTTCAGTGGCAAGTGCTACCAGTGAAAACAGTGTGCATGCAACCAACAAATTGGTGCCATAAAGCACTGTCAACAAGGCAAACAGCACGTGTACTCATTCAGTGGTAGGTGGCAGATAGGACACGCACTGGTTGTCCGCTAGGTGGTGCAATGACTGAACAAAGGTGTAATGGCATAATGGGCGCCATCTGCAGTACAACCAGCCAATCATATCCATTCATGAGTGCTGTGCTCTGTAAACAGTTGACTGCTAGTAGAGTTGTACATATTTCAAACTGAACGTATGCTCAAAGCTTGCTCACTCATAGCATAGTAGGGGTATCAGGAATACTCTTGCTCAGGGACTTTTTTGTGAACAAGTCTCACTCGACCCTTATTACCAATTAGCAAAAATTGAGGCTCGGGCTCGGCTGCTCTCTTATTGAGTTTATTGAGAAAAACAAAATAATTATAAAAGTATAACTGAATTAAACATATTTAGTTAATGACTCTCGCTTGCATTCTTGCCCACAATGTGACCCAAGACTCACTCTCTGCTCGTTTACTTAAAAATACTATGCTAACTCACTCGTGACACCGAGAGCGAGCAAGCAAGCCCGGACATGTTTGCAGTTTCGAAACTCGTTGCACAACCCTAACTGCTAGTCAACTGCACTTTTACACCCATTCCTCACTCCCTCCCTGCATAATTGTGTGCAGACGTCATCCATTTCTGTGTTGTTTCGTCTGCTCATGCGGTACCTGCTGCTGTTGCACGTGCCACTGAACCAGGCTTTAGTGGTTTGGTGAGTTGCATGCTTCACTTGTGAGTCCATGGTTGCATGTTCAATTCCGGTATCACCAGATAATTGCAGTGGGCTTGTTGTTTATTGACCGTTTAGGACCTTTCAACTATGGTGGTCATTAGGGCACAAAAAGACGGTCACCCTATGATAGGGATGTAAAGAGCCATCCCACAATGGTAATAGTAGATAAGGGCAAAACCCTGATATACAACAATAAAATAAAAAAGACCAAACCAGTCACAAAGGTAAAAAGGCAAAAGCCAAACGGACAAAAAGCAAAACCTGACACAAAGATTAAAAGGCAAAAGTGAAATTAAGAGATAAGGCAAAAAGGCTAAAAGGGGCACAAAGATAAAATGCAAAATGGCATAAAAAGAAAAGTCTATGGATTAAAATTAGTGAAAGAGGCCAGCCTCTTTCACAAATACAAGGAAGCTCTAAAACCAATGGGGGTCGTCCCCAGGGAAGGTGGAGAGCTCTGGACTGACTCCCACTCTGTATCAGAGCTCACTGTACCTCTCACAGTGACTTCTGTTGGGGATAGGAAAGTTCAAGCTGGACAATGTAGGAAGAGGGGGCGAATCCAGTGGCGTAGCAAGGTGGGGGAGGGGAGCGGCCGCTCCCCCTGAGCAAGTTTTCAGAAAAGTGGCGCCTTTTTAAGACTGAAAATTGGCGCCTTCTTAATATGCTTGCTTCTCCCCTGGCACTAAAACCTGGCTGCGTTATTTCCCTGATACAGCAATGGCCAAAATATTAAAACATTACTTTTTTGTCAGTGGTGTCCAAACACAAACGGGTAGCTTCCGACCGCCTGCTACAACCGTTTTTGTCATCTCCAGCGATTACGCATGTTATATTGGGAACAATACTTCAGTGCTAACATTCATTGTTTTATTTCCACTGTTTCTTAAAATTCCTGATTTATCAACATTATTCTAATCACGTTTTTTATTTTTTTAGACTTTGGCCTTACACGGGTCTTGTTCAGGACATTTATTGTGGCGTGCATATTATTTGTGGGAGAAACCGTCCCAAAATTCAGCAAGATTCAGAATTTAATTGGCGGTTCCACCACTACTGCATTGGCTTTTCTTTTTCCTGTTATTTTCTATATGAAACTATGCAGTGATAAAAGCCCCAATTGGAAAAATAAGTAAGTTGTAATCTCTTAACATTTTTCTACTTCACTTTCTGGATTCTGCTCTAATGTAGCCCCATGTCTGTTGCTTGAATGACAGTCTAATCAGTTATAGCAAAAGGGTCATTCTACATTCTTCGTTGTCATCAACATACCTTTTTTTCCGTCCATGGTAGGGTCGGATCTGTGAGTTTTGGCTCTCCATTCTCTCCTACCTCACACTGCTGATTAAGGGCACATCAAAAGGCGTTTTAAATTCACAGAACTATGGAGTTGAGTTCAGTGTGACCATTTACATCCACTAATAGCAGGCGAACCCTGGACTCAGTACGCTACCTTGGGGTACACCATTGCATTGTATGTAATGCCATTTCCCCAATGTTGATCCGATGTTGATAAAGTTTAGCCTTGAAGTTAAGTAGTTTCTTAGAAATTTTAATAAAGATGGAGAAAGACCATATCTGTACAATTTCAGGAGGAGCAAGGGGATAGAAACTCTATCAAAGGGTATAGAGACTATCTCTTCCTTATTTTTCCCTTACTTTATCGTTCTTGTTTTGCCAACATCTTATCATAGGCAGCATGAATTTCTGAAGAAACTATTCCTATGGGGTTGGGGAGATAGACAAATTTTAGAGACATGAGCCATGCAAACCAAGCATCATACTTCTCGATTCCAGAGGGTGGAATTGCCCCATTCCCCTGTGGACGAATATGTTACATGGGAAATGAGTTTGTTAATGATAATGAGCAATATCGTATTGTACGTTCATATGTTGCATTTTGTTACTATTTTTCAGATCCATACCTTTTCATGAGAAAGCTTTTATTTGGGAAATCATCTTAGTGGCAATAGTTGGTGGCATTGCATCAACAGTAAGTGCAGTTTGGGACATTGCTAGTCCAGATGCACTATCCAAACCCTGTTATGTGCAACTGAACTAGAAGGACGAAATGAATGCTCAGAACTCCTGTATTTTAGCATTGCCCTGTTTCGTGGAAATGGTACATAATACAGGAGACTGCCAAATGTGATCTTCTTCTTCCGGTGATGATCATCTGTTTTGTGATCGTGTTCCACTAGTTGCAGTAGAAATTTCACCCTGACTAGTGTTTCATTGGATTAACTGTATATGTCTAAGTTGGCAACATTTGATTGACAGAGATTGGCGGTTGACTCTTAACCTACTCAGAAATGAAAAACTGCCAAAATTACACAAGTGCAATACTGAAATACATAAAATGCCACATTTCTGTAGTCTTAGCAACACCAAGGGTTCTCTGCAGTATAGTCTCACACTGGGACAAGCATCCAATGTCATTTCAGTATGTGGTAATTACTGATAAATATTAACCCGTTGATACTAATTGCATTTCACTCAATGAAAAATTAAATCAAAGATGTCATTGTTACTGAAATTCTTGCACATGAGTCTTCAAATAACTAGTGGAGTAATTGTACTGATTATCTAACAGTGAGAATTGCAATAATGGTGACATGCATTCTGTTTCTTTCACCTGCCAAAAGACTAGGTATTCATCACTTTAAGGATTCTAGCAGAAATGTGGTAAAGGATGAAGTTGTAGTTCAATTATTCCCAATAATCTGTGAAAGTTACCTGTGACTTGGACACCAAGTTGCCTTTCTTGCTACTTGGCCTCTACTGCAAATCAGCCCAGGGGTTCTTCAGTTCCATAATAACTTCACCATGAACAATGCCAAATTGAAACTTAGAGATGCAAATGAAGTGTAGTTTCTCTTTTGTCTTTTGCCTACCTGTTCCCACTACAGCAACTCCTTCTTACGCTTTCTTCCACCTTTGCATCGTGTTACATCTCAAAATAGTTGTTCATATATAATATTTTCTAGCATTTCAGTGGCTAGATAGGCCTCCCAAGAAAATCTTACGTTTTTCGAAATAAACAACTGCAGTAAAAGATTGTTATAACGGTTTGTTGGGGACCAAAGTGAACAAACGTTATAACACTGTTATAACCAAGAAAACGTTATAGCCATGGCATGCGTTTTTGTGTGGTACCCCATCCAAAATACTTATTGGATTTTATATACAGGTAGTCGTCAACTTACGACCTATGCAACTTATGACTGTTCGACTTTACGACCAGTTTGGTCAGCTGGCGTTGGTCGGCGACGCCCCATAGCCAATCAGCAGAGATGAAAATTAATAGTTGTATTTTGGTACTGTATTTTTGAAATTAACCGTCATCATCATCACACCCTTCTCCAGCCCGTGACTGGGTCGGTTCCAATCCTCTACCCCTGCCTATCTGCAACATGGCCCCATCCACCCTGCACACAACCATGTCCTTTTGTACTACCTGTTCCCAGTTGGACTGATAATGCAGTGTTTTAATGGCCTAAAATATACAATAATAATGTATGAAAATTATGATAAAATATGACTTAAAGATTTATATAACATCATTCCACTGTGCAGTCTAATACCAGAAACTTGAAGGTGCAGGTGGGTATCCATCAAGGGTCAACACTTAGCCCATACTTATTCACTCTAATCATGGCTGAGCTGCTGGCAGGAGTAGGGGAATGGGCCCCTCAGTGCTTGATATTTGCAGAAGATGAGGGAAAGCTTTTAGAGTCCAAAGAGCAGGCACAAGGCCTACAAGACGAGGGTGCCACAAGAGGTACTACAAGAGGAGGCATAAGGCCAACAAGCCTACAACCAGGCCCCCATCTGGGGTGGATGGGGGCGAAGGATTGGAACCCACAGACCGGACCCAGCTACAGGCTTGAGAAGGGTGTGATGATGATGATTTCACAGTACAGTACTGTACATTCTGCATAGCAGTGGTCTTCAAACATTGTCGACTCACGGCACCCTTAGAACTCCAATGAATCGGCTACGAATTTTTTTTTTTTGACTCACGGAACCCCCAAAGGTGTACTTGGAATTCTGGGGTTCCGTGGAACACAGTTTGAAGACTGTTGTTGTATAGCCTACTCATCTTACTACTAAATCGTGCTACGACCAGTCTGTTGGAACCAATTGTGGTCATAAGTTGACGACTACCTGTATGTGATATAGTGGTAAAACCGAACCACATGTGGGGGTGCATAATTGGTTTGTATATGCACAGTAATCATGAATTGATTATTGCATCATGGTGGATGGCTGCTACCAGCTGTGGATGTTGTGGTGCATGTATCCTCTTGGTATCTGGGCTGCAGTGCCAGATTTAGACATTGAGAGGCCCTAGGCTATTTCAATTTTGAGGCCGTTTTCAAGCCCCTAGGCTTCAGCCTACTTAGCCTAATGGTAAATCCGGCACTGCTGGGCTGACATAACAAAATACAATGATCTTATGTAGATGATTGTTGATAGCTGTGTTGAAAGTGGTAAAAGGATTAGTTTGACTTGCCAGCTGAATTCTAGGCCCCTTTGGAGTTCTTTTTCAAATTCATTGTAATTTAACACTTGCATTTCAAACTTAGGGAGTTACAATTTGACGTCATTATTACTAATACCACCCATTAGTATGATTGAGTGATCTGTTAGTGGGCAATGCATGTCATGCACAGCATAAGTTGTATGTTCTGTGAATATGCAACATTCCTAATAAGGACATGTGCACATATGCATGATATAATTCGTCTGCTGTGCAGAACATATACAGTGGTACCCTACTTAATGAATGCAAAAATGCATTCCGTATGCAGGGAGTTTGTTGTGTAGAACACCTTTTCCAATAGATTTCTATGTTATATTGTGTAACATGTCACAAAAATTGTGAGAATTATAAAAAGTTAAAAACAAAGTACAGTAATATAATATTAATGAGTGAAAACTTTCCTAGGGCCCATTTTTCATGGGTTCACACTTCACAGAAACAGGGAAATGACCTGCAATGAGATGGCAGTCAATTACGTGCAGTGTATCATTGAGCAGTGCTCATTGGCAAATGTCATGCACTGAATGGCTCATTCTCCCACTTCCATCAGCAGCTTGTCCATAACCAGAATGAAAAGAGACTTAGTGCTGGACCTTGGTTCACCCCAACCTTAACTGGGAAGCCCCACAATTTCCTAAAATTGTCCTTACCCTGACAATATAAAACCATCATATGTATCCTGAACTACAGTATTTGAATAAACCCTTCTTCTACCCCCCCCCCTTTTCTTAATACCTCCCAGACTACTTGTCATGCTGTCATGGTACACTGTCATAAGCCTTCTCCAAGTTTATAAAGATGGCATGGAGATCTTTCTTTGTAGCACTATACTTTTCTGTAATCTGCCTCAGATTGGTTGCCTGCAGAAGATTGGTTACATTGTGGACCTACCTGGCATTGACCCAAACTCATTTCCATGGGTACTAATTCAGAGGTATTATTCTGTTACTCTCTCCCAGCTCTTCATGGAATGACTCATTAGCTTTATACCTCTATAGTTACCACAATCTTGGACACCCTATACATTTCCCAGTATTTGAAAATACACTGTATTGGAAGTCAAGTTGTTGTTGTTTGTTGGAGTTTTAGGACCCTTCAACTACAAGGTCATTAGAGCCCCATCCACAGTGTAGTTCTGATGCAGAGACTGTGCAGACACTACAGGACACCCTATACATTTCCCAGTATTTGAATATACAATGTATTGGAGTACCACTGTATTGGAAGTCAAGTTGTTGTTGTTTGTTGGAGTTTTAGGACCCTTCAACTACAAGGTCATTAGAGCCCCGTCCACAGTGTAGTTCTGATGCAGAGACTGTGCAGACACTACACTAATGTGACGATATTTTGGATACTAGCACTACCCAGTTTTCCCAAGCAACTACCCATGTCAGTACTAGCTGGGGTTTCATTGCTTAACTTCAGTGATCACATGAGAGCTGGTGTGTCCAATGCAAATTGCTGCTCACCATTGTAAGTCAACAGAACACTCACGTTCGCTAATAATACAGTGTGATAGGATATGAAAAACTTGGGCACTGAATTGAAGATTCCCTTAATGTGAACGTTATAGCCATTAAAACCTAACGCTATATCTGTGACCCTTTATCATTAAAAAACCATAAGCTCTGTAGGGACTAGCCCAAACAGACGTTATAGCCATCAAAGCATTGTAACCATTGTAACATGTGTTTCACTGTATTTGAATAATAAATTATATATTTTTAATTAGACTTGACCCATGTCTTTGGACATTGAGAGCAGGAATATTTTCTCTACTGTTTTACTCTTTCAAGCATAACGAATACTGTAGTTTCAACTCATGTGTCACAAGAGGGTAGAGTGTGTTAAGATATGTTACACTAACCAGTTGGGGAGTAAGCCAAGCACCCATGTTATGAAACAAGAAAACTTGAAGCTGGAAACAATAAGAGCTTTATTTCTCCCATAAAATACAAAATATAACACTCAAAATAATAAAATGACTTACTCCTCCATGCACCCCTGATAAATTGCAATTAGCAAACCCTGACAGAGGGATAATGGGGCAAGAAATAATAAAATGAAATTTAACATTGTGAAAAGTCAAATAACCATACTTACCCCTTTTTGTGCACTGCTAATGGAAACTGGTAAGGGGATACCTATGTAAAAATAGGGAAAACCACTTCTAAATGAGAACAACATTTTAAAAGATCAAAGGGCCCTATCACCCTTACAGCCTAACACCCCTTCAATGTACTAGATACCTGTGGGAGAAAAAATAATAATAATAAAAGTTTACTAAAATAAAATGGGTTTGACCCCCCTTTTTTATTGATGCAACCAGAAGGTGTAAAAGGAGAGGAAAACTTCAAGTCAAAAATAGAGAAAGAAAAAAATAAGAATGAAATATTGCAGGGCAGAGGACAGATTGTGATACTGTGAAATGAAGACAGAATGAACAGAGAAAAATAGTGACAATCAAAAGGACTTGAACTTTATAAAAATCAAACCTACCTGAAGGAATATATCTGTGTTGGGAACTTTTACTTACCAAAAACCAACGTACTCCAATGAGTGAGAACACCAGAGGTAGTACCCATGTGTGCCCAGGGTAGAATAGGCACACTGCATGCCTACATGTCATAAGAGGCGACTAAAAGGGGTGACTTTCTTGTGCCCCTTTTGGACAATACCACTATTATCGGTGTCCTTCATGTATCCTTTGCTGGAGTACTCTTTGACATGTTCTCGGTCGATCTAGGCTCCTCACTGAGGTGACCGTAAATAAACGCCTACCCATGAGTGGAGACCCACACCCCTGGGAAAAGCGCATCCTGGTGATTCAGGAGGCACATGTCCTGTGATGTCTGGTCCACCTCACACTAGTGAGGTGGCTGACAGACATTGGGGACTAAGGCTGAGACATAGGGCCCCAACACATCACTTTGGCCACAGCTTCCAGAGAAATCGGGCACCCAAGGTGGATACCCAGTCTTCATCAACCGGCCAGGGGTTCATAAGTGGTTATGCCCCCTAGGGTTGCTGTGAGTGGGCCGGCAGTCAACCTTAATGCCAATGGTTCGGCACTTGGGGATTATGCCACCCTTGCAATATCCTGTCTGAAGGAGTCTTGGCAACCCGAATGGGCGTCTGCATGTTGGGCTCGTTGTTGGGTGAGACCTGTGGGCAGTGAATTTAAATACTTTTAAAAGTATGGCACCTAAACAGAGGCTGGGGGCCTCGGCAAATAACCACACTCCTTTACCTTCTTCTTTTATGACTTGTGTTGAGCTGGAAGATGGTCCCGGTCCCACCCAAGTGAGTGGGCCAGCTGCCACTGAGCTGATGGAGACATGCACAGCTCCAACTAAGAGGCTGCGTTCCCCCAGTACGCCAACTGGATCAGGGAACGCATCTGTGGTGTCTTCAGCATCGGCACCTGCCCTTAATAAGTGGCAACGAACTGTTAGTCTTAAGATGCACCACTGCCGATAAGGGCTCCACGGCCGATGCAAAGCATGTTCCTGCATCTAAGGAGGACTTAGGTGCAGTCAAAAGCACTTCCATGCCATCTTCCTATCCTCCCCAGGCATCGTCCTTCCTTATTGCTAAAGCCATCAAGGGCATTGCCGGTCACGTGACTTTGGTCAAGAAACTGCACAATGGCACCTTGTTGGTGGAGGCATCTGCCTCCCAGCAGACCAAGGCATTACTCAAATTGCAGAAGCTCAGTGACTTCCCTGTTGTGGTCGAACCTCATTGCACCCTAAGCACCAATAGAGGTGTGGTGCAGTGCCCTGACCTACATAGGGAGTTGGAGGAGCAAATAGCAGAGGAGCTCAGGGACCAGGGTATAGTGGCTGTCCGCCACACCTTGGTGCGTTGGGATGGGGAATCTCGCCCTTCTGACACCTTGGTGCTGACCTTTGGTAGGCCCAAGGTGCCAGAGTGCATCATGGCTGGCTACCTGCGCTTCTTGGTGCATGCCTTTGTACCAAGCCCACTTCGGTGCTTCAAGTGCTATGGCCATGGTCAGAATTCCTGTTCTGCCAAGGCCATGTGTGGAACTTGTGGGTCCTTGTAAGACCCACCGAGAGTCTTGTAAGACTGCACCTTTTTGCATAAACTGTAAGGGCAACCACCCCGCTTCTTCTCGGGATTGCCCCACTTGGCTGCAGGAATGCATGATCCAGCAGTTGCATATCCACAGGGGTATCAGCTTTCGTGGATGGCAGCTCCTAGCCTTGCCAGGGTCCTCCAGTCGTGGATAATAGCCTTCCAAGAAAATATAGACCCATTTCGTTGATGAGCTGTCTTTGCAAAACTATTGAACGCATGGTTAATTGGCCACCTTCTTGCTGATGCCCAATGTGGCTGCCAAGCTGGCAGTTCTCCGGTGGATCATTTGATCTCACTGGAGACTGTAGTACGTGAAACCTTTCTCCACAGACAGCATTTGGTTGCTGTCTTCGTTGATGTGGAGAATGCATTTTATTATTATTATTTAATAAACGTACTAGAGTTCACAATAACACATACAAATTACACATACGAGTAGAGTTCACAGAGAAGCAATGAGGAAGAGAAGTATTGATGCAGTGCTCTCTTAAATTGGCAGCAGTTAGAGATAAATTTTTGTCTTGAACAACTATAGACCATGGACCTCATAGAAAAGGGCAGGGTATTCCATATGTTGAAGCAGGCAATAGGAAAAAAACCACCTTCTGACATCTCTAGCAGGCAGAGTACACACAAACAGATACCTGCAGGTGGCCCTAACTGAAATTGAGGATGGAAAAAAGTCAGCAATATAGTGGCAAGGGTGCCGGGGGTTGCACAAAGCAGCAGCGAGACAAAGCGTGATAGAAAACCAAAGGAAAAGAGAGAAGGGAAGGATGTTAAATTTTTGACAGACAGGAGACACGGTGACGAGGAGGAATACGAAAAATGACACGGGGCCGCAAGTGGGCCCAAGACAAGGAAGCCAAGAAAGGTGCAGAGAAACGAATCAGTGACTGGACTTTTGCAACAAACACCAGGACAAGCTTGGAGGCAGAAACCTAGGACCTCAGGCATATAAACAGATAGACAAAAGGTTTAATGCATGCGATAAGCATGTCACGATGGGGTAGGAATGTGAGGAAACCATCAAACAAAACACCAAGAATGTGGACGGAAAGTGGTCCACATGTCCCCACAGGACAACACTGAGGGGGAAAAACACAATAATGTTGGTTTTGTCAGGATGTATCCTCATGCCAATATGGGCATACCACTCTGTGAGATAAGAGACCAGGAATCTCAGAAGGGCAACCCAAACGGCCAAAGTAATTGTCATCAGCGTAGGACCAAACTGATCACTCACGACAGATACTAGGTAATTCAGCCAATGCCAGGTTATAAAGCAAGGGACCCAAGACAGAACCTTGGGGTACCCCGTGAACCAAGCTCTTAATGCACTGGACTGACTGGAGCTGAACCCGACGGCCCTGAAGGTAAGCCACTAGCAGGTTATATAGATATGGATTAATTGAGCATCTAGACAAAGAGTCAAGAAGATGGCCGTGGTCAACAGAATCAAATGTCTTGGCCACGTCAGTCTTGAGCAGAACAAAAGAATGTCCAGTCGCATGGGCATCAAGGATAGCTCTAAACAGTGACAGAGTAGCAGAACTAACTTAGGTCGTGCACTGAGGAGGGATTCCCGGACAAGGCTGAAAACACACCACTTGAAAACTTTGATGAGTGGAAATACCCCAGCCAAGGGAAATACCCCATTTTCCATACAGAAATTGTACAGGGACAACAGAGTCCAGAGATTTTCAAGGCTGATATTTGGCAGGCAAAAGGAAGGAATACCATCAACTGTTACACCAGTAGATTGCTTAAGGCAGGATAACAGACCCAGTAATTTGGTAAGAGAAAGCTGGGGAGGACGCACTGCAGGGCTGAGAGACATATGGGAGTAGGCCACAGCAGGCGAATGGGAAGAGGCCAGAGGATGGGCCAAAAGCTCAAGAATGTCCTGGCCAAGCTGGGGGGAAATAGACAGGTGGTGGGGTGAAAAGCCCCTGACATAGGCCCAGAGAGACGACAGGGATGCATTAGGGTCAAAAATGGCTGCATGGGCAGCTTTCACTCTGGACTTATAGACATGCCTCTTAGCTGAGAAAACAGCATAATCTTTAAGACCAAAGGAGCCCTTCCAGGTCCTATGAGCACTAGCCACTGCAGCCTGAAGGGAAGTAAGTGCAGGTTCCACCAAGGGCAGGTGAACCTCACCCTAGCAGATGGGTACAGAGGGCAGGATGAAGACAGCAGGATAAAGACAGCAGAGGCAAAGGTGGCAATCATAGCTTCAGCCCTACTGGCTGGGTGCATGGGGGCATGAACATAGGAAGACCAGAATCTTTCTATGAGACAGTTAAAGAGAGCTATGTCAAGTTTGGTGGACCAAAACCTGGCATGACAAGGTGGGTGAGACAATGACATCAGAATGGCAAAACACTGGAATATAATATCATTATCAAAAAGAGGATCAAATTGGAGGGCAGTTGCTGGGGAGCAGAGATGTGAGGGGGCAAAAACCTGATCCAGAAGAGATGAAGGTGCTCTGGAAACTCTAGTGGGGGCAAAGACAGTTAGACATAGGCCAAGAAGCTTGAAAAGCTGAAGAATTGAAATAGAGAGAGGGGAGGAGACAAGCAAGTTGGCATTGAAATCCCCACATATAAAATGTAGGTCCCCTGAAACAAACTGAGATGAAATATAAGTAAATAACAGATCAGTAGGAGAGTAGTGAGGGTGGTATATGGCCCACACACAAAACGTGAGGCTCGCTAAGGTAAAGCTAATACACAAGGCCTCAGTACCCTCCAATGAGTTTGATTACAGAAAATCAGCCTGCAAACCCCGATGTGCATAAATAACAACACTGCCGCCCCTAGAAGGACGATTGGAACGGAAGATGTCATATGAAGGAATCAGGAGAGTAGAGTCCAGAACAGAATGATTAAGCCACGATTCCGTGATAACAAGACAGACAGGTTTGAATTCAGTACAAAAGGCTTTAAATATGTCCACCTTTGACAGAAGAGAACGGGCATTAACTAGGAGCACAGTAAATTGCGTAGCTGACAAAGTGGCCTGGCGTCAGGCAACAGAACTCCTGGGTGCAGCAGAGAACGAGTCATTCAATAGTGATGGATTTTGATCTCTATATGGCTTGATAAACATACCAGCTGGCCACAAGGTGGGGTCAAAGACATCTACCCCTTGAGTCTTCATTACCCGCATGCAACACCGAGCGTGTGGGCAGTCCAGACCTAGAGGTCCACCTCCCACATTGTAGCACCACAAAACAACAAGCAACTAAGGCATCGACCATGGTCAGGATTGGTGCATAGAGAGATACATTGGTCAACAAAATGCATTCAGAGTCACTGGAGACCCCATTAGCAACCAGTGAAGTATTCTGAGGACCAGAGCACAATGTGTCTCTTGGCCACTGTGATGAAAGGCCCCTGTTAGGGGGGGCGAGCCACCTTCGTAGAGGGGAATGTAGGACAAATTGGCCCAAGAGATTCCAAGCAAGTCAGTGAGGCCACCTGAGAGGACCAACAGAAGGTGGCTGAGGTGGTACACCAGGAGCCACAGGAAAAACGGCAGGTGAACTTGGATAGAGGATCCTAACAATCTTCAGTGGTCGTCTTCCTTTTCTGTGGTTAGTGACAACCTTGGGTGGCACTGGCGGGTGGCGTGGCAGGTGGCGCGGGGTCAGGAACTCGAGGAGAGACAGCCTGGACAGACTGGCCCACTTGATCCAAATCAGTGGCAGCTGCACTCCCAGCAGGCATGCAGCACTTACGATCGGCAGGCATATGGCACTCACGCTTGGCAGGCGTATGGCCCTCATGGTCAGCAGGCATATGGCAATCATGGTTAGCAGTCGAAATAACCTGACAAATCCTCCCCAGGCTGCATTCCAAGACATCACATAGCTGCATGAATCCCTCGGAGATTATGGTGCGGGTGGATCCCCAGGCTGGCGTCTAACGCACTGCCCGAATTCCCATTAGGCAAAAAACCCTTACCTTGAGTATCAGCACAAGCACTTTGAATTACAGCAATAGAAGATTTTAACGTAGAGAAATTAAACAAAATCGAGACCATAGCTTCAGCGGAATTATCTAGTGAGTCAACGGAGGTAACCGTAGACGCATTTTTCATTATGCAACCAACAGCCACGGACAAAACGTCCAGCTCATTCAAAATTGATGAGAGCATGAAAGACACGTCATCAACCAGCTGCGACATCTCGTGATCATGTACCACATAACACATGGTAACATGGTATACTGGAGACCTTGCACCAGTGGGGGCCAAGGGGTAATACGCCCCTGCTTCCTTGTTTGTTTGTTTGGGTTTTAGGGCCCATCGACAACAAGGTCATTAGGGCCCAGAAGGACAGTAACCATGGTGGGGGTATAAACGGCCATCCCACCATGATAACAATAAATAAGGACAATACCCCATAACAATAATAAGAATAAAAAGGCAATAGCCTAATAAATAATGCAAAAAAGAAAGAAAGGCAAAAGCCAAAACAGACATAAAAATAGAAACCACAAATAACAATAAAAGTGGCAAAAGCCAAAACAGAAATAACAATAAAAGCGGCAAAAGCCAAAACAGACATAACAATACACACGGCAAAAGCCAAAACAGACACAGAAATAAAAAGGCAAAAGCCAAAACAGACACAGAAATAAAAAGGCAAAAGCCAAAACAGACACAGAAATAAAAAGGCAAAAGCCAAAACAGACAATACACATGGCAAAAGCCAAAACAGACACATAAATAAAAGGCAAAAGCCAAAATAAAACAAGAATAAATACAAAAGCTGTATAAAAAACCAGCCAGCCTCTTTCACAAATACCAGTGAGCTCTCCACTGCCTGGAGGTTATCCCCAAGTGAAGTGGGGAGCTCTGGACTGACTCCTAGTCGCCATCTGAGCTCTCGGTATCTCTCACAGTGACTAAAGATGTGCACCACTGACAGAGACTCCCAACAGAAGTCACACCATGGTTGGTCCTCACCCCATAAAATGCAGGAATGGGTG
Source organism: Trigoniulus corallinus (assembly GCA_013389805.1). Taxonomy (NCBI): domain Eukaryota; kingdom Metazoa; phylum Arthropoda; class Diplopoda; order Spirobolida; family Trigoniulidae; genus Trigoniulus; species Trigoniulus corallinus. Next base: position 10,575,721 of record JAAFCE010009125.1, read on the forward strand.
AGGAAGGTGTGACCGATCCGAAGCTGAGCAAGCACAACCTCCTCCCTCCATGACTGGTGGCACGAGGATACCCAGTGCGGAGTTTGTTGGTGGTCTCTGCAAACCACTGGGACCGCCATTGGTCATGGACAGCCCGCCGCACCATCGGGAGAGCATCGGGGGAGGGAACAGCAGTGTTATGTGTATCTCGCAAGTGGGCCACCTGACGGGCATGGGCATCCGTCCTCTCATTGCCCATGATGCCAACATGCCCCGGGACACACATGAACAACACTGTCTTGCCCTGCTTACGAATCACAAGCAGCAATCTGTGCACACCCTGGACGATGGCATGTCTGCCATATAAGGTGTGCAACAGCTGAAGGGAGCATAAGGAGTCAGTCGCAACAACAAAGTGTCTCTCATTCAATACTTGGATGAGCTCCAGTGCCCTGTGCAGAGCTGTGAGTTCTGCAGTTAAGACACTGGCGACGCCTGGAAGGCGGACCCCTATGAGATGACCAGTTGTAAAGACTGACCAACCCACTGAGGAGCCATCCTTTGACCCATCCGTGTAAATAAAAACATGGCCTCAATAGGTCCAAGAGAGGTGTCCAAACTCTTGTTGGTACATTGACCTATTGGTACTGGTTTTGGGTAAGGCTGCAAGCAACAAATCTAAACTTGGCTCTGGCACTGTCCAGGGTGGCACAGAGGCCGGCAGTACAGGCTGCACCCTAGGCAGAGTCACACCCAGGCCGGTAAGAGCGTCCATCCACCACACACCGAATGGAGGGGGAACCACCGGGCGACGGATGAATGGCCATCTCATAGTGTTACTAAAGATGGCCAGGTGTGTAGGGTGCTGTGGCTGTCCTTTGAGCCACAAGATATATGCAGCTGAAAGGTACTGCCGCCTCACAGCCAGTGGTGGTTCACCAGCCTCTGAGTACTGGACTGGTGTGGAACGCCCCAATGGACAACCTGGATGCCAGCGTGATGAACACTGTCCAGCATCCAGAGAGTAGATGGAGCAGCCAGGCCATATATGCTGCAGCCATAATCGAGACGGGATCGAACAAGTGACCAGTAGAGTCGTAGCATCACCATTCGATCTGCCCCAAAACCAGTTCCCTGCAGGCAGTTCCCCAGCTCTTGCTAGAGCTGCCTGCAGCTCCCAAGGGGTAAATGGATTGTTATACCCCTCGGCGACACCCCAGCAAAATTAAGTGGGTGGCGTTCTGCAGCTTCTTTAGACTGCATAAATGCTGCCGTGTATTGCTAGGAGCTGAAGACGGCTGCAAACGTCCTTCCCAGTTCCTCAGCCACCTCACACGGCAGAAGGCAATGTCTTCCTTGTACAATGAGACCTGAGCCACATGATGGTAAATATCTGCCTTGGATCTTCCTCAGAGTTTCCCAGACTTTCTTGGAGTGGGTGTGATGGGTGAGTAAGGAGACGTACTGACTACATGAGGAGCACTTGGACTCCCTGATCACCCGTCGTGCATATGCCTGGGCTCGGAGATAGTCGATGTGATTGGCGTCGGTAGGACGAGATTGGAAGCAGCGAAGGGCTAGTCGGCGAGCCCGAATCGCACTCAGACAATCCTCCGTCCACGATGGCACCCGTGCTCGTGGTGGGTTACACGTGCTCTGGGGGATGGATGCCAATGCTGCCCCGACCACCACTTCTGTGAAGTGACTCACTAGTTCGTTTACCCCATCAAAATCTCACAGTGGGCGAAAGTAGATATGGTGGGCAAACTCCTCGCAGTCCGCCCGACGCAGACAACACCGTGGTGGGTGCTGGGGTAATGCCCCATCTCCACTGCTAATCTTGATGGGGAAGTGATCACTTCCACAAGGGTCTAACAAGACCTCCCACTGCAAACCTGGTGCCAACCCAGGAGAGCAAATGGAAAGGTCTATGCATGATAGGCCACCAGTGGCAGTCATCATATGTGTGGGGGCGCACCTGTATTGAGAACAATGAGGCCATTGTGTGGCACCCATTGTTCCACAAGTCGCCCTCGGGGATTGTGACTGTCCGAGCCCCATTGGGGATTATGGGCATTAAAATCACCCATAATTAAGTAGGGTCTTGGAAGCTGGGCGCTGAGGGAGTCGAGGTCTGCCCATGGGATATCAATCCCAGGTGGCATGTAGAGGGAACATAGAGTGGTGGGCACAGCCAGTTGCAATGAGACCGCCACTGCTTGCAGAGGCGTCTGCTGAGCCATTGGCACATGAATGCACCCATTCCAAATAAGGATAGCCACCCCTCCCACAGGGTGGCTTACTTCCTGCCAGGTGTCTGCATATACAGTGTAACCCCGTAACGACATGGGGGTATCACTTCAACACAGGATCTCCTGGAGGGAGATGCAGACAGGGTTGTGCCTCGAGATCATCAGTTTGATCTCGTCCCTCTTGTGGGAAACCCCTTGACAGTTCCATTGTAGGAAATTTACCATCAAGTGGACTTAGGTGGCTTATTTCTATTCCTCCCTTTTCTCCGTCCCACTGCAGAAAAGGGAGGGACGCCTTCAATTAGTTCGTCCTCCTCCATCTCGAAGGAGGAATCCCCATTGTGCCCCACTTTGGGCATGAAACCACCCCGTGCTCTCTGCCGTTGGCCAGAGAGCTTGGGTGGACGAACCACGGACACACGGCCCACGGCAGTAGTTAGGGGTGTTCCTACTATCTTTCCTCCTGTCACACCCACCGCCCTCTCCGTGGAGGAGGTTGGCTGGGCTGGGACAGGGAGGGAGGCCTTTAAGGGAGATGCCTCTGTTTGATGAGTGGCATCTGGGGCCTCCAAAGAAGCTGGCACCGCCATTATTGGGGGGCCCATGCATGGGCCAGCAGCAGCGGTGGAGCCGGAAGAAGCCATGGAAATGGGGTCGGGGTCCGTCTGGCAGCCAATGCTTGCACAGACCGGCACACCATGGACCCCGCAGGCCCGACAGGGCGTCAAATGGATGAGAGGGGGGAGCTGAGGTAGTGTGTGCGGCTGGGTGCAAACAGATGTCACAGCAGCTACCTTGGCAGCACCTGCATAGGACACCCCACGACTGGGGGTCCCTGGCAAGGCTAGCAGCCGCCGTGCATCCAGGAAACTGATACCCTTCTGGACACGCAGCTCCTGGATCGCGCATTCCTGCAGCCAAGTGGGGCAATCCCGAGAAGAGGCGGGGTGGTTGCCCTTACAGTTTATGCAGAGAGGTGCAGTCTTACATGGCTCAGGGGAGTGGTCACCCAGTCCACAAGTGCCACAAATGGCCTTGGCAGAAGACGAATTCTGTCCATGGCCATATCGCTGGCACTTGAAGCATCGAAATGGGCTCGGGATGAAGGCACGGACAGGCAAGCGGAGATAGCCAGCCATGATGTACTCTGGCACCTTGGGCCTACCGAAAGTCAGCACCAAGGTGTCAGATGGGTGGGATTCTCCATCCCATCAGACCAAGGTGCGGCGAACTGCCACCACACCCTGGTCCCTGAGCTCCTCCACTATCTGCTCCTCTCATTGCCCGCAGAGGTCAGGGCACCGCACCACACCTCTACTGGTGTTTAAGGTGTGATGGGGTTCGACCACAATGGGGATGTCACCGAGCTTTCGCATTTTTAATAATGCTTCAGTCTGGTGGGGGGCAGATGCCTCCACCCACAAGGTGCCATTGTGCAGTTTCTTGACCGAGGTCACATTGCCGGCAATGCCCTTGATGGCTTTGGCGATAAGGATGGGCAACGGCTTCCCCAAGGCTGCACCATCCTCCCCAGAGATGGAAATGAACCGGGGAGGATAGGAAGAAGGTATGGACGGTTGTTTAACTGCACCTAAAATCTTACATGCAGGAACATGATTTGCATCAGCGGTGGAACCCTGCACCTTAAGGCTAAGAGGTCGTTGCCTCTTGTTAAGGGCAGGTGCCGATGCCATAGACGTCACAGGTTCGTTCCCTGATCCAGTTGGCTTACTGGGGGAACGCGGCCTTATTGTTGGAGCAGTACATGTCTCCATCAGCTCAGTGGCAGCTGGCCCACTCAGTTGGGTGGGACCGAGCCCGCCATCTTCCAGCTCAAAACAAGTCACTAAAGAAGAAGGGGGAGGGGTGGTGTTATTTGATGAGGTCCCCAGCCTCGGGTTTAGAGTTGCCATAATTTTAATTAATTATGATTTCTTTGCCTTCAGGTCTTACCCACCAGGGAGCCCAACGAGGGGACGCCCATTCGGGTCGTCGAGATTCCTCAGGCAGTATACCGTTAGGGTGGCATAATCCTTGAGTACCGGACCATTGGCATCAGGGTTGACTGCCAGTCCACTTACAGTCACCCTAGGAGGCATAACCACTTATGCGCCCCCGGCCGATTGACCAAGACCGGGCTACTGCCTTGGCCTCCCGTTTTCCCTGGAAGCTGTGGCCAAAGTGATGTTTTGGAGACTGTGGATCACAACCCTATTCCCCGATGTCTGTCAGCCACCTCACCAGTGTGGAGTGGCCAAAAGACATCGCAGGGCATACGCCTCCTCAACCACCAGGATCCGCTTTTCCCAGGGTTGCGGGTCTCCACGCACGGCAAACATGCAGGTAGGCGTTTGTTTATGGTCACCTGAGTGAGGAGCCTACATCGACCGAGAACAAGTCAGACCGAACACTGGAACAACCACGATGTTGGTATCGTCCTGTCCATAACACGTCATAGACAAAGACGACAGTGGTGTTGTCCAGACTGGGGCAAGAAAAAGTCACCCCTTTTAGTCGCCTCTTACGACATGCAGGTATGCAGTGTGCCTATTCTACCCCAGGCACACACGGGTATTCTATTTTCAAGGAAAATAGGAATTTAAAGGAATTTAGGTCCTTGTGAGTTTATCATAAATGTATTTGTAAACTCAGAACCTTCACCAGATGTATTCCACAATTTTAGATCTAACATATAGGCACAAGAAAGGTGTGATTGTCTCAGAATATCATCACTTTACATTGAAATCCATTGTTCCTAATTTTATTAATTGGACCAAATCTCCTACCTCAGAATGGAATGACAATAAGGAAGCAGTACCTATAGTGAAACCATTTCTTATGATGTCAGGAGACGAGACACATCAAAGGAAAGTTATAGAGGCAGTTTCCTTCGATCATCTAAGTTCTCCTCTCAAGGAACAAGTAATTATTTTAGTATCTAAATACCATGATTAATTTGCACTATCCCTACAAGAGTTTCAGCCTACTCCAGTTTTAACCCATACTATAGAACTAACAGATCCAACCCCCATTTATAAACGACCATATAAAGGGCCAAAAGCCCACCAGCAAATTTTAGAAGGAATAATAAGTGAACTTCTAGAGGCGGATATAATTCAACCTTCAAGTAGTCCCTACTCTAGCCCATGTTTGCTAGTGTTCACAGAAACCAAACCTCCCACGTCTGGTAATAGGAAAGTAATAAATTCTGCAGTAGTAACCCTATACTTTTGATTGTTTTTAATCCTCATCCTCACTTCCAATGCATTGTAAGACGATTGTCTAATGTTTTTATCTTTATAATTTGGTGATTTGAAATTCCACACAATCGGGATATAAATACCATGAAACAAATTCTGATGTTGTATCCTCTCTTTCCAACGCGACATTTTTATATTTAAAACAACGAAATTTGTGAGGTCCACTGCAAAATAATTTGCAGCTGTCAATATCCACCAAAATGAAGCGACTAAATACCATTTTTTTTGTTTTGTTGTTGCTTTAGGGCCCATCAACTACAAAGGTCATTAGGGCCCAGAAAGACACATCACCATGGTGGGGGTGTAAATGGCCATCCCACAATGATGGCAATAAAAAGGGCAAAAGGCCAATAAAAGTAATAACAATAAAAAGGCAAAAGCCAAAAGAGACATATAAATAAAGGCAAAAGCCAAAAACAGACATATAAAAGGCAAAAGCCAAAACATACATAACAATTAAAGTGGCAAAAGCCAAATAAGAGAGAAGAATAAATGTGGCAAAAGCCAAGACAGAGAGAAGAATAAATGTGGCAAAAGCCAAGACAAACACAGAGAT
>JAAFCE010009125.1:10587431-10627325 GCA_013389805.1 Trigoniulus corallinus
CCAGGATCCGCTTTTCCCAGGGTACGGGTCTCCACGCACGGCAAACACGTGGGTAGGCGTTTTTTACGGTCACCTCAGTGAGGAACCTACGTCGACCGCGAAGAAGTCAGACACTCATCCAATAAAAGAGAAAAGAAAGATACAACCAACCACAATGATGGTATCGTCCTGTCCAGACCACGTCATAGACAAACACGACAGTGGTGTTGTCCAAACTGGGGCAAGAAAAAGTCACCCCTTTTAGTCGCCTCTTACGACATGCAGGTACGCAGTGTGCCTATTCTACCCCGGGCACACACGGGGAGCAATGCCCTTGAGGGCTTTGGCGATAAGAAAGGGCGACGCCTTCCCCAAGGATGCACCATCCTCCCCGGATATGGAAAGAAACCGGGGGGGGATAGGAAGACGGAATAGAAGTGTTTTTGACTGCATCTGAGGCTTCCTTAGATGCAGGAACACGCTTTGCATCAGCGGTGGAGCCCTGCACCTTAAGGCTAAGAGGCCGTTGCCTCTTGTTAAGGGCAGTTGCTGATGAATTTGACACCACAGGGGCATTTCCTGATCCAGTTGGGTGACTGGGGGAACACGGCCTCTTAGTTGGAGCAGTGCTCGTCTCCATTAACTCACTGGCAGCTGGCCCACTCAGATGAGTGGGACTGAGCCTGCCATCTTCCGGCTCAACACAAGTCATTGAAAGTAAAGAAGGGGGAGGGGTGGGGTTTTTTGAAGAGGCCCCCAACCTCTGGGTTATAGTTGCCATAATTGTTATAAATTATGATTTCGTTGCCCGCAGGTCTCTCCCACCACCGAGCCCAACAAGGGGACGCCCATTCGGGTCGTCGAGAGTACTCGGACAGGATACCGTTAGGGTGGCATAATCCCCGAGTACCGGACCATTGGCATCGGGGTTGACTGCCGGTCCACTTACAGTCACCCTAGGAGGCATAACAACTTATGCGCCCCCGGCCGATTAACCAAGACCAGGTTACTGCCTTGGCCTCCCGTTTGCCCCGGAAGCTGTGGCCAAAGTGATGTGTTGGATGTGTAGGGCCGCAGCCCTAGACCCTCCTCAATCACCAGGATCCGCTTTTCCCAGGGTACGGGTCTCCACGCACGGCAAACATGCGGGTAGGCGTTTGTTTACGGTCACCTCAGTGAGGAGCCTACGTAGACCACGAACAAGTCAGACACTCATCCAATAAAGGAGAAAAGAAAGATACAACCAACCACAATGATGGTATCGTCCTGTCCAGACCACATCATAGACAAACACGACAGTGGTGTTGTCCAAACTGGGGCAAGAAAAAGTCACCCCTTTTAGTCGCCTCTTACGACATGCAGGTATGCAGTGTGCCTATTCTACCCCGGGCACACACGAGTAACGAAATGCCAAATTTTGAATTGAAACATCCCGATTCAAATAAAAGCAATACCGGAAAACGCAACGGTGAATTAAAAATATTTGACGGAATTTTTATAAAGCTGGGTGTTGACCAAAAGCAAGGTTACTGTAGATAAGGTTGGCCATTCAGCCTCATTTAAATATTTCGCTCTTCACCGGTTAGCTCCTCCCCCTACGTCATCGCGGGAGCAAGTCGTAGCTTAAGTGCATACTTTCCATATATACTAACAGGTTTTGTATAAGCGATTGTTTCCCAAATTTTGTATTAAATAAGGGAACAAATAGGAAAAATAATCATTGGTAAATTGAAAAATACATTAAAAAATAAATTTGATATATTTACTAGCAAATAAATTAATAGTAATATAATTATTAGGCATACTTTAGATATGCAGTACAGTGGTAAAGGTGATCGTTTTTCTAATTATTTTAAATATGGAATAAAAAGCAAAAAATGATCATAAGTAGATTCAGTAATATATAAGAATTTGAATCCAACATATTTTACTACTGAATAAATGAATAGTCATCATTATCATCGGGTGTGTGGGTTCTAGCCCTCCCCTGCCGTCTATTCCCCATTAGGTCCTCGTCCACCCCACACACCACCATATCCCTACGCATGACGTGCTTCAGTCTCCCCTTGCCCCAGGTGCTTCTGACCACCTGCATTCCTGCAATGGATCTAATGAGCTCCTCTTCCTCCTCCCACCTTCTCATTATGTGTCCATAACACCTCAACCTAATTCTCCTTTTTTAGCGATGTCCCCCACCCCTAGGTTACCTCTAATATCATCATCATCATCACACCCTTATCCCGCCTACAGCAGGGTCGGGTCTGCGGGTTCTAATCCTCCATTCTCGTCTATCCCCAACCAGGCTCTCATCCACCCCGCACGCAATCATGTCCCTCTGGACAACCTGCTCCCACGTCCGCTTGGGTCTCCCCCTACTCCTGATGCCACCCACTACCCGCTGCCTCAGAATACACCTTGTGAGCTCCTCCTCCCCCTTCTCATAACATGCCCATACCACCAAAATCTCTTTTCTCTCATCTTCTCTGCTATGTCTCCCACCCCTAAGCTGCCTCTAACATACTCGTTATGGACTCTGTCAGCACGTGACACCCTACTCATGTACTGAAGCATTCACAACTCGGGTACTTGCATTCTATTGACATCGTTCTTCTTCACTACGAAACACTCTCTGATCCATACAGTATAGCACAGCTGGTCTAACTACTGCCCAGTAAAACTTCCCTTACAACTTGATTGAAACCTTCCTATCACACAGGACTCCGTTTATGTTTATGTGTACTCATTCGGTTTTATTGGTGATAAAATGTTGTTTCTTGTCTTAAATGGGTAAATTTTAGTAATTAGTATGCTCTCTCTATGGTATATTACCAGCGAGTGCTCCCGCGGTGACGTCAGAGGCATAAATAAATTTGATTGGCTAACGCTCTGAATGGCCAACCTTATCTATAGTAACCTTGGACCAAGGAGTCTATAAGGAGTACCAGCTCCGCCCCTTTCCCATTGACTTTTGTGTCATAGTTTTATACGGTGGCGCCCCAAGTGGATGGTTTGCTACAACACAGATGTTACATGTATTTCAAGCATCTTAAACATGCAATTATGCACTTTCTTTGATTGTTCTTAATAAATAATGTCAACTGCTTGCTGCTAATTTGAACATATAAATAAATTGCTCAGTTTCACATGTTTTTAATGGAAAAAATAATTTCTTTATATATACACTTACTACAAGACATTGAGACAGCAATGGAAAGAGGGGGTCTAAAGGTGAGCATGAAGAAGACTGAGCACCTAGCTTTGAATTTTAGCAGCCAGGGGCAAGGAGGTGAGATTCATTGTGGAGGAAAGGGAATTCCAGTGGTGCAAGAGTGTCTTTATATATGATCAGTTTTCCAGAGCAATTCAGAAATAGATTCTGACGTGGCCCATAGGATTAATGCAGGATAGCTGAAGTGGAGACAGGCAAGTGGGGTCCTGTGCGACCACTGGGTCCCAATACAGTCAAAGGGTAACGTTTACAGAACCGTCATCAGGCTCACTATGCTGTTTGGCTCAGTGTTTGTCAGTGTTTGGCAGTTAGGAAGGGAGCGGCGAGTTGCGTTGGACACACCAGTTCTCGTCTGATCACTGAAGTTAAGCAATGCAAGCCCAGTTAGTACTGACATGGGTGGTCGCTCGGGAAAGCTGGGTACTGCTAATACCCAATAATCGTCGCATTAGTGTAGTGTCTGTGCAGTCTATGCACTAGAACTATGCAGTGGACGGGTCTCTAATGACCTTGTAGTTGACGGGACCTTAAACACCAGCAAACAACAACAACAACAGTTAGGAAGAACCATGAATGGCAAATGCAAGTGGCTGAGATGCGAATGCTATGCTACATGAGTGGGGTGTCACGATATGGCAAATTAGAAATCATTACGTTACAGGTAGCTTGGGGGTGAGACATTACGGAAAAGATGCGGCAACTGGTTGAGGTGGTATGGGCATTTGATGAGGGGCTTATTAGGTCCATTTGCGGGACTTGAGGGCATTGGTAATTGGGGGCACCAGAGATAGAGGAAGGCCAAAACGGACGTGGGAGCTGGTGGTGCAAAGGGACACGGAAGCGTGCAGGGGGAGGGGGATTTGGTGAGGGATAGGTGGTAGTGGAGGATTAGAACCTGCAGATCTGACCCTGCCTCAGGCGGGAGAAGGGTGAGATGATGATATGGAGTCCTGGAGTGGATTTCATGGAGTTGGAGCAATTTGGAGTTGGAGCAATTACTACTCCTTTGCTCCATTCCGGTGATATATCCTAAGGTGATATATATTTCCGACATGTTTACGTTAGAGGTAGCTTGGGGGTGGGAGACATCGCGGAAAAGATTAGGGAGAAGCGGTTGAGATGGTAGGATGGATGGATAGGTGGTAGGATGGTAGATGAGGAGGAACGTATTAGGTCCATTATGTGTCTCCATGTGATTGGGGGCACCTGGGGTAAGGGAAGACCAAAACGGACGTGGGACCAGGTGGTGCAGAGGGGCATGGAGACGTGCAGGATGGAGAGGGACTTGGTGGGAGATAGGCCAGAGTGGAGGATAAGAACGCGCAGACCCGACCCCAGCACAGGCGTGAAGAGGGTGAGATGATGATGAAGGTGATATATATACATATATATGACTACTTTTGAATCATTCTAATTATTATTTATAAAGTTGTAAATATGCAAGCTAATACATGTAAAGAAGTAGTTTCAGCAAACCATCTACTAGGTGGCGCTCTTTCGGAATGAGGACACGAAAAGGGCGGAGCTGTCACTCCTTGTATTAGACTCCTTGCTTGGACCAAAAGTTTGAAAGTCCCGCTATCCTTGCTCCGCCCGGTTGCGTTCACAGCAGCAACCAATCAGAAGCAGCAATTTAGCAGTAAGGGATTATGGGAAGGCGTTACTTGCCCAAAGAATTGGAAACGAATCTGTTCATTTTACTTGCCGTTTTTACTTCACGACTTGCCATTTTTAGCCTGATGACACGCGCCTAAAAACAGATGATAGTGCACACGTGGACGTCGTTTTTCAAGCGTGCAAGCAGAATTTTTTGTAGAATGTTGTAGAGGGCTAAATAAAACTAAGCTACTGAAGGTTTCACAACTCTAATATAACTATAATTGATTTTTTTCAAAACTTTCCTAACTTTTAAAGGTTAATAAAACGCATGTTTGAAAAATAACATGCTTCACTATCCACTATGATATGCAGTAAAGTAGAAATATGCTTGTGATTAGGAAATATAATAGTTTTAAAATTTATTAATATAAGAATATAATTTGTATTTACAAACTTAAAAAGCCTTAATTTACCTTATAAATCCCTTATTTTTCACCTTAAAAATAACTTAAGAATTGTATGTCGGTAAAATTGTTTTAAATATGCTAGAATGCGAGCCGCGCATGCGCAACTTTCAAGCGTAAACGCCTCAAAATCAAAAATTTTTGATTTTGGGAATGCGCGTAAATTTACGCTTGAAAGCCGCTTACGCTCACAAGTAGCGTACAGTACGCTCATGTGTGCACCGGCATAGTAAGCCGGCTGCAATTTCATGACGTCAGAGGCCTTCGCGCGTAAGAATACGCGCGTAAAAAAACGCCAAGTGTACACCGGCCTTTAGGCTAGCCTCACACTGGAGCACGACTACGCACGACTTAGTCGGACGACTTGAGTGCTCACATTAGGCACGACTTGCTTCAGCAAAATCCCACTCATGCCCCGCAGCATTGATAAGAAGCGCAAAAGAAACTTATAAAACGAAAGATACTGTGCAAGTCGCACAGAGTCGGACGAAAATTCCCAACCAGTTCGGATCTAGTCGCAAGTCGGAAGTGTATGCACGTAGTCGGACGACTGAGTCGCAGCCAAAGTGAGAGGATGTATAGGGAAACAAGGAATGGGATCGTTTGTGCGTATTTGTACGACTACGGACGACTAAAAGTCGCTCGTAGCCGGCTCCAGTGTGAGGCTGCCCTTATGTTTCGCGTATAATCCGCGGGCACTACGTGAGATTTTACGGTAAATTAAACATTACAAAAGCTAATGTAGTTTTGGAATTGTCCTAGAAAATGAAGCGTCGTAACTGATTTTCTCCGGTAGGGTATGCGTTGCATGTTATTATTCTGATAATTCACTAGAGTTTTGCTGTTGAAAGTTTTGGTAAGTACTTTTGAATCCTCTTACCGTTTGTTTATATTTTGCCATCCTTTGCATTTTGGATGTTTTATCTGTTTGTTAAAGCAGTATGATTGCCTTTTTTTGTGCGTGTAGAGTTTTTGGTATTATGAACTATTACTTTCAGAGCAGGAATGGAATTGTAATTCTTTGCCAACCAGTTTTAGAATTATATTAAATTGGACATCCTTTCATTGACTTTATTAATTATTGTATTCCTGGAATTGAACAATTGATGTGTATCTTATGTTAATAATGCTCTTTCTGTTATATAATAGTCCTTAAACTGAAAAGTAGCAGCTATCCTTGAACCACCAAGATGGGCAGGGAGGACAGAGCCACGTGGAAGAGTAACTACTTCATGAAATTAGTTGTTAGTGTCTTTGTTTGAACTTGTTGTCTCATTATGCCGTGTGCTCACAAGTTTCGAGATGTTTTTAAGAGCATAATACCTTCCCTGGATCTTGATATTAGCATTTTCATTATAGCAACTTTTGGATGAGTATCCCAAATGCTTCATAGTGGGAGTGGATAATGTCGGTTCAAAGCAGATGCAACAAATAAGAATTGCACTTCGCGGAACTGCGGTTGTTTTGATGGGCAAAAATACCATGATCCGTAAAGCCATTCGTGGGCACCTTGAGAAAAACCCAGCGTTGGAACGGTAGGAGGGAACTATTCATGTTGGTACATGTTTATCGTTTTTCGAAGTATTTTGTTCAATTGATGTATCTTTAGGCTGCTTCCATATATAAAGGGAAATGTAGGATTTGTATTTACGAAGGATGATCTTGTTGAAGTGAGAGACAAAATCATTTCGAATAAAGTAAGCATTTAATTTACTGAGAAAGTAACCGCGAAAGGTTGATATATTTTGAACTTCCTGTTAATGAAAATATTTTGCTTAGCAACCTGTTCTTTTACCAGAGCCGGAAATGGCGGAACCTACTGGTATAGACAGGAAGCAGAGAATCAGTTCTTGCCATATTTGGCAGTCTGAAGGGCAAACGATGTAAATGCCCTTGAATTATTACGTGTTTCCCCATTTAATGGCTTGAAATTTTTGTATTAGGTGCAAGCACCGGCTAAAGCAGGTGCCCTTGCGCCGATTGATGTCATCATTCCGGCCCATAATACTGGCTTAGGTCCTGAGAAAACTTCATTTTTTCAAGCTTTGTCAATTCCTACGAAGATTTCTAAAGGAACTATTGAAATCATGGTGAGTTTACTCTTTGAACTATGAGTATTTCTGATTGTGTGCGTTCTAAGGTATGGTATTTTCTTGTAGAATGATGTTCATCTCATTAAGCGAGAAGAGAGAGTGGGTGCCAGTGAGGCGACACTTTTGAACATGTTAAATGTTTCTCCGTTCAGTTATGGACTTAAAATTCAAGAAGGTAAAGAGTTAATTTGCATTTTGCTGTCATCATTAAGATGTTAAGACTGCCCTACTGATGAAAACAGCTTTTGATTAGTGCAATGTTATTGTACCAGAGCCAGAAATGGTGGAACCTACTGGTATAGACATGAAGCAAAGAATCAGTTGTTGCCATATTTGGCTGCCTGAAGGGCATTTCTTTAACATGTAGCCACCACAAGTGACTTAGGGTCACCTCAGTTAATTTTACTATTGTTATTTAGTTTATGATTCTGGGACTGTTTTTGAGCCAAATGTCTTGAATATCACCAATGAAGATATACAGTCAAAATTTATGCAGGTAAGTTAATTGAGGGCGGATGGTTCTTCGTTGGCTTGCTTTCTTTCATATAGTATGTTTTCGATTTTGTTTTGTATTATTTTCCTACTTCTATGATAGTAAAGATTGAATCAGCACCCGTTAGGTTTAAATAGACTTTAATTGAATTTTCTCTCAGGGTGTTCGAAATGTAGCGTGCGTATGCCTGGAAATTGGGTATCCTACCATAGCGTCTGTGTCTCATTCAATTGTTAATGGTTTTAAAAACCTTCTGGCAGTTGCTGTAGAAACTGACATCAACTTCAAGGAAGCTGAAATGGTATTTGGAACTAACATTGAGTTTTTTTTTATTAAGTTCATTATTAAAGATACTTTTACTGTAGGCAAAAGAATATCTTAAGGATCCATCAAAGTTTGCTGCAGCTGCACCTGCTGCAACACCAGCTGCTCCTGCAGAAAAGGAACAGGCAAAACCTAAAGAGGAAAAGAAGGAAGAAAAGGAAGAAGATTCTGAAGATGATGATATGGGTTTTGGATTGTTTGATTAATAGCTAAAATTAAAGGTGTTTTTGGCCATAATGGCACATTATTCTGCTTGAAAATGTGATTTTCTTTTGTATTCATAGTTCTTGTTTTGCATGATGTGTGATCACTTAAAGTGAGCAACTGAAACTTGGAATGTATCTATACTTTGAGATTTCCTGGAATGTGCATAACCTCAACACTGATCTGTGTTGATCTCTCCTGTTAGCCACATTGCTGAGTGTATAGCATTTCATTTCCATGTAGTATGTTGAATCAAATTGTTCATTTTAAGGTTTGATGTGGGTTGGCTTATTTTAGGTGAAAGAGGCCCCCTTAATGATCAAAGTCCACAAATGACTTTCATTGTCAACCACCAACTTTGTCATGAACTGAGGAATAGTTCACCATCTTGACATAAACATCATATATAGAAATTTATAGTGATAAAATGTCATAGCATTTCTGAAACAGATACATTAGTCTTTGTGGTACACCTTAACACAAAAGCGTTTTAAAATTTGTTTAAATATTTTATGATGTTGCATATATATTTAATTATTAATTATCTGGGGTGAAATTTAAATATTTTGAGAACTGCTCATGTATGTTGTGTAATTCAGAAGCTGGTGAACTACCCTCTTTCGATAGCATTTGCCAAGTTTGTAAAGTCAAGAATTAACGTGCTGTTTTATGGTGTGAAATAGCCGTTGCAGTAGTATGAAAGGCAGATCAGCCTATTTAGCAGTCGTCTGGACCTTAAATCGCCTATTTCTTTGGAGCATCCAAGATTTGTACAGTTATCAGGCTATGTATGAAGGCTCTAAAGCCAGGGTAAGGACACCTTGGGGGAATACTTGGCACCAAGATTCAGGTTATGGACAAACTGCTGACAGGAGTAGGTGACTGGGCCCCTCAGTGCTTCTTATTTGCCAACTGTATTGGAAAAGTTGGTGACGGCAGAGAACCAGAGAAGGGACTAAATGGCATTAGAGGATTGATAGAAAAAGTTGGGCTAAAGATAAACAATAAGAGTATTTAGCTTTTAATTGGGAAAGACAGGTAAATAATGATGTCTGTTCCAGAGGTGAAAAAGGTGCAAGTAAGGTACCTAGGATCTACTTTCCAAAGCAGTGGGGAGATGATGCAGATGTGACCTGTGGAATCTATAGAGGTGGCTGAAGTGGAGACAGGCAAGCGGGTGATAATGCATTTCAAAGGTCCAAATTATGTCATCATCCTTAGCAGATGAAATGTGGCACTTTGGTTGGTATAACTTCTTAAAAATACTTGTTCCAGGGCCTGATGTGCATGCTATTGTTTTGAAATCGTTTGAACAGCCTACATAATGGCAGTGATTGATGAGATATTAGGCGTGTTGGACTCAAGGCAATGAACTTCATGAATTTATGGGGCTGATGAATTGTTTTTTCTCAGACGAATATTATGAAATGTAAAACACGCAATGTAAAATCAACATGAAAAGCATTTCAGAATTCCTAAGCTTCCAGTGAAAATAATAAGGAATAAATTCATGAAGTACATTACCTTGAGTCCAACACGCCTAATATCTTGTTAAACATTTCCATTATGTTATCTTGTGGATACACCCACAAGATTGCTCTACAAAAAATAGAAATGGGAGTAGAGCAATAGAAGGAGGAAATGTGAAATAAAACAAACCCCCCCCCCTACATACCCTTGATTCCCTTATTGACATCCGTCTTAATTTCTGTGGGGGAATGGGTGTAATGAAACACCCTGGGAAAATATCCCATAAAAATCAACCCTTAAACCTGAGAAGGATGAAGATTTCAAACTTAATGTTACAAAAAATAAAAGCAAACAGCATGCTCTCCAATATGATGCAACTCATCAATGGTCTCTCAAGATGTCCACCTTGTCCCCTGAGTTATCCTAAAAATCTTACAATTTAGAAATTCAAGAAATTAAAACATCATGACTTACCCTTTTAAAATTTCCAGGACCTATCACCTGGAAAGAAATCAATTACGTTAGAAAAGTCCTAAATAGAAAAAAGCATTAAACAAAGAATTTAATAGCAATTTTATGACTCCAGACAATCAAGAAAAGTAAAACCAACAGAAACCCTTTACTTCCCTCCAAAACAAAAGCACAAAACATGCACATAAGTAAGGGAACTAAATTTAGGTAAACCCAGGGTTTGGACCACCCTAAAAAGATTATTGAGGAATGTTTTGATATGCAAGATTGTAAATGGAGGAGATCTAGACAATGAAGAATAGAAGAGGAATTGTTGTTGAGAATGAAGAAAACTGGTGATGAAACAAAAGAAGTTACTCCATAAAGACATTGAATCAAAAAGAGACAGGCAATGGTGTAAGAAGGACTGAGAAAATCATGCATTAATGACAAGGGAAAACTTGTGAAGTGATTGTTAAGAACAGTGAGGCAAGCCTCCTTATGAGTTGGTCCTCATAAGGAGGCTCCTGATGGCAAGGGGATCAAGGGGGGCTATGCAGCAATTTCTCCCCCCTCAGGGCGTCAATAGGGTGCATATTTCATCTGATGCATGATTCAACTTTGCAACTGATGAGGCATTTTTGAAATGCTGTTCCCATTTTTATACTGCCAGTCCAACAGTTGCAGTCCAATTTGCATTAGACTGAACCACTGAAGACAGAACATTGTTTAAGGGACAGTAGAACATTATTGTAATTGCTAGATAGAATTATACTAAGGGATTTTGAATATTTAAAAATATTTGGGGCACACTTTTTCAAGTGCTCTTCCTTCGATCTGCCTCTGGATGTTCTCCCCACCAAATTACTGTAACTAACATTAGCTTACCATTTATTCTTTTAACTAGGATGGCCCCCTGGTTCACCTCACTGTTTAATACTATACCTACCCCATTTCACCCTCCTTCACCACCTGTATATATGGAACTGGGGAAACCAAAGCCAGGAATATTAGATGTGTTGTCTGTGGGGGATGCCAGTCTACCCCACAGAAGACACTCAATGGATTATCTGCCATGGAAACCTAGGTTTGGATGCATGCTAACGGTGGCCTGGGGCCCACTCACTCACCCCTGATGGAATTCCCTGTCTGCAAACATGTAGCCATGGGACCATGGAGCCCAACAAGGGGACGCTCATTGGGGTCGCCAGGGTTGCACAGAGAGGTAACTGCCAGAGAGCCATGACCCCTGAGTACCAGGATCAATAGTCATCAGAGGCTGAACATGTCATCCCCAAAAGTTACCATAAGGGGCAAGAACGCCCCCTTAAGCCAATTGATCATACCCATTGACGTGTTGGAGCAGTCTTGCCAGTGCAGGGCAGCTGAGAGACGTCATAGGGAATGAGCCCCATCAACCACCAGGATTCACTTTTCATAGGGTTTCGGGTCTTCATGTCTTGAAAACACATGGTAAGCGTTTTCTTACAGTCACCTCCCAGAGGATCCTACATCGACCAGGGCCAGTTATTATGTTCGAGGGTGGCCTTCTCTGGGTCTGCCCCATTTAGTCACCTTATCAGCTCTAATTTTGTTTTTGTTGGTATTTTAGGGCCCTTTAACTATAATGGTCATTAGAACCCTGCCCACTGCATATTTTTAATGCAGAGTTTGTGCAGACAGTTTGCTGTTACAAAGATGTGCTTATCAGCAGTACCTAATGTCCACAAGCGGTCATCCATGCTACACTATCTGGAATTGAGTTGCTTAACTTCATTGATCATATGAGAACTGGTGTGTCCAATGTAATACAGGCAAAAACATCACCTCATATTAATTCGCAATCAGTAGTCTGGCAGACTACTGTTTAGTAACAGTGTATATGCAAAATATTAAAAAAATTATAGTGACGTCCTTGGATGAATGGGTAAATGGGTAGGTTTCTGAGATATGAATGCATGAAGTATCCTAGAGAGGAGGAGGATTAGATATAGGAGCAGGTTTGACATTAAGATATGATAGTGTAGATGACAGATGGTGACCTGTTAGGATACAGACAGGAGTGGAGGGCTAGAACAAGTAAAGCTAGAACAAGGAGGGCTGGGCCCTTTCTCTAACTTTTCTTTGAGTTACAAAATACTTTTTGACATTTCAAAACTGCCCTATTCCTCATTCTTTCCATTTGAAATTTACATATGGGACGACATATGATGTTAAGAGAAATCCTTGAAGACTCTACTCCTGAAGAATGTCCCTCAACATCAAAACCTGAAAAATGGGAAATATGTGCATTTTGTCCAAATAAATTGAAGGGAATGACAAGATATTGCTGCAAGTGCTGTTCTTGGGCTATTTATGGGGAACATCATGGGGAAATGTGTAGAGTGGGAAACCATGTAATTATTTAACTGATTTGTATTTTGTTAGTTACCTAATACTTCAATAATAAAAAGTGTGCATTTGAATCACATTTTGAATTATTAAATTAATAAACAAATAGGTAGTCTCAGGGACTACTGTTTAGTAACAACGTTGCACTTCAAGAAGGTTAGTAATTAAGGGTAAAAGGGGTTCAATGGGTTATAAATTAGGAATAAGAGTCATACTCTCCACTGCCAATTTGGCCTATCAGGGCTGCTTACAGTGTATGAAGCATATGTGAGAAAGCATATGATAGTGTCCTAAGAGAGGATGAAAAGTGCTATGTATACAGGAAGTGTATACCAGGATAGTTCAGGAGATATTTGATGATTTCTTTACCAGGGTTCAGACCCTATGGGTAAACACTGGAAACTTCAGAGTGAGGGTCAGGTTAAATCAGGGCCATATCTTTTCATAACAGTTATGGACGATAAGTTGGAGGGAGTAGGAGAATGGTCACCCAAATGTCTCGTGGTCACTGACAGTGGAAAGAGGCTTGAGGATTTCAAGGGTGAAATACAACAGGAGCTAAATTGCATTATGGCATTGGTAGAAAAATGGGAACTGGGACTGAACATGAAGTAGACTGCCTCTGTCCCTCCCATTTGAATACCAAATAGTCAATGATGTGACAATGTATTGAGAAGTGAGGTGCTGCCTAAGGTTCTGGAGGTTAAATATTTGGGATCAGTCCTTCAGAGTTATGGGAAAAATGATTCAAATGTCACCCACTGGATGAAGGTGGGATAGTTAAAGAAGAGACAGGCAGTTTGCATTGTGCATGACCAAATAGCAGTGCTGGTGCAAGCTTTTGCAGGACCTTTTGTAGGAAAAAGCATTTTACATTTTCATAAGGCCCATGCACTGGGCCAGGTTCTGGCAAACGCCATGAACCCAAAAAGGGAGGATTGTTGCATAGAAGTTTCACACTTCACACTACAGTCCCTGGCCAATTTATTAATTTCACCATGTGTTTTTCAAATTTTTCAACTTTGGAGGACCATTTCCTTAATTAAATTGATTTAGATGACCATAATTCAATACTTTTATGATCATTACTTATTTCTCTTTGAGTTTCAGCTATGATTTTACAGTTGTGAGTCATGTGATCTATGAGTTATGCTAATTCTTTTGGTTGCTACGAATAAACTAGTCTGTGCATCTTTGAACATGCTCATAGTGGTGCATTCACAAGGAATTCTAACATCATTATTTTGATCTTAAAAGTGGTGGAGGTTGTGTCTAATTGGTTTTTGGTGAACAATTAATGTCTATTAATTTTGAAAAATGGGTGAATTAGCTGATTTAACACCAGGGAAGACAGCAGATTTTAAATCACTTCTAAAATCAGAACTGTTCTCAAATCACAGAAATTTCTCTAAAAGTAGACTTATCAGAGTATTCCTATAACAAGAACAAAGAAAAAATTGAATCAGGTGTAGATTTGGAACCAAAAAGAAAAGGATAATGTGACTGAAAACTGATATTTACTCCAAGAACTGACAGGTTCTTAAAAAAAGATTTGCAATGAAATTCAATTTGCAACTTTGAAGCAGATAAAATCTAAGCTTGAAAATAGTGGTATTGTTGTATCTGAAAGAACAACCATGGGCCAAATTGCCAAAATGAATTTAAAAGGACACAGACCAGCCAGGAGGCCAAAGTTACAGCAGCCATGAAAGCCAAATGATTGAAATGGGCAAAACAACATCAGGATTTTAATTTAGACTTCTATAAATCAGTAAATATTTATATTGCTCCATTTATCAACATTATTTATTAAATATTTAAGTTAAGGAAGTGCATATTTAACACTGGGTTAAAAGTTTTAGGTTTGCTTAAGTGCAGAAAGCACTTGTGAAATTTTAGCAAATAAATCTCAAGATGTTAGAAGGAGTCCAGAGGAAAAAATTTTCTGATAACTGTGTTATTCAAACTGTCATGAATCCTACAAAAGTGAAGATATGGTCTGTAATCAGTGGAAAGAGCACTGGATGTTTATATGTGGTACAGGACATCATAAGAAAGCACCAATACAAGCAAGTGCTGATTAACTGACTTTTCTCTCAGTTAAAGGATTCTTTTCTAAATGGTGAATAAATTTACATTTATGCAAGATGGAGCATTCTGTCATACTGCCAAGTATATAAAAGCATTTCTAGATAAGAAAAAATATTCCTTTTTTGCCTTTTCCAGGAAATTCTCCAGTTATCAATCCAATAGAGAATATTTAGGAGTTCATTAAGAGAGAAGTTGCAAAAGAAGTTTTTACCAGAAGGGAACAGCTGATAGAAAATAACTAATGTGTGGAATCATCACTCATATATACAAGAAACAGTGCAATAGAGTACT
Organism: Trigoniulus corallinus; assembly: GCA_013389805.1. Lineage (NCBI taxonomy): Eukaryota > Metazoa > Arthropoda > Diplopoda > Spirobolida > Trigoniulidae > Trigoniulus > Trigoniulus corallinus. The sequence goes on from JAAFCE010009125.1 coordinate 10,602,510, forward strand.
GAGAGTTGGCCAAGGTGAAATAAATCATTAATCACAGCCAAAGGTGGCTTAACAAAATACTCAAAAAATGATACATTTATTATTTTTAATATTATTAATTCTATAGCCATCAAACTGTTTTTTATCCTTCCAAAATGTTGAAAAATGTTTTTAGTTGATGCTAAAAAATTTTAAATTCAAAAAGTAGCATAATTGAACTTAAAAATGGTAAAAATCATAAAAAACAAGGTGCATCTAATAATTTGGCCAGGGACTGTGCATGTGAATTGCCCTACTGTTGATTCTGTATTTTGTGGATTACCCCTGTAACTACAGCCTAAAAAGCAAAATTTAATAAATGACAAAAAATATCTAATTTCCATTGATTGACCCCATTTTCTAATATAAAACAAATAATTCATTTCCTTCAATTAACCTTTTATTTTCTTAAATTTTTGACTTTGATAAAACCCTTTCCTCATCTGCTAGATGTTTTGAACAAATGACCCATTTCTAAAACATACAGTATTTGTCCAGCCCCTGATTCCACTCTATCACCCCACTTTAATGGACAAATAGGAAAGGATGGGAAATGGAAGCAAGTGGCCCAGTAACACCAAAATGGGTATATAAAGGTGTGAGACAACTCTTAAAGATTATGATTATATTATTCTGATGATTATTATTATTATGTAGTCCAGCAGTTAGTTGTCATCATCTCCCAGTGAGGGAAAAAGAAAAGGAGAGAGATTCTTGCTCAGAATCTGAGAGCTCTCTGAGACAAACATTATGATATTATAAACTAAGAATTATAGACTATGAATAATTATGGAATTATGGACTATGGATGTAGACCACTGATCAAGGAGTGGGAATTGTGAAACTTCAAAAAAGAAAAATGAATAACAAAAATAAATGTGAATAGTGAAACTTGTAAGGATAAAACAGAAGTTGTAGAATTGAAAAATAATTGTGTATCAACTGAAAATAAAACTTCATCTAGCCAACAACTAAAAGGCTTTGAGTGAAATCAATAATGGACTAACTTTCAGGATTCAAGTGAAATCAATAATGGACTAACTTTCAAGGACTAACAAACAAAAACTGTTAAAAACTAAAAATTCAGAACAGAATTCAAGGATCTACGGAAAGCTGCATCTCGAACAGAAGAATCCAGGATTGCCACCATTGAAAGTAAGGAACAAAAATTTTCATTACATTAAACATGCTCTTCTTAGTTACAAAGGGAAAAACTCTATGAGGAAAGAAAATCAAATTCATAAGAGGGATAGAGATAAGGGATACTTTAGCTCTAAACTACCAAGCCCACATTGGCATCAGATTGAGAGAACCCTACCACCTGTAAAATATCTTAAGGCTCTCTGCTTAAGATTATTTCGTTTATTTCTGAGTTCAAATGGAAGGCTTAGAAAGAACTATGTGTGTTTTCTTCCAGAACAATTTTAGACTGACTTTATTTTCTTACATATAATATCTTTAGACAAATTACAACAGAAGAAAAACAAACCAATCAAAGATTGCAAATAAAACAAAAGATTTCAAAACGGCCAATAAAAGAAAAATCCTTACAATTCAAATCAGTCTTAACCAATTCTAGGACCCTTACTAATTCAAAGATTGCAATATTAAAGAAGGTCATACCCTTTCCCCTTTCAAGGTCCATAGTAACTGAATTGTTCAAGACCCCTTTCACTCAATGAAGAGGAAGTGGTCTGAATCTTATAAACACCATTGTGGTAATTCATCAATGCTACAATTTGCCCCTCCAAGAAGTGAAGGGTTCTTTTGTCTAAATAGCTTTATTTTTAGGGGTCAAAACATTCTTTCTGTGACTAAATGTCGCACCACCAGAGATGACAACATGTCAAGAAACCACTCCACCAGAAGGACTATGGAATGGCATGACAACAATGGTGCTGTGAACAGGATTGGCAATGAATTAGAAGATAGGAATAAAGATGAAATAAAGACTTTAACAGATAGGAATGTCAATGAAATAAAGAATTTTTATGTAGCACATTTTTAAGAATTTGCACTATCCTTGATTAACTATATATATTATTGTTGATTACACATGTGCATGTTTACCACTTTTATTACAAGTAGGCTATTATTATTACTACTATTATAAGAAGGAAATACCTAACGATATAAAGGATTTGAAATGGCAACCTCTGAAGGTGACAATTGTTACATATCCCCAGGGAATGTGATGCAATCCCCTTCAAGCATAGCATATAGTGCTTTAATTCTGATTTTTTTCTGGTGACGATAAGGTATCAATTGAGTCGTTTTTAGAGATTATTGACTCAGTTAAAGCACTGGCAAGATGGATGGATGAACTAACAATTGCCATAATCTGATCCAAGCTTAGAGGATCTGCCTCTCAAGCTTGGCAAGAGTCCCCTGCTTTTTGAAACATTTTAAAATACAATGAACTGAGGGAAAAAATTTTGAGATATTTTAAACCTAAACAGCATACAGTGGTTTTAATGGCTAGATTTGGGAATTTGAGCCAAGCCACTACTGAAAGAGTCACACAGTATGCCAACAGAATAAAAAAGGAAGCACTTGAAATTTTTTGTCCAGTGCCTAGTATAAATGAGAAGGCCATTGTACAGGCTCAATTTGTGAAGGGGCTGTCTTTGAAATACAGGAAAAACCATCTTGTCCAAGGGCCCCAAATCTTTAGAGGAAGCAATAGAACATGTGGAACTTGAGGAAATTAATGAGGCTCTAGCTAACCCATCAGGAACAACTAAACCATCATATCTTGCAGATTCTTCCCAAGGAACAATGGAAACGCTGCTAAAAACATTAACTGATAGTGTTATCCTTGGAATCTACAGTTAAGGAACTTAGTATAGTAAAAGGACCATTTCAAAATTTCCAGTCAATTCCTTCTAGACCATATCAATCCAATTGATGCACTGGCAACACTCCATTAAATACAGTGCCTGCAACTAGGAACGCCCAAATGAATTCACAATGGTGTATTAATTGCAACAGACCAGGCCATCTACAAAGGGATGGCAGGAGCCCATGGGGGAGCCTCAGGGAGCCTTGGGGAGCCAATGAAAGCAACCTTCAGCTGATAACCTTTGATATTAAAGGGCAGCAAGATTTGTTAGATTGCAATTCATTGTATTTTCCTATCAAAATTGGTTCTGTGTAGTTCCTGGCTATAATAGATACAGGTGCTAGCAATACCATTTTTTGTCCTAACATGGAAAAACTTCTGAAAGAGAATAACAAAATTTTAGGAACTGAAATAGGAGACCTAAAAATTTGTTCTATTTTTAAGGAAAAAGGACATTTGCAAGATAAAAAGCATATGCAATCCAACCCTGATAATGAATTTGTTTGTTTGTTGTTTGTTGGTGTTTAAGGTCCCGTCAACTACAAGGTCATTAGAGACCCATCCACTGCATAGTTCTAATGCATACACTGCACAGACACTACACTAATGTGACGATTATTGGGTATTAGCAGTACCCAGCTTTCCGGAGAGACCACCCATGTCAGTACTAACTGGGCTTGCGTCCTGATATTGAAGACCCATAAGGGACCAACCATAAGTGTCTTCATTAACCGAGTGTCTTCATTATCCAGAATGTTCAACTTTAGGTTTAATTTATGCTTATGATAGCTTCTTAGCATTTGTTTTTTCACTTAAAATGTACAACATAATGTTTCTGAATGAAATTACAATAAACAAATTGATAAATTTAATGAAAACATCAGCATATAGTGAAACCTCCCTTAATGCACACCTCTCTATAGTGGTACATGACATTTTGTCCGAAAGTTCACTTAAAGTGGTAAATTGTTATTCCCAATAGCAGACACCTCCTAATAGTGGACAGATTTCATTTCCCCATGGCTGTCCATTAATGATAGTATACTGTATGTAAAAGATTTGACTTGTACAAATGTGGCCAGCTATCCAATCACAAGGGCAGGTGACTGTAATACTGTACACCCATTACTAAAACCTTTATTTCTCAGTAGTGGGTTGAAAGGTTAGAGCTTTCTGATCCAACAAAATCTCTAGCCACCATCCTAAAACTGCTTGAAACTTGCAAGAATATGTCCTTTTGAAATTTTTATAAGGCTGTCTTCATTATCCAGAGTCAAATTATATTGTAGCACATATACAGAAAAAGCATAAGTTGTCTTCATTATGCATTATCCGAGTCTTCATTATCCAAGGTACAGTTACGTGTATTGACATACCTTTGGCTGGGACCTACCTAACTGCCTTCATTAACCAGAAAATTTCATTATCTGGGGTTTTCATTATCGGGGTTGGACTGTACAAATTTCTTTAGGGCCTTTTGAATTTATTATAAATGCCTATGTAAACCCTGATCCCTTACCAGATGTTTGTGGAATCATGATAGGAAATGATCTTTCCACTATTCTAGATTTAACATGCAAACACAAGGAAGGTACAATTCTTTCTGAATTGTATCAATTTACTATAAATGCAGTCAATCCTGACTTCATTAAAAGGACTAAATCTCCTTCCTCTAATGAGGAAACATCCCAAAGCAAGTCTGTTTTCATGATGTCAAAGGACCAACACCAGAATAAAGTATTTGAAGCCCTTTCCTTAGATCATTTAACTTCAAATATTAAGAATCATGTAATAGACCTAGTATCTAAATTCCATGATTGCTTTGCCTTGTCCATACAGGAATTTCAACAAACCCCCATTTTTACTCATGCAATTGAGTTAACTGATTCAATCCCCATATATAAGTGCCCTTACAAGGTACCAAAGGCACATCAACCAATTTTGGAACAAATTATTGATGAATTACTTGAAGCAGACATTATTCTACCCTCAAGTAGTCCCTACTCTAGTCCCTGTCTTCTTGTTTTTACAGAAACAAAACCACCTCAACTCATGATAGATTCTAGAGCCCTTAATACTATAGTAGTGGAAGATAGGTACCCCTTACCAAACATTGAAGTGTTACTAGAGAATATACAAGATTGTGAAATTTTCTCATTATTTGACTTTTACAGTTCTTTCTATCAGGTGGAGTTAAGGGCTGAAGACAGATATAAAACAGCATTCTCTACCCATAATGGTCAGTACAAATTTAAACGATCTCCTATGGGATTAAAAACCTCCCCTAATGTATTTCAATGAATAGCCAACACAGTATTTGAAGGTTTATTAGGCAAAATTTGTTTAGTTTTCATCGATGATCTACTAATTAAGAGCAAAACCATAGAAGAGCACTTTCTAAACCTAGAAAAGGTTCTTCATTTGCATCAGGCAAATTTAAAGGTAAAGCCAAAAAATGTATCCTCTTATAATCAGAAATAAATTATTTAGGACATGTCATTTCCAAAGGATTTAACAGTCCACAACAAAATAAAATAGGTACTGTACAACGATTTCCTGTCCCTCAAAATGTCAAACAGATGCAGTCATTTTTAGGGATGGCAGGATACTATAGACGACACATTAAGGATTATGCAAAAATTACAAAACCCCTTACTGACCTCACCAAAAAGAACCATCGATTCATTTGGACACCTATCTGCCAACAGGCATTCGATACCCTTAAGCAAAGTCTTATGAGCTACCCAGTACTATGACTAGTTGACTGGAAGAAACCTTTTATTCTAACAACAGATGCTAGTGGTTATGCATTATGAGCAGTCCTTGAACAACCAGAAGGAAACCACAATTTACCCATTGAATATCCCAGTAAAAAAATTAAAGCCTTCAGAAATTAATTACTCAACTACCCAAAAGGAAGCCTTAGCCCATTTGTTTGGAGTTTTACACTTTAAAAATTATTTAACAGAAGGGCATTTTACACTCATTACTGATCATGCTCCTCTGAAATAGCTTATGACCACAAGACATCACAATGCCATGGTGGCAAGATGGGCATTACAGTTACAGACTTTCGATTTTAATGTTGTATCTGAAGAGTTGTTTCACCCTCCACAGGTGGGACAAGGCTATGGGGATGATGATGTCCATGCAGTGCTGATGCAGGCTCTTGCAGGGACCTTTAGTAGGAAAAAGCATTTTGCATTTTCATGAGGCCTGCACACTAAGCCGGGTTTTGATGAATGCATCAAACCAGCCTTGTGACAGTCCTACATATGTATTTCCTGACATGTCCATGCATTCAGGCTTATGTGGGAAAAGAAATGTTACATTTTCATAAGGCACAGAACCTCAGTAAATGCAGGGCCAGGTTCCAGCAAATGCACTTAACACACCTAGCACCGGGTCTGCCAAAAGGGCCCCAATAAAGCAGTTATTGTAAAATCTCACATAATGCCCAAGGATTATACACAAAACGTAGGGTCATTTAGGGTAGACTATATGTGTGTGGACTATAAATGAAACCGAGGGTTCTAAATGAAAAATGCTCCTCATTTTCTGAACATTTTATTCCACTTAACATCATGACTTTACACAGTATGTTCTGATTTACATGATAATGCAATGTAAAATCTTTCACATTTCAATTTCATCATCAGAGCAATCTGACATTTCATCTTCAAATTCATTTGAACCCATTGCCCCTACAAGTTGCACCACTGGCTACCTTAGGAATTTTAAAGTGCAGACTATACATGAGTGCAGACTATATTTGAAACATACCCAGTGCTAATGCAGACTATATTTGAGATGTGGGATCATGAGATGTGAGATTTTACGGTATATGGCCAGCCATGCTATACAGCTCAGAATGTTCGGCAATGGGATACAACCACTGAAAGAGAATACAAGTGGCTGAAATGCAAATGCTGCAGTACATGTCTGGGGTGTTGAGGGTACGTAGGTTCCTTCACCTAAAATGATCATTAGAACCCCATCCACTTCACACAGTAGTTCTAAAGCAGAACTGCACAGACACTATGCTGCTTTGACGATTTTTGTGTCATAGCAGTTCCTGGCAGTGCCATCTTAACACATGGGCCCACTGAGCATTTGCCCAGGCACCCCATGCTAATCTGTGCATGTCAAATGACCACTTACAAATACTGGTGAGTGGTTGTCATAGCAGACTGATTTGCCCAGGGACCCCATGCTAATCTGTATATGGCAAGTAACCATTTACACACTCCTGTGAGTGGTTGTCATAGGGGCCCCAGCAAGCACACTGCTTTGCACAGGGGACCATAATGCCATTAAAGTGGCACTGGTACCCAGTGTTTCAAAGCGGTCACACCATGATTGTACTAGCTGGGGTTGCATTGCTTAACATAAGAATCAAGTGCAATAGAGATAGCCTGTGGGTGGGGAGCATAGTGTTAATTTTGTTGTTATTATTTTATGTTTTTGTTTATTCCTTATCAATTACCCTCCTTAGGTCCTTTGCCATTGTGGGCATAATAGTAAACTTCAAGAAGATTCTTAAGCCCTTTTTCCTTTTTAAAACAACCTTTTATTTTTATAAGAAAGTCATGTCCAATGGAAAGGCATTCACAATTTTATTTTTAATTCTCTAGGTCAAATAATTCCTTATGTTACAATTCTTGGATACCAATGATTTTATAGTTTTTTCTAAATACAAGATTAAAACGGGTTCTTTCAAAAATGCTACAATTTAACAAAAAGATATTCAATACTAACATGCCCGCTATAAACACCTGTTTTAAAGTATACACTCTTTAACTAAAATTAAAAAGACCTAACTAATCTAAAATGAATAGATCTCATTTAGTTCCTTCAAAAACGCTACTATTTAGCTAAACATATTCAACACTATCATGCATGCTACAAACACCTAAGTTGTATACTAAATCAAAAAGACCTAACTGATCTAAAATGAGTAGATCTCATTTAGTTCCTTCAAAACACTACTAATTAGCTAAACATATTAAACACTATCATGCATGCTACAAACACAATTGCTTTTTGATACAGGAAACCCTATATAAAAGTCAGTAAGGTTTTCTTATCTGCCTGCTAGTGCTGTTGGTTCCAGAGTCATCCTGTTAGATCTTCTTTCCTATGGTAGACTTCTAGGGTTGGTACAGGTGGTCCTCTTCAGGATCTTCTGGTGTGGCATCCTTCTAGGGCTTGTACTTGATGTGGGTCGCTTATCCAGTTGGAGTTAATGTTCAGTGTTCCTCAGCATGTTGGCATCACTGGTGGCATTGGAGTTTCACTCCCTCAGCATCTCCTCTGGTTTAATGTTTCTGTCGCTGCCTTCAGCATCTCCTCTGGCTAACATTCCTCTTTCTCTCTCTGAATGAATGAATGTAATGCCTCCTCTTTCTCCTCTGGCATTCGTTTTTATAGTCCATGTATTCCTCTTCCATTAGTTTCAGGGAGGGGGTTTTTAATTTGGGGTGGTTTGCAGCTGCTTTCTATAAAAGGTTTTTGACCCTCCTTAATTGATTTTTATCAGGGTGGCCATTTATCTTGGATGATGGAATAATAATATATAATTTTCAAAAAATAATAATAGGGCTTTGTATAAATTACGGCTGATACATAAAATGGGGCAGATGTTGTCTATAAAAGGTTTTTAACCCTCCTCAAATTGACTTTAATCAGGGTGGCCATTTATCTTGTATGGAAATATGAAAAAAACCATAATTTTTATTTGACTTCTATAGACTAGGAGTCGTCTGGGGCTATAATTCTCACTTTAGAGGGGTTATGATGGGCTTCCATGGGCACAGTCACGTCCATTTTCTGAATTGGTGCTTCCAGATGACTCTAATATCAATGTTTGCACCTGATCGGGTTTTCCACAACAAGAATTTTCCAAATCCTCGTGCATAATATTATTATCAATTTCCTCTTCCCAGATATCACCACTTCTCTGGGTTGAATTATGTACTTTTTCTTTATTCTTATTTCCCAGACTGGGGAAAATATCGTTTATTCCTGCCTTCCTCAGCCTCTTTATGCGCACGTCTTTTACTTACCGAGGATTTGCACATTTTCTTATTCTATAATTTACCAGGCCAAATCGGTGAATTACTCGATACGGTCCTGAACTTAGCTTACTACATTTTTCATTTTAACCCACTCCCTACCTAGGGAGTGTACAAATATACCATGTCTCCTTCTTTTAATTCAGCATGTTTTAACCTTTTGTTTATCGCTTTCCTGGCCCTTTCTTGACTGGTCTTCTGGGATTCTGAGGCCATCTCAAAGGCAAGTTGCATACGTTTAGAGAGGTCTCCTAGTATTTTGTATGATTGATTGATTGATTGTTGGTATTTTAGGGCCCGTCGACAACAAAGGTCATTAGGGCCCAGAAGGACAATCACCATGGTGGGGGTGTAAATGACGACCCACCATGATGGCAATAAATAATGGCAACCCCATAACAATAAAAGGCAATAGCCAAATAAATAATCAGGAATAAATATAGGCAAAAGCCAAAACACACAGAAAATTAAGAGCAGCAAAAGCCAAAACACACAGAAAACTAAAAGCAGCAAAAGCCAAAACAGATATAACAAGAAATGTGGCAAAAGTCAAAACATACAAAACAATAAAAGCGGCAAAAGCCAAAACATACATAACAATAAAAGTGACAAAAGGGAAAACATACATAACAATAAAGCGGCAAAAGCCAAAAAATAAATAATAATAAAGTGGCAAAAGCCTATACGGGCAGAACAATAATAGTGGGAAAACCCGAAACAGAAAATACAATAAATGTGGCAAAAGCCAAAACAGACATAGAAAGTAAAAGGCAAAAGCCAAAATGATTCGAGAATAAATGCAAGGATGTCTAAAAACAAACTGTGTATAATTCAAATTTTTTGAAAGAGGCCAGCCTCTTTCACAAATACAAGCAAAGTTCTCCACTGCCTGGGGGTTATCCCCAAGTGATATGGAGAGCTCTGGACTGACTCCCAGATGGCATCTGAGTTCTTGGTATCTCTCACAGTGACTAAAGATGTGTGCCACTGTCACAGGCTCCCAACAGAAGTCACACCATGGTTGGTCCTCACCCTGTGGAATGTAGGAGTGGGTGAGGAAGGTGTGACCAATCCGAAAGCCAAGCAAGCACAACCTCCTCCCCCCGCAACTGGTGGCAAGAGGACACCCAGTGCTCTGGAGTGTCCTTCAGTGTGTGGAGTTTGTTGGTAATCTCTGCAAACCACTGGGACCGCCATTGTCCATGGATGGCCCACCGCAACATCGGGAGAGCATCGCAGGAGGGACAGCAGTGTTGGGTTCATCTGGCAAGTGGGCCACCTGACGGGCATGGGCATCTGCCCTCTCATTGCCCATGATGCCAACATGCCCCGGGACCCAAATACACAACACTGTCTTGCCCTGCTTGCGAATCACAAGCAGCAATCTGTGCACACCCTGGACGATGGCATGTCTGCCATATAAGGTGTGCAACAGCTGAAGGGAGCACAGGGAGTCAGTCACAAAAACAAACTGTCTGTCTTTCAATACTTGGATGAGTTCCAGTACCCTGTGCAGAGCTGTGAGTTCTTCAGTTAAGACATTGGCGATGCCTGGAAGGCGGCCCCCCTATGAGATGACCAGTTGTAAAGACTTACCAACCAACCGAGGAGCCATCCTTCGACCCATCCGTGTAAATAAAAACATGGCCTCGATAGGTCCAAGTGAGGCGTCCAAACTCTTGTTGCTACACTGACCTATAGGTACTTGTTTTGGTTAAGGCTGCAAGCAATAAATCTAATCTTGGCTCTGGCACTGTCCAGGGTGGCACAGAGGCTGGCTGGACAGGCTGCATCCTAGGCAGAGTCACACCCAGGCCGGTAAGACCGTCTATCCGCCGCACACCAAATGGAGGGGGAACCCCGGGTGGGGGTCAAATGGCCGTCTCACAGTGTTACTAAAGATGGCTGGGTGTATAGGGTGCTGTGGCTGACCTTTCAGTTGCAAAACGTATGCTGCTGCCAGGCACTGCCGCCACACAGCCAGTGGTGGTTCACCAGCCTCAGCATAAAGGCTGAGTACTGGACTTGTGCAGAGGGCCCCAATAGACAACCGGATGCCAGCATGATGAACAATGTCCAGCATTCAGAGAGTTGATGGAGCAGCCAGGCCATACATGCCTCAGCCATAATCCAGATGTGATCGAACGAGTGATCTGTAGAGCCAAAGCATCACCATTCGATCTGCCCCAAAACCAGTTTGCTGCAGGCACCGCAGAATATTCAGGGAGCGAAGGAACTTAGCCTTCAGCTCCTTCAAGTGCGGGACCCATGTCAGATGGCTGTCAAAACGGAGACCAAGAAACAAGGCTGCCTTTACAACAGGGAGGAGGCGGCCCTCAAGGGTAAGCTGAGGCTCAGGGTGAAGCCCTCGCTTACGACAGAAGTGCATGACAGTTGTTTTGTCAGGGGAGAACTTATAGCCACGAGAGGTGGCAAACTCGTTGGCACTATTTAGAGAAAGTTGCAGCTGATGCTCAATGCTGTGCATCGTGGTACCTAATAGAGAAGTCGTCCACAAACAGGGATGACTTTACCGGGGAGTGAATGGAGGATGGTAGGCCATTCACTGCAACAGCAAAGAGCGTCACACTCAAGACAATCCCCTGTGGGACACCATTCTCCTGCAGGAAGGCTGAGGTGTAGGTGTTGCCCACACGCACTCTGAATGTCCGTTCGGACAGAAAGCTATGGAGGAAGAGGGGCAGATTACCCCTGAGCCCTCACTGGTGCAAGGTCTCCAGTATACTGTGGCGCCATGTGGTATCATATGCCTTCTCCACATCAAAGAAGACAGCCACTAATTGCTGTCTGTGGAGAAGGGCTTCACGTACTGCTGTCACCAGGGAGATCAAGTGATCCACCGGAGACCTGCCAGCACGGAAGCCACATTGGGCATTGGCGAGAAGGTTGTGCCATTCCAGATACCACACCAGGCGCCAGTTCACCATGCATTCCATGGTTTTGCAAAGACAGCTCGTCAATGAAATGGGTCTGTAATGTTTTGGAAGGCTACTATCCTTCCCAGGTTTTTGCAGTGAGATTATAGTAGCCTCTCACCAACCTGCAGGGATTTCATGCTGCAGCCAGATATAATTCAGTACCTCAAGGAGGTATGTAACGCCATTTTCTGGAAGGTGTCGTAGCATTTGATAGTGGATGCTATCTGGTCCAGGGGCAGTGTCCCTCACTCTTGCTAGAGCTGCCTGCAGCTCCCAAGGGGTAAATGGATTGTTATACCCCTCGGCGACACCACCCGTGAAGTTCAGTGGATGGTGTTCTGCAGCCTGCTTCATTTGCAGAAATGTTGCCGTTTAGTGCTTGGAACTCGAGACGGCTGCAAACGTCCTTCCCAGTTCCTCAGCCACTTCACACGGCAGAAGGCAATGTCTTCCTTGTACAAGGAGACCTGAGCCACATGATGGTAAATATCTACCTTGGATCTTCCTCAGCTTTTCCCAGACTTTCTTGGAGGGCGTGTGACGGGTAAGTGAGGAGACGTACTGATTCCATGAGGAGCGTTTGGCCTCCATGATCACCCGTCGTGCATATGCCCGGGCTTGGAGATAGTCGACACAGTTGGCCTCAGTAGGACAAGATTGGAAGCAGCAAAGGGCTCGTCGGCGAGCCCGAATCGAACTCTGACAATCCTCCGTCCACCATTGCATTTGTGCTCGTGGTGGGTTACACAAGCTCTGGGGGATGGATGCCAATGCCGCCCCAACCACCACCTCTGTGAAGTGACTCACTAGGTCGTTGACCCCATCAAAATCACACAGTGGGTGAAAGTAGATATGGCGGGCGAACTCCTCCCAGTCCACCCGATGCAGACACCACCGTGGTGGGTGTTGGGTTAATACCCCATCTCCACTGCTAATCCTGATGGGGAAGTGATCACTTCCACAAGGGTCTGACAAGACCTCCCACTGCAAACCTGGTGCCAACCCAGGAAAGCAGATGGGTAGGTCTATACAAGAGAGACCACCAGTGGCAGTCATGACATGTTTGGAGGCACCTGTGTTTAAAACAATGAGGCCATTATGTTACACCCATTGTTCCATAAGTCGCCCTCGAGGGTTATGACTGTCCGAGCCCCATTGGGGATTATGGGCATTAAAATCACCCATTATCAAGAAGGGTCTTGGAAGCTGGGCACTGAGGGAGGCGAGGTCTGCCCATGGGATATCAATCCCAGGAGGCATGTAGAGGGAACACCTAGTGGTGGGCACATCCAGTTTGCACATCCAGTCTGCAAAGCCACTGGCACATGTATGCACCCATTCTGGATATGGATAGCCACTCCTCCCACAGTGTGGCTTCCTTGCTGCTGGGTGTCTGCATATACAGTGTACCCCCATAACGAAATAGGGGTATTACTGCGACACAGGATCTCCTGGAGGGAGATGCAGACAGGGTTGTGCCTTGAGATCAGCAGTGCGATCCCATCCCTCTTGTGGGAAAACCCTCCATAGTTCCATTGTAGGAAATTTACCATCAAGTGGACTTAGGCAGCTTGATTCTATTACTCCCTTTTCTCCGTCCCACTGCAGAAACGGGAGGGACGCCTTCAATTGGTTCGTCCTTCTCCATCTCAAAGGAGGAATCCCCATCTTGCCCCAGTTTGGGCATGAATCCACCCCGTGCTCTCTGCCATTGGCCAGAGAGCTTGGAAGGAAGAACCAAGGACACCCGCCCCACGGCAGTAGTGGGGGGTCCCTACTTTCTTCCCTCCTGTCTCACCCACCACCCCCTCCATGGAGGAGGTTGGCTGGGCTTGGACAGGGAGGGAGGCCTTCAAGGGAGATGCCTCTCTTTGATGAAAGTCATCATCGGTCTCCAAATAAACTGGCACCACCATTTTGTGGGGGCCCATGCATGGGCCAGAGGTGGTGGTGCAGCCGGAAGAAGCCATGGAAATGGGGTCGGGGTCCGTCTAGCAGCCAATGCTTGCACAGATCGGGACCCCATGGACCCCGTGGGCTCGAGAGGGCGTTAAATGGATGAGAGGGGGGAGCTGAGATAGGGTGAGCGTCTGGGTACAGACAGAGAGCACAGCAGCTTCCTTGGCAGCACCTTCATAGGACACCCCACGACTGGGGGTCCCTGGCAAGGCTAGCAGCTTCCGCACATCCTGAAAGCTAATACCCTTCTGGACACGCAACTCCTGGATCGCACGTTCCTGCGGCAAAGTGGGGCAATCCCGAGAAGAAGCGGGGTGGTTGCCCTTACAGTTTATACCAAAAGGTGCAGTCTTACAAGACTCAGGGAAGTGGTCACCCTGTCCACAAGTGCCACACATGGCCTTGGCAGAACACAGGCAGAACACAGGCAGAACACAAATTCTGTCCATGGTCATATCGCTGGCACTTGAAGCGCCAGAGTGGGCTCGGGATGAAGGCACGTACAGGCAAGCGGAGGTAGCCAGCCATTATGTACTCTGGCACCTTGGGCCTACTAGAGGTCCACACCAAGCTGTCAGATGGGCAGGATTCTCCATCCCGCCAGACCGAGGTGTGGCAGACAGCCACCACACCCTGGTCCCTAAGCTCCTCCACTATTTGCTCTTCTGATTCCCCACATAGGTCAGGGCACTGCACCACACTTCTACTGGTGTTTAAGGTGCGATGGGGTTCAACCACAATGAGGATGTCACTGAGCCTCTGCAGTTTTAGTAGTGCCTCTATCTGGTGAGGTGCAGATGCCTCCACCAACAAGGTGCCATTGTGCAGTTTTTTGACCGAAGTCACGTCACTGGCAATGCCCTTGATGGCTTTCGCGATAAGGAAGGGCGACGCCTTCCCCAAGGCTGCTCCATCCTCCCCAGAGATGGAAATAAACTGGGGAGGATAGTTAGAAGGTATGGATGGTTGTTTGACTGCACCTAATATCTTAGATGCAGGAACATGCTGTGCATCGGTGGTGGAACCCTGCACCTTAAGGCTAAGAGGGCGTTGCCTCTTGTTAAGGGCAGGTGCCGATGCCATAGACGCCACAGGCTCGTTACCTGATCCAGTTGGCTTACTGGGGGAACGCGGCCTCTTTGTCGGAGCAGTACATGTCTCCATCAGCTCAGTGGCAGCTTGCCCACTCAGTTGGGTGTGACGGAGCCCGCCATCTTCTGGTTCAACACAAGTCAATAAAAGTAAAGAAGGTGGAGGGGTGGGGTTATTTGTAGAGGCCCCCAGCCTCTGTTTTATATTTGCCATAATTTGAAATAATTATGTGTTCACTGCCCACAGGTCTTCCCCACCACATGGAGCCCAACGAGGGGATGCCCATTCGGGTCGCCAAGATTCCTCCGGCAGTATACCGTTAGGGTGGCATAATCCCTGAGTACCTGACCATTGGCATCGGGGTTGACTGCCGGTCCACTTACAGTCACCCTAGGAGGCATAACCATTTATGTGCCCCTGGCGATTGACCAAGACCGGGCTACTGCTTTGGCCTCCCGTTTTCCCTGGAAGCTGTGGCCAAAGTGATGTGTTGGGGCTGTAGGCCGCAGCCCAAATCCTCGATGTCTGTCAGCCAAACCACAAGTGTGGGGTGGCTCAGAGACATTGTAGGACATGCGCCTCCTCAATCACCAGGATCCACTTTTCCCAGGGGTGTGGGTCTCCACGCATGGCAAACATGCGGGTAGGTGTTTTTTTATGGTCACCTCAGTGAGGAGCCTACATCGACCGAGATCAAGTCATTCATCCAGTAAAGGATGCAAGGACAATGACAACCACCATTATGGTATCGTCCTGTCCAGGCCACAAGAAATGGCCATGACAATAGTAGTGTCATCCAATCAGGGTCAAGAAGAAGTCACCCCTTTTAGTCGCCTCTTACCACATGCAGGTATGCAGTGTGCCTATTCTACCCCAGGCACACATGGGTATAGTGGTTTGTAGGGGGGTTGGAGGTAATAAGGGGCCTCTTCTATACGTTAAGAAGAATGGAGTTCCGTGAGTTGAGGCATGTACGGCACATTGGTATGCAAATAACAACAAGGGTAATTGTTCATCCCAGTCATTTTGAGCCTTGTTCACATAATGTGACAACATTTGTGCAATAGTTCCGTTAAAACGTTCTACTTGTCCATCACTTTGGTGGTGATATGGTGAAGTAAATGTCTTTTTGATTCCAAGAGTTTCACAGAGCTGGCAGAACAGTGTAGCAGTGAAGTTTGGACCTCTATCTGTCAGTAGTTTGCTCACGTAACCCATGTCTTGAAATTACTTCATTTACTAAGATCTTGGCGACAGTTTCGGCTTTCTGGTCCAGACTTGCAAAAGCTTCCACACTTTTAGTCAAGTAGTCAGTAAACACTATAATGTATACATTTCCTTTGAGGGTACGTGGCAAGAGTCCTAAAAAGTCTAAACCTCCTCTTTGGAATGGGAAGGTTACTCCTGGTAGACTTTGGATTGGTGCTATTTTTCTGGGTTTTTCCTCTCATTGCATGAGACACATGCATCACAATACTTTTTTATATCTCGGGATTGGTTTTCCCAATAAAAGTGTGGCAATATTTTGTTGAGAGTTTTCTGGAATCCTAAATGCCCTGATAGTTTTGAATCTTGAGCATGGTGCAGAATTAAACCCTTTAAAGTATCTGGCACTACTATTGTTTTTAATCTTTCTCCACCCCTTAATTTTGAGTTCTCCATTTTCATAACCACCCCTTCAGCCGATAAGTAGTAATCCTGACATGACTTCGGTCCCGTGTTGTTATGTTTTGGATCTACTAAATTTTGATAAATTTCTTGTATTTGTGGTGACTTCAATTGATTTCAAAACTGTGTCTTCTCCCATCAGCAAACATAATTTTGATAGTTCATTTTCTGTGACATTTCCAATGGTGAAGTTTCCTTCATTCGTGTTTTCTTCAAGACTTGTTTTCTTCTACCATTCTAGACAAGGCATCTGCTCTACTTTTTGTACCAGGCTTGTAAATGACAACAAAATTGAAAGTTTGAAGTTGTACAGCCCATCTGGCTACCATGGCATTATGATGTCTTGTTGTCATCAGGTACCTTAAGAGTGCATGGTCAGTGATGAGAGTGAAATGTCTTCCAGTTAAATAATACTTGAAGTGTAAAATTCCAAATACACAGGCAAGAGCTTCTTTTTTAGTTGTAGAATATCTTACTTCTGAGGGTTTCAGTTTTCTGCTGGCAAAGGCTAGAGGTAAACATCGTCCTTTCTCTGGTTGCTCTAACACTGCACCTATGGCATATCCACTGGCATCTGTGGTTAGGAAGAACGTTTTTTTCCAGTCCACTAATTGAAGCACAGGGTAACTTGTTAGTCTATTTTTTAATTCTTTGAAGGCTTGCTGGCACGATCAATATGAATTTGGTATCTTTTCTGGTAAGATCAGAGAGTGGTTTTGCTATTTTGGCATAGTTCTGTATATGACGTCTGTAGTATCCTGCCATTCCAAGAAAGGATTGCATTTGCTTCACAGTTTGAGGAATTGGGAATTTCATGACTGCCTCTATTTTATTTTGTTGGGGACAAATGGTGCCTTTAGATATAACATGGCCTAAAAAATTTATTTGGGTCTTTATGAGGTTGCATTTGGAGGGTTTTACTTTTAGACTGGCCTTTTGCATTTGTTGGAGGACAATTTCCAGATGGTTCATATGTTCTTCTATGGTTTTGCTCTTTACTAACAAATCATCAATGAAAACCATACATATTTTTCCCAAATATCCTTCAAAGACTTTATTAGCAACTCTTTGAAAAATATTGGGGGGAAGGTTTTTAAACCCATAGGGGATCTCTTGAATTCATATTGTCCATTATGAGTTGAAAATGCAGTTTTATATCGGTCTTCTTCTCTCAATTGAATTTGGTAAAAAGAACTGTAGAAATCAAACAGAGAAAAAATTTTATTTCGGGCTCTAAAATTGATGACCAATCTTGGTGGCTTGGTTTCAGTAAAGACTAACAGACAAGGACTAGAATGGGGGCTGCTTGATGGTTGTATGATGTCTGCTTCTAACAATTCATCTATAATTTTTTCCAAGACGGGTTGATGAGCTCTAGGTACTTGATAAGGTTGTATATATGTGGGGGTGTTATCAGTTAATTCAATAGAGTGAATAAGGGTAGGAGTTGGCTGAAATTCCTTGAGTGATAAAGCAAAACAATTATGATATTTCTTAATCAAATTTTGAAGCCTCTGTTGATATTCATAGTTTACATGTTCAATTTGTAAAGAATTCAATACATTCTTTTCATGATTGTCTTCCTGTGGTTCTTCTGACATCATTAGAATAGGCTTATGAGCAAAAGCTGCTTCCACATTGACATCATCCCAATCATATGATTCTCTGTCTTGACTATTAAATTTTGAGATGTTAAATACTGGCTATGGTTCAATGGTGAAGTTGAACCTTCTAGATGAGATTTTTTTCTCATTTGCATGGTATGTTAAATTCAAGGATCTACTTAGATCATTTCCTATTAACAGTCCACATGCATATGGTAAGAAATGGCTGTGTAGATAGGCAGTGATGGTAAAAGTTTGTCCTCCCATTGTTAATTTCAAATGTTTCTTCACATTTAGATTTCATTTTTCTTTAAAAATTGAGCACACCTTAAGTTCCGTTAGTTCAGAATACAAAATTTCACCTTTCTCTTCCAGAAGATGAAGCATGTTTGGGCACAACAGGGTATTAGCTGCACCAGTGTCTATTAAGGCAAAAGTGTCCACTGATCCAAGTCGTATTGGAAAATATAAAACGTCACTATTCATATGATCCTGCTCTTTTCTCAAATCAATTTCTAAATTTATCGGCTGAAGGTTTACAATTTTGGCTCCTCGAGCTATCCCTTCTGTTTCACTCGATTGCCCTTCTAGTTTAAATATTGTTGGGGCCTAGTTCGACAATCCTTTTTCAGGTGTCCTGGTTTCCCAAAGTTGAAACATTTAATGGGGTTTCTAAAGGTATTTTCTTGGGTATTATTTCCTTGTGGCATTTGGGTATTTGGGAAAGGGGGGGTTTGAATGTATTGGGTTGTTTGATTGTATTGGGTTGTTTCTGTTTAGGGTTTTATATCCCTGTTGAGGTGGGGAATATTTTTGAGGAGGTGTAACTTGTTGTCTTAATGCACTTTCTAATGACAAGACCTTGTGAGTTAATACCTTTATCAAGGCCTCCAAAGAGCCTTGTGATGTATCAGCCAAAAGATGCATACGTTTTGGCTGGTCCTGTGGATTCAAAAGGGCACCATTGATCTCCTCCAGCTCAGCATACTGGATAGCTTCATTTAAGTCCTTGGGATCCTTAGTAAGGACTGCTCTTCTGTATTTGGGTGAAAGCCCCTTAACGAATTGGGCCTGTATAATTGCCTTCTCCATAGGACTGGTGTCCGTTCCAAAGATCTCCATGGCCTCTTTTTTTAACCTTGCTTGCATATTGGGTTACCTTCTCTTGGGGATTTTGAGTAATTTAACCAAATTTTGCCATTAGCACTGCAAAATGATGTCTTGGCTTAAAATAGTGTAAAATTTTTGCCTTTAATTCTTCATAACTTGCGATATTTCTAAAATCAGGGGACTCTTGCCACACTTGTGAGGGAGATATTCGCAACTTGGACTGGATGATAGCAATAGTCATGCTATCTGTCCATTTTGCTAGTGTACATACTGATTCTACAATTTCTATAAATGACTCAATGGTGACTTTGTCGTCACCTGAAAAAATGGGTACTAGAGCTCCATAAGATATGCCTTGAGAAAGGGTTGAGGAGTCAGGATCAGGAGTAGCCATTTTGTTTATTTCACTCAAAAAATTAAAAGAAAAAGAATCTCGGCGACCTGAATGGGCGTCCCCTTGTTGGGCTGTGTGTGGTGGGTAAGACCTGCAGGCAGTGAACACATAATTATCAAAAATTATGGTAAGCCTAAAACCGATGCTGGGGGCCCCATCAAATAACCCCACCCCCTTCTTCTTTATTGACTTGTGTTGACCCGGTAGATGGCAGGCTCGGTCCCACCCAACTGAGTGGGCCAGCTGCCATTGAGCTGATGGAGACATGTACTGCTCCAACAAAGAGGCCACGTTCCCCCAGTAAGCCAATTGGATCAGGGAATGAACCTGTGACGTCTATGGCATCGGCACCTGCCCTTAACAAGAGGCAACGACCTGTTAGCCTTAAGGTGCATGGTTCCAAAGCCGATTCACAGCATGTTCCCGCATCTAAGAATTTAGGTGCAGTCCAACCACCATCCTTACCTTCTTCGTATCCTCCCCATTTTATTTCCATCTCTGGGGAGGATGGAGCAGCCTTGGGGAAGGCACCACCCTTCCTTATCGCCAAAGCCATCAAGGGCATTGCTGACAACATGACTTTGGTCAAGAAACTGCACAATGGCACCTTGTTGTTGGAGGCATCTGCCCCTCACCAGATAGAGGCACTACTGAAACTGCAGAAGCTCGGTGATATCCCCATTGTGGTCGAACCCCATTGCACCTTAAACACCAGTAGAGGTGTGGTGTTGTGCCCTGACCTATGCGGGGAATCAGAAGAGCAGATAGCAGAGGAGCTCAGGGACCAGGGTGTGGTGGCTGTTTGCTGCACCTCAGGCCAAGAGGATGGAGAATCCCACCC
This sequence comes from Trigoniulus corallinus, assembly GCA_013389805.1. Taxonomy (NCBI): domain Eukaryota; kingdom Metazoa; phylum Arthropoda; class Diplopoda; order Spirobolida; family Trigoniulidae; genus Trigoniulus; species Trigoniulus corallinus. Next base: position 10,623,051 of record JAAFCE010009125.1, read on the forward strand.
ATCTGACACCTTGGTGCTGACCTTTGGTAGGCCCAAGGTGCCGGAGTACATCATGGCTGGCTATCTCTGCTTGCCTGTCTGTGCTTTCATCCCGAGCCTGCTTCGGTGCTTCAAGTGCCTGTGATATGGCCATGGACAGAATTCGTGTTCTGCCAAGGCCGTGTGTGGCACTTGTGGACAGGGTGACCACTCCCCTGAGTCTTAAAAGCCTGCACCTTTTTGTGTCAACTGTAAGGGCAACCACTCCACCTCCTCTCGGGATTGCCCCACTTGGCTACAGGAACGTGTGATCCAGGAGTTGCATGTCCAGAAGGGTATTAGTTTTAAGGATGCACGGCAGCTTCTAGCCTTCCCAGGGACCACCAGTCTTGGGGTGTCCTATGCAGGTGCTGCCAAGGCAGCTGCTGTGCTTTCTGTCTGTACCCAGACAGACACCTTACCTCAGCTCCCCCTCTCATTTGTTTGATGCCCACTGGGGCCCACAGGGTTATTGGGGCGCTGGTCTGTGCCAGCATTGGCTGCCAGAAGGACCCCAACCCCATTTCCATGGCCTCTTCTGGCTCCACCACCGCCTCTGGCCCATGCATGGGCCCCCCAATGATGGTGGTGCCAGCTTCTTTAGAGGCCCGAGATGCCACTCATCAAAGAGAGGCACCTCCCTTGAAGGCCTCTCTCCCTGTCTCAGCCCAGCCAGCCCCCTCCATGTTGAGGGTGGTGGGTGAGACAGGAGGAAAGTGTAGCGTGTTCCATGGAATGTTCCATGCACGCTCTCTTTTTCTGATTGTTGCACGTTCTGTGCAGCTTGCTGTTTATTGGCTAATTTAAATTGTTTCTTCGTTCTGTCATTTAAAAATAACAGAATTTCGGTTTAGAGTCAGTCAGACAGTTTTGGAGTTGAAAAACGGCACTCGTTTTGGAGACGATCCTTTTCACTTACATTTAAATATTGAATATCTGTTGTGTGTTATCTCAAGTGATTCATTTTAATTCCGTTAATGGTAAATTAGTGATTATTTTATTTTTTATCATCTTTACAATAAACTTTATTGATATATCGATTTTCCGTCAAAAACCAAACGTGAACCAGCCAGGACAACCGCCATAACTGGTGACCCGGACGTGATACTACCTTATACACTTTTGAATAAGAGGAATAAGTGGAATTTGCATTAGTGAGGAGTAATTATTATGTGCTAGTGCTAGTCATCAAATTCAACCAACAAAAAAAAAATTTTTTTTTTCTTCTGGTAAGGTAGATTCTACTTAAATTTATTAGTTGATAGAATTATGGCAAGTGAACAACCACCCATATTACAGCCAGAGTTGGCTGGTTCTCAAGAGGACAATATAAATGCAGTGCAGCAAAATCTGAAACTTTTTAAGCTCCCTCCCTTTTGGAGTCACGATCCCGAGATGTGGTTCGCCACAATTGAGCACCGGTTTCGGATACACCAAATTAAGGCTGACTCAAAGAAGTTTGATTTGGTCATCGATGCCTTGCCTCATGAAATTGTGTCTGATGTTAGGGACCTCATCTTAAGACCACCTGAGAGGAATTCTTATGATGCCATTAAGCAGGCAATTACCTTGCGGATCTCTTTATCTCAGCGTCAGAAGTTGCACCAGTTGTTGACTAGTCAACAGCTGGGGGACATGAAACCCTCTCAACTCCTACGACGTATGCAGCAGCTGGCAGGGGATACAAGTAATACCCCAGGAGATGCATCGATCATCAAGGAGTTATTTTTAACCCGATTACCTCGACAGGTGCGTGTAGTATTAGCCACGGCCGATTCAACAACGACTCTCGACAAATTGGCAGAAATGGCTGATAAGATTGTCGAGGTGTTGGATCCTACAGTTTTGCAACCTGGTCCTGCTTCTGACCTTCTAGTAAATGCTGCTACTACAACCACTTCTAGTATTGATCCTTTAACTGTCTCCAATGATGTGCCAACGAAGTTCTCTCTTCAGGATCGTGAGATGTCATTGATTTTGGCTAAGATTGATGAGCTTACAGCCAAAGTCAATTCAATATGTTTAGAGCAAAGACACCCTCGTCGGGCAGTTTACGGAGAAAGAAAGCACTCTCGCACCCGATCAAATTCACGGTATCGAAATAGGGCAAGTTCAACTCCTGCCTCTCAAGAAGGTAATTTTTGTTGGTATCACCGGACGTTTGGTGATAATGCCAAGAAGTGCCGTGCACCTTGTGAGGCGGGAAACGGCTAAGGCCATCACTTCTAGAGACGAGAAGTGGTGATGGCCGTAGACCTTGTCGTCTGTTCTTCATTAAGGATACATCGACCAATATAAAATTCTTAATAGACACAGGGGCCGATTTAAGTTTATTGCCTCGGTCACTAGTTGATGCTCGACATTTACATCCTAGTGACTTCAAATTGTATGCCGCTAACAAATCCGTTATTGATACTTTTGGCACACAACGTCTTACACTGGACCTAGGTCTACGTCGTGCCTTGGCATGGGATTTTGTGGTAGCAGATATTTCGCATGCAATCTTGGGGGCCGATTTCCTCACTCATTTTAATCTTGTAGTCGATATTGGGAGACGCCGGTTATTTGATAGGGTTACGGGTTTCGAAATTTTTGGTGTGTCAGCTACTAAATTTAAGCCCTACCATCGCCTATCAAATATTACCCCTGATATTAAAACCCCATACAAGGCCTTGATAGAAGAGTTTCGGGATATTACAATCCCACGCCCAGCTTCTATTCCAACATCTCACAATGTCTACCATCACATTGTGACGTCTGAAGGCCCACCTGTCTTTACTCGAGCAAGACGCTTACATCCTACAAGGATGAAGGTGGCAAAGCAAGAGTTTCAGGCATTGTTAGATAAGGGGTATATTCGGCCATCATCTAGTCCTTGGGCTAGTGCCTTACATATGGTGCATAAGGAGGATACATGGCGTTTGGTAGGTGATTTCCGTGCCTTGAATGCACGTACCATTCCAGATCGGTACCCAATCCCCCACCTCATGGAGTTTAATTCTCAACTCCATGGAGCTCATGTCTTCACAAAATTAGATCTGGTAAGTCTTCACAAAGTTAGATCTTGGACTCGTGCCTGCATTCCATGCCAACGAAGTAAAGTCCTTCGTCATGTGGTGCCACCCATTGGCACATGCACACCACCCGCAACCAGGTTCGATCGTATACATCTGGACATCGTGGGTCCATTGCCTCCATCACATGATTATCGATACATTTTAACATGTATCGATTGCTTTACTCGTTGACCAGAAGCTATTCCAATTCGGGACGCGACAGCACCAACAGTTGCTGTTTCCCTCGTTTCAAATTGGATAGCTCGTTTCGGTGTTCCTTCATCCATCACAACTGACCGTGGATGTCAGTTCGACTCTCTGCTGTTCTCACGTCTCTGCGATCTCCTAGGGGTGCACCATATCCGAACGACAGCATATCATCCATCAGCCAATGGCTTGATCGAGAGATTTCATCGCCAGCTCAAGTCATCACTAAAGGCAGTTGATGATCCTAACAATTGGGTTGCCTACCTTCCTGTCATTCTGTTAGGTCTTCGTTGTTCTTTCAAAGAAGATTTGCAGGCCACGCCAGCTGAATTAGTTTATGGGACAACTCTTCGTCTACCCAACGACTTTTTTGCTCCAGAGACAAGCATCGAGCCCATTGATGATTTCGTTGACAGATTACGGGTGCAGATGCGTTCACTGCGTTACCTCAAGCCTCGTAATGCTTCTGCTAGGCCTGTATTCCTTTTCAAGGATATGGACAGGGCAACTCATGTTTTTGTACGAAGAGGAGCATCAACACATTCTCTTGCTCAACCATATGATGGCCCATTTCGAATTCTTCATCGTTATGAAAAATTTTTCACACTCGACATTCATGGCCGCAAAGACAACGTTGCTATTGAACGTCTGAAGCCATCTTTTTCATCGGATTTATCGATCAATGATCCTATGTTTCCTCCTACTATACCTGCCATTTCACAGCCAGCCTCAGCTCCTGCGGTTCCTCCTTCATCAATTATTACACGTTCTAAATCGCGTACTTTACATGTTCGGTTTGCCAACCACAAGTCTAACCAGGGGGGTACTGTAGCGTGTTCCATGGAATGTTCCATGCACGCTCTCTTTTTCTGATTGTTGCACGTTCTGTGCAGCTTGCTGTTTATTGGCTAATTTAAATTGTTTCTTCGTTCTGTCATTTAAAAATGACAGAATTTCGGTTTAGAGTCAGTCAGACAGTTTTGGAGTTGAAAAA
>JAAFCE010009125.1:10627335-10716870 GCA_013389805.1 Trigoniulus corallinus
TTTTCCGTCAAAAACCAAACGTGAACCAGCCAGGACAACCGCCATAAAAGAAAGTAGGGACACCTACCACTCTCACAGTGTGGCAGGTGTCCTTGGTTCGTCCACCCAAGCTCTCTAGCCAATGGCAGAGAACATGGGGTGGTTTCATGTCGCAGTGATTCCCCCATTTCGTTACAGGGGTACACTGTAAATGCAGACATGTGGCAGCAAGGTTGCAACCCTGTGGGAGAGGTGGCTATCCTTATCCAGAATGGGTGCATTCATGTGCCAGTGGCTTTGCAGACGCCTCTGCAAGCAGTGGCGGTCTCATTGCAACTGGATGTGCCCACCACTCTATGTCCCTCTACATGCCACATGGGATTGATATCCCATGGGCAGACCTCGACTCCCTCAGTGGCCAGCTTCCGAGACCCTTCTTGATAATGGGTGATTTTAATGCCCATAATCCCCAATAGGGCTTGGACATTCATAACCCCCAGGGGCGACTTGTGGAACAATGGGTGTCACACAATGGCCTCATTGTTCTAAACATAGGGGCCCACACACATGTCATGACAGCAACTGGTGGTCTCTCATGTATAGACCTATCCATCTGCTCTCCTGGGTTGGCACCAGGTTTGCAGTGGGAGGTCTTGTCAGACCCTTGTGGGAGTGATCACTTCCCCATCAAGATTAGCAGTGGAGATGGGGCATTACCCCAACACCCACCATGGTGGTGTCTGCTTCGGGCGGACTGGGAGGAGTTCACCCGCCATATCTACTTTTGCCCACTGAGTGATTTTGATGAGGTAAACGACCTAGTGAGTCACTTCACAGAGGTGGTGGTCAGGGCAGCATTGGCGTCCATGCCCCAGAGCTCGTGTAACCCACCACAAGCACGGGTACCATGGTGGATTGAGGATTGTGAGGTGTGAGGTGGCTGAGGAACTGGGAAGGACGTTTGCAGCCGTCACCAGTTCCCAACCCTACATGGCAACATTTCTTCATATGAAGCAGGCTGCAGAACGCCATCCACTGAACTTCATGGGTGGTGTCGCCCAGGGGTATAACAATCCATTTACCCATTGGGATCTGTGGGCAGCTCTAGCAATAGCCAGGGACACTGCCCCTGGACCAGATAGCATCCACTATCAAATGTTATGACACCTACCAGAAAATGGCGTTAGTTACCTCCTTGAGGTACTGAATTATATCTGGCAGCAACATGAAACCACTGCAGGTTGGCGAGTGGCTACTATAATCCCACTGCAAAAGCCTGGGAAGGATAGTAGCCTTCCAAAAAATTACAGACCCATTTCATTGATGAGCTGTCTTTGCAAAACCATGGAATGCATGGTGAACTGGCGCCTGGTGTGGTATCTGGAACGGCCCAACCTTCTCACCAAAGCCCAATGTGGCTTCCGTGCAGGCAGGTCTCAAGTGGATCAATTGATCCCCCTGGAGACCACAGTATGTGAGGCCTTTCTCCACAGACAGCTCTTAATGGCTGTCTTCTTTGCTACCATATGGCGCCATGGTATACTGGAGGCCTTGCACCAGTGGGGGCTCAGGAATAATCTGCCCCTCTTCCTCCATAGCTTTTTGTCCGAACGGACCTTCAGAGTGCGTGTGGGTAACACCTACTCCTCGGCCTTCCTGCAGGAGAATGGTGTCCTACAGGGGAGGATCTTGATTGTGACGCTCTTCGCTGTTGCAGTGAACGGCCTACATCCTCCATTCACCCATCTGTAAAGTCGTCCCTATTTGTGGACGACTTCTCTATTAGGTACCGGGCTGCCATGATGCACGGCATTGAGCGTCAGCTGCAACTGGCACTAAATAGTGCCAACGAGTTTGCCACCTCTCGTGGCTATAAGTTCTCCCCTGACAGAACAAATGTCATGCACTTCTGTCGTAAGCAAGGGCTTCACCCTGAGCCTCAGCTTACCCTGGATGGCCGCCTCTTCCCTGTTGTAGAGGCAGCCCGATTTCTCGGTCTCTGTTTTGACAGCCATCTGACATGGGTCCTGCACTTGAAGGAGCTGAAGGCTAAGTGCCTTCGCTCCCTGAATATTCTGTGGTGCCTGCAGGGAACTGGATTTGGGGCAGATCGAACGGTGATGCTTTGAACTCTACCAGACACTCGTTTGATCACGTCTCGATTATGGCTGCAGTGTATATGGCCTGGCCGCTCTTTCTACTCTCCAGATGTTGGACAGTGTTCATCATGCTGGCATCCAGTTGTCCATTGGAGCGTTCCGCACCAGTGTGAACCACCATGGACTGTGCAGTAGCAGAACCTTGCAGCTGTATATATTTTGTGGCTGAAAGGTCAGCCACAGCACCCTACACACCCGTCCATCTTTGGTAACACTATGAGATGGCCATTCAACCACCACCCGGGGGTTCCCCCTCCATTCGGTGTGTGGTGGATGGACGGTCTTACCGGCCTGGGTGTGACTCTGCCTAGGTTTCAGCCTGTACTGCCGGCCTCTGTGTCACCGTGGATTGCTTGCAGCCTTACCCAAAACTAGTACCGATAGGTCAGTGTATCAACAAGAGTTTGGACGCCTCTCTTGGTCCTATTACATGGATGGGTCGAAGGATGGCTCCTAAGTGGGTTGGTCAGTCTTTACAACTGGTCATCTCATAGGGGGCCGCCTTCCAGGCATTGCTAGTGTCTTAACTACAGAACTCACAGCTCTGCACAGGGCACTGGAACTCATCGAAGTATTGAACGACAGACACTTTGATGTTGTGACTGACTCCCTATGCTCCCTTCAGCTGTTGCACACCCTATATTGCAGACATGCAATCATCCAGGGTGTGCACCAATTGCTGCTTGTGATTCGTAAACAGGGCAAGACAGTGTTGTTTATGTGGGTCCCGGGGCATGTTGGCATCATGGGCAATGAGAGGGCGGATGCCCATGCCCGTCAGGTGGCCCACTTGCCAGATATACTGGACACTGCTGTACCCTCCTTCAATGCTCTCCCGATGGTGTGGCCGGCCGTCCATGACCAATGGCAGTCCCTGTGGTTTTCAGAGACCACCAACAAACTCCACACACTGAAGGACACTCCAGGGCACTGGGTGTCCTCGTGCCACCAGTCGCAGAGGGAGGAGGTTGTGCTTGCTTGGCTTTGTATTGGTCACACCTTCCTCACCCACTCCTACATTCTATGGGGTGAGGACCAACCATGTTGTGACTTCTGTTGGGAGCCTCTCACAGTGGCACACATCTTTAGTCACTGTGAGAGATACCGTGAAATGAGATACCGTCTTGGAGTCAGTCATGAGCTCTCCACCTCACTTGGGGATAACCCTCAAGGGGTGAAGAGCTCGCTTGTATTTATGAAAGAGGCTGGCCTCTTTCACAAAAATGAATTGTATATGGTTTGCTTTTAGAGATCTTTGCATTTATTCTTGAATTATTTTGGCTTTTGGCTTTTTATTTCCGTGTCTGTTTTGGCTTTTGCCGCATTTATTGTAATGTCTGTTTTTGGCTATTGTCACAATTATTGTCTGCCTGTTTTGGCTTTTGCCACTTTTATTGTTGTGTATGTTTTGGCTTTTGCCACTTTTATTCTGTATGTTTTGGCCTTTGCCGCATTTATTGTTATATCTGTTTTGGCCTTTGACGCATTTATTGTTTTATCTGTTTTGGCTTTTGCTGTTTTTACTTTTCTGTGTGTTTTGGCTTTTGCCTATATTTATTCGGCTATTGCCTTTTTATTGTTACAGTCTTGCTGTTATTTATTGTCATCATGGTGGGATGGCCATTTACACCCCCACCATTGTGATTGTCCTTCTTGGCCCTAATGACCTTTGTTGTCGACGGGCCCTAAAACACTAATTAACAACAACAAGAACTCGACTTTTTGACTCTTTCCACAGATTCTCAATTGGATTCAAATTCGGTGATTGAGATGGCAATGGTAAATTCAACATATTTTTGCTAGTGATCCAATTTTTTACTAACTTGGCGGTATGTTTTGGATGATTATCTTGTTGATACACCCAAATTAATGGCATTTTTTTCATCTGCATAAGGCAGCATTTGTTGTTGTTTGTTGGTGTTTAAGGTCCTGTCAACTACATAGTTCTAATGCATAGACTGCACAAACACTACACTAATGTGACAATTATTGGGTATTAGCATTACCCAGCTTTCCTGAGCGACCACCAATGTCAGTACTAACTCAGCTTGCGTTGCTTAACTTCAGCGATCAGATGAGTACTGGTGGTTCAAACACAATTCGCTGCTCTCATAAGACACCATTATGTTCTCCATAATATTGAGATAGATTTCCTCATCCATGTTATGTTTTAGCCGAAATATTGGACAAACAGCATGGTATGAGAAGCATCCCCAAATCTAGATGTGACCTTAACCATATTTTATTGTTTGAAATGTGTATCTAGGAGCCAGTTCTTTATTTGTGGGTTTTCTAACATACAGTCTGCCATCCCTTCCAAGAGATTTATTTTGGTTTCATCACTAACTAGTACACGGCACTTTTATGGCAATACTGCCAAGCAAATCTCTTTGTTGTAGACGTCTTGTAACTGTCCTCATGCTGATGTTAAATGTTTTTAATTCCTGTTGCTGCAGAACTAAGGTTAGGTTCAATTCAACTTCTCAATTCAATTGTTAATTTATTGATTGGATATCAGACTTACAATGGGAGTAGCTTATTGAGTTGGACACCTGTTCTTGTGTGATCACCGAAGTTAAGCAACCTCAACTCCAGTTAAAACTGACATTGGTGGCTGTTTGGGTATATCTTGAAGGGCAGTGACTAACTAAATCAACCAGAACTTACAAGTACTCTCTCTGAATACTGTATGTTCTCTTTCCATCTTGAATTTGTCTGCTATGTAACAGCATCCCTGCCAGTGTCAGCAACCATGTAAGGTTTCTCTATTTGGTACTGGTGAGTCCAGGCTAAACACATTCATTTTCAACATCTTCAATTATACAGCTGCCAGCACCACAATGGCAAAAGGGAGACCACGATTAAACAAAGAGTGAGTTTTCTTGTAGCGTTTTTGGCTGATGCATGCTATGTTAAGCAGATGACAAATCAACTGCACAAGTTCAAACACTGCATGCAGTTACATTAAGGTGCGTTTCAATGCATGCATTGCCAAGTCTATGTCAGATGCATGCTAAACCGCTAATGAAAAATAAAAGGCTGACATCATCAGTCAATAGGTGGTGCTTGTGTTTTACTAAACGTTACAAGAAAATAGTTTTTCCTGACTGATGCATCTGTCAGTCACGTGGTCTGCTAACGTCTTTGCATGCTGCAAGAAAACTCCCTAAGGCTATGTCCTAAGTGGCAGCATCTAGCATGAGCAGGCATGCATTTAGTGTGTAAGCACTACCATTCTGCCTATCATTAGTGTCCAGCATGGCAGTGTGCTTTGAGCTCTGAGAGTGTCAAAAAAAAAAAACATGGAGGCAAGAATGCAGTGTTGTGTTTATCAATGACTCTGGAAAATAGTGTGGTATTCCATGGCAAGATCATGCTGCATGATGAGTTTTTCAGATGTTTGGAGAATTTATGCTTTTATTGTAGTTTTATTTGTTGGGTATTGTGTGAATTATGGTTTCATCATGAGTGGTATGATGGTGTACAGTGTAAATTCGTCCGCTTTGCATAACTTACGTTGTACACCGACATATCACTCGAAACATAGATCATAAAAAATTATAAAAAGTCATAAAAAATATAAAAAAATTAAATTCACAATTAGATTCACCACTAGATTCACAGATTCTCTACTGTGGTATCCTTTCCATTCAAATTCCCACACGACAGGTAACTTCAAAACTTTAGCAGTGGAGGCAAAGTAGGTAGGGTAATTTTGTTCTTTCAGGGTGAAAAGCATTGCGTCGTTTTTAGCAGACAATGTATAACACTAATGTATAAGTAATACATGTTGCAGGGCCATGAAGCAACGCAATGCTTTTCACGAATTTTAATTACGAAATTTATGAAAATGGAAAACAATTTTTATGAACATGAAATCTGAACTTTTTACAAACATTTACGAACATGAATATCAATTTGTCGCATGCAGTAATGTTGTTTTCCGGGGATCCTATAAATTCCAATAAAGGTTTATAATTTGTTCATAATTTATTCATAAAAATTGTAATATCGTTCATAAACGGTTTATAAATCGTGATGCTTCACATGACCGCTTACGCAAACGATCGCATGTAACACCGGCCCCACAACATGTATTTCTTATACTTTAGTGTTGTATATCGTCTGCTGAAAACTACGCAATGCTTTTCACCCCGAAAGAACAAAATTACCAGAAGGCAGCCATATTTAAAAAACGTGCCAAAAATCGCGAGGAATGGAAGCCGCGATCAAACTCATTTGATCGCCGCTTCCAACTTGAGCGACTAGGTCGAGCACTTGCTAGTCGCTTTACGCTACACGAGACCATTTTGAACATCGCTGTTGAAAAATATTAGTTTGTCTGCTTTGAGTGGTAGCGCTCGCCCGCTCATGCTAGACGCCGCCACTTAGGACATAGCCTTTAGGGCAGCCTCACACTGGAGCCGACTATGAGCGACTTTTAGTCGTCCGTAGTCGTACAAATACGCACAAACGATCCCATTCCTTGTTTCCCTATGCATCCTTTCACTTTGGCTGCGACTCAGTCGTCCGACTACGTACATACACTTCCGACTTGCGACTAGATCCGAACTGGTTGGGAATTTTCGTCCGACTCTGTTCATACACTTACGACTTGCGACTAGATCCGAACTGGTTGGGAATTTTCGTCCAACTCTGTGCGACTTGCACAGTATCTTTTGTTTTATAAGTTTCTTTTGCGCTTCTTATCAATGCTGCGGGACATGAGCGGTGTTCTCCTGAAGCACGTCGTCCGACCAAGTCGTGCGTAATGTGAGCACTCAAGTCGTCCGACTAAGTCGTGCGTAGTCGGAGTCGCACATAGTCGGCTCCAGTGTGAGGCTAGCCTTAAAATAAATCGTCGCATCTTGCTAGAGAACGATTACGACTCCATATGCACTACGGCGCTCTTGACACATTTACACGATAGAAGGCACGATCACGCGTCTTTATGCTGTGTGGGTTTCTGCATTACATCAGGTGGCCATAGCTGCGTTCGTTGTTGCTTAACTGGTGTACCTTGCTTAGTCGTTGCGGTTAAAAAGTGTTTCATTAGATTAAACTTAAAATCTCGACATTCAAATAACAATGGCTCTAAGCGACGCAGACGTTCAAAAGCAGGTAAGTTGTTTTATACTTTTTTTGGCAAATCAATGCCTATTCGTGTAATGTAACTTACATTGATGTCTTGACTGCTAAGATGAACGCCCACTTTTGCAATTCCAAAACTTGTAGGCTATTCTACTCATCTCAAATATTTCCACGTATATTTTTTGTTTATTTTAATCGTTATTACTCGTTTATTTTAATCTAATTACCAAATTCTAAAAGTAAAGAATATTTCAGACGCTACATCTCTACGTCTACTGTGTAGAATAGTAATTACCTGTGGAGAGGGGTGGGTACAGCCAGCTGCAGCTACCACACTCTACCTGCCGGGTAATCATCAAGTTGATGATTATGAAGTTAAAATAATTTCGGCAAAGCCATTATTATTAATATAACGAAGTAACGTTAGGAGTCATCTAAGCCGCCAAAGACGGAGTAAGAAATCCTTCTGCAGCAAGCGTTGGATCGTCTTTTTAATTAATTGCCAGAACTTTGGCAAATTAATGCCATCACATAAATACTTTTTTTTTCGTGAAGATACGAAATAAAACAAAATGGGATAAATATAGAAAAATGGTAAAATGTTATATATCGCCAAAACTTCTTCTTAATTGCTAGATATTTTTATATCACTCGCATTTCCAATATATCGGTAATTAATTTATATTCATTTGTGTGACGGATGTATGCATAGGCTCCTGATAAAATTTTCCTTTCTCGTAATCGTTTGCGTTGTGGAAGATTTTCGACGAAAAGAGGGACAGTAATGAGTTACTTTGTGCCTGTGGCTCAGCGGTTAACGTGGTTGATTTCGTGAGTCCATGGTTGCAAGATCGACCCGGGTTGCTTCTTTCTAGCCTGCATGCAGTGGCGGCTTGTCCATGCAGGGACTACTATAATTTTTTCAACACCCTAGTTTTATGGAAATTGTTACCGTGTTACGGAATGGACCAGGCAGGAACAATTACAGTCCTGAAACGTCATTGCATTTCCATTTATCTGTCTCTTTGGTTCACACGATATTTTTATCGCTTCGTGGGCTGCAATGCGGTCTGATGCACTACCGCTGGCAGCACCGTCTATGCACATACGAAGCAACACATGAAAGTTTCATGGGCATCTTAACTCCTGATTTATTTACGATTTATGATGTGCCTATCTATGGAGATGGGCATGAGCCTGACTCTTGTTGCATTGTAGTTATTGTGCAAAAATGTCAAGACACCATTCAATATTATAACCAACAAAGAATTAATTTACCTGCCAAAAATTTCTATTTTGGTTGTGGAATGTGGTGTTGGAACAGTGGGGTAGGCCGGCATCCCCCCACAGACAATTCTGCCAATACTCTCTGCAGGCTCCAGACGCCCTGCTGAGGTGCCTCCAGTTAGAGCATGTTCATAGGATCCGCAGACCCGACTTCTGCCACAGGCGGGATAAGGATGTGATGATGATGATGATGTGCCTATGATGTGCAGGGTGGAGAAGGACTTGGTGGGGGATATACGGGAGTGGAGGATAAGAACTGGCGACCTCCTCCCGCTAGGGGAGGTGGGTATGATGATGATGTGCCTATGATTAAAGACTAATTTGAGAATTTCATATTATTTTTGTTGCCCTTTTTCATTATACTTGTAGTCAATATCTCCCAGATTATTGTTATGACCCGAGTGGTGTAGGTGGTTAAAATTATTTTCAAGATTAAACAGATAATTAGAACCCGCCGCGGTGGCGTAGTGGTTAGCTCACTCGGCAACTACGCCAGTAGTTCTAGCAGACCGTGGTGGGTCGGCTTCTTTCGGGCGAGAGAGAAGCTGCGAGTATGCCTTCTTTCGGATGAGAAGTGAAACCGAGGTCCCGTGTGGGTGTACGATGGCACTTGCACGTAAAAGAACCCTCTCTACTACGCAACGGGTAGGTGAGGCAAAATTTCCAGGTGTAGGAGCTCGCCCCCCTGGCGTCGGTAGCATTCCCCAACGAACACTAGACCGACGATAAATAAGCGTAGGGGTGCAGCTTTGGCCGGCAACCGGCTGCAGAAAAAACTATGTCCAATATATCACCCTGTGTCCATTCAGAGGGACAAATGGGTACCCGACCCTGCCATAGGCGGGAAAAGGGTTAGGAGTTGCTTTTAAACAGATAATTGAGGCTAGCCTTAATCTTCCATAACAGGAACTAATAATAATAATATGTAATAATAATTGGTAAATATGAAGAAACAATTGATTTTATAGTAAGATAAAATAACGCGTCAGATCTTGATGGTAAGTAAAAACAGATCCCTCCTTTTTTGAATTCAGAAAATAGTCCCATTCTATTTTCTGAATTCCTTCTAGCGGCATGCACACGTGGCCCTGCACATGCAGGCCCGTTTATTCCAATAACAACGCCATCTATTAAGCGCTACACCATCAGGGCAAAAAAAAAATAATAATAAACGCCGCCTTCCATTAATCGCTGCAGCGATTTTTGCTAGAGGTAAAATATTGTTGGAAGAAGCATTGGGGTAGGCCGGCATACCCCCCCCAGACATCATCATAACCTTATCCTATGTGTGGTAGGTTCAGGTCTGTGGGTTCTAGCCCCCCCCCCACTCATGCTGTATTACAACATCCAATCTAAAGGCTCCCTCACACCAACGCGAAACATCGCAGTCGCAGCGGATCTTTCGTGGCGAATTATTCGCATCAAAACGCTACTCATGCCGAGCAGTGGTCATGTGTACACCGCAGCGAATGTGTCGCGCCCGCGGTTGCGAAAGTGCAGCGAATTATTTAAATTATTAACAATCGCTGCATGGCACGGCTTCAGACGTCATCGTTGTTCGAATTTTGATAGAACAAGATGGCGTTCACAGAAAAACCAATAGAATTAATAAGAATGTATCCAACTAAACTAACGCGTTGGTGTGCATATCAAGGCGAATCCACCGCGTCGCAGCGCGTGCTCCTGTTCGGCGCGTGTTCCTGTGGTGAAAATTCCGCTGCGACTGCGATTGTTTCGCGTTGGTGTGAGGGAGCCTTTAGGCTTCAGCCATGGTTGAGCAGGGAGGAGAGAGGAGATGGAAAAGGAGCGGTATACAAAATGAAAGGAGAGAAATGGCACCACCTAGTGAAAAGAGGTGCAACTACAAGAGGAGTGTCGAAAAATGGTCATGGCGCTGTGAAAACAAACTTTTGTTTCCACCTCTCCGTTTTTGTTACCTCGTTCCTATGGTCTTTTTCTATTCTTCACCATGGTCAGAAGATAAAATTTTAAAATTCACTTTAAGTTTAGAGGCTGCCAGAGGGCGAAGATTTCGGTATTTGTCCCTGGGTGCTGAATACCCTCGGTATGCCACTAATTGAAATGCGAATTTTCGTTTTGATAGTGGTCCTCACTGTTATCCGGACCTCTCGCCTCTCCGCTCCACCATGGCCACAGCCTTAGAAAGACCTGAGGAAGAATAATGATGGCATTAGAAACGTTCATTTTATCATCATTACAACCACCATACCCTTATCCCGCCTGTGGCAGGGTCGTGCATGCATTTTCTGGTTCGACACATCTCTCCCACAAGATCTCCCATTCACCCCACCATTACCATATCCTCTCCATCTGCAGGAATTAGAGAGACTGCATAACTGCTCTCCCCTTTCCTTTACATCATAGGAGGAAATGGGATTCTACTTTTTCTATCCCTTCACTGTTATGCCTCAACTAGAATGGCTTCCCCAAATTTGTAATTTTTCTGGCAAACATGTCCTACATTGCATCAGCTGTCTCTTCCAAATCCCAGTCTTCTTGCCTATCTACAGTACTTCCTACATGAATTCCTGTTTACAACACCTAATAACCTGCACTCCTGAAGAATTGACTGCCCTTTAATACTGAAGAAATGACAGTCATTACAGCTAACCACTAGTCTGGCAGAAAACTAACTGCAAGAAAACTAAATAAATGGGCATTAAATATAGTAAGAAAAACATGCAGAAATTCTCCATTGGGGTAAATGGGAAGGTACACAAAGATTAAAAACCTAATGTTTTGCAGAACTACCAAAACAACAATTTCCTGTCTGGGGTTAAAGACAGCTTTCCTGTTGTAGTGAATTCCTGGCTATAACGAATGAGATTGCTTTCCCCTACAAATTCGTTATAGCAGGGTTTTACTGAACCACTGCCATAAAAGGGTCAGGTATATTATTATTAATGTTTACCCTGAATACTCATTCATCACTTCCGGTAATGGCACTGTTTTTAGGAATTTAGCGAACGAGAGATGTATTGTTATCACAAGTGGTTTCATTTTCCAAATTTCAGATTAAGCATATGATGGCCTTCATCGAGCAGGAGGCGAATGAGAAAGCTGAAGAGATTGATGCCAAAGTATACAATTAAATTCTTTAATGGACACATTTCTCAGCTGTCCATTTCACATCTGATGTCATCTTCTTTCTTTAGGCTGAAGAAGAATTCAACATTGAAAAGGGGCGCCTGGTCCAACAGCAACGACTTAAAATAATGGAGTTTTATGAGAAGAAAGAAAAACAAGTTGAACTTCAAAAAAAAATGTGTGTTTTTACCCTTGAATTTGAAGTCGCTGATTAGATATTTAATTTGTATTATCATTCTACAGTCAGAGTTCAAATATGTTAAACCAAGCGAGGTTGCAAGTACTGAAAGCCAGAGAAGATCACATCAAAGTAAGTAGTCTCGCGTTGGGATTTTTTTCAATTAGACCAACCTAGGTGGTTGTTGTTTTGAACTTGGTCGACGTGGGTATCTTGTATTTCGGTGGTATTTGTTAGCAAGAAGCCATGCTTTCATTTCCAACAGGTTGTTTTAGATGAAGCACGACAACGTCTGGGATCTGTCACACTGAATCCGCAACAGTACCAAGGTGTTCTGAAGAATTTGATTGCACAGGTATGTGTGGGTTGCTAGTCTTTCCTGGTTATTCAGTGAATAATTCGTGAGACGAGACTTTGTTAATGTTCTAGGCTCTATTTCAATTAGTGGAATCCTCAGTGGTCATTAGATGCCGAGAGAAGGATGTGTCACTGGCAAAGGTAAGGAACTGCTTCCGATATCGCCAAGTTGTTGCAATTCTCGTGCACTTCGGTTATTTTAAAATCATTCCAGGTACCAATTGTTCTAAAGTAGGTATGGGCAACCCTCTCCTAGTTCCGGGTCAAAGTCTCGCTGAGTCAAGAGCCAGACCATTTATTTAAATGAATTGAAAACAATTTGCTAAAAAAGCTACATAATTTCATAATACAGTATAACCTCCCAAATTGACCACCTCCATATGTTGACCACCTCTTTATCTTGACCATGAATCATTGGAACCAAAATGCTCCCATAGGCATACTATTGTGGGCACACTCCATAAGTTGACCACCTCTGGATATTGACCACTGACCACCTACAGTTGGCACAACAGTCATCACCTCTCTATGTTTACCATTTTGGTGCAATCATGCTCCAATCGGCCAGCTGTGTACAAAATTCACTCTACCAGTCGCTCATAGGGGAAAACCCTTTTCATCTACCAGACACCCTTGACATGTTTTCATCTACCAGACACCCTTGCCAGAAACCCTTGTCATGTTGTCAAAGTGAACGAGTGTATGTAACATTATGTCAAAGCAAAAATAGTGAAGATAACGATAGAAAAGAAGGTGGAAGTTCTGGACCAAGTAAAGGCAGGGAAATCTCAGCGAAAGATAGCCAAAGATTTTGGGATTTTTCGAACACAACAGTGGTGAATATTGTCAAGGCAAGGGACAAAATTTTGAAAGCATTTAATGAAAATTGTTCTAGCAGAAGGAAAGGATTGTGGCTGATGATTTGGATCAAAAAGGTTTTCAGTTTTTCTCAAGTTGTTGATCCAAGAACATTCCTTTAACTGGGCCACTGCTTCAGGAAAAAGCAAAAGTAGTCGCCCAAGCACTGGGATGTGAAGATTTCACTGCCAGCAATGTTGGCTGGAAAAGTTCAAACTGCGGCATAACATTCAATGTTGTTCTTTAAGTGGTGAGTCAGCTGATGTGAATCTTGTTGCTGCTGATGACTGGAAATCAAAGCTGCCTACGTTGATTGCAGATTACAGTCTGACAGATATTTTTAATGCCGATGAAATGGCTGTGTTTTACAGACAGCTTCCAACCCATTCCCTTGTTCAGAACGGTGATTGGTGCAAGGGTGGCAAACAAGCTAAGGAACGTGTAACTGTCCTTCTCTGCTGTAGTGCCTTGGGCGAAAAACTACAACCTCTAGTCATTGGTCATGCTGAACGTCCTAGAGCATTCAAGCAAAATAACGTGAATCCAAAAAAACTTTCCAGTGTGATACTGCTTCAACAAAAAAGCGTGGATGACCAGTTCTGTTTTTTTGGAGTGGGTGAAAAGTGTAAACACAGCCATGAAGCGCAAGCAGCAGAAAATTGTCATTTTGGTAGACAATGCTACTAGTCATGGACCCATTGAGCTCATAAATGTTTGGCTGCTGCATCTACCCCCTAACTTAACATCAGAGGTGCAACCTCTTGATCGAGGGATCAAGCAGTTGCTCAACATGTTAATTGCAAATGCTGAAGACTGCGAAAAGGCCATGGAGTTTAGTAAGTCGATCACTATTCTAGACTGCATTCGGTGGGTCGCATCAGCCTGGCAATGCGTTTCCATGATCACCATTGCCAAATGTTTTCAACAGTGTGGTGTACCAATGGACAACCCCAACGTTGCTGAAGTGGATATTGTTCCCACTGATGAACAACTATTGAACATGGAATTGGTCAGTGGTAATGAAATGATGCAATATGAGAGCAGTGTGGAGCTTCATGAGACCCTTGGTAGCGATACTGAGAGCATACTGCTTTCTGTAATCAGATCAAAAGAAACAGAGGAAGAGAGTGAGGAATCTGAGGAAGAGCAAGAGAATTTTCAAAATGTCACTGTTCAACAAGCATCACTCTATATGAAAGAAATATTGTGCTTTGCAGCAGGCACCTCTGGAAGCTTACTAGAAAAGGCATTTGATCTTCAGAAAGAAATCGAGCAAGTGCATGCCACATCCAAGTCCTCAAAACAAAGTGCAATAACAGATTTCTTTAAATCCACATAATGTACTGTAATCCATGTTAATGCTCACAATATTTTTACATACATACTGTACATAAATGTATGTTATTTATACTGTAAGCTCATGAAACCTACATGATTTCTTCTGATTTGTTCTTTTATTAAATATGTACAAATGTACATTTATAATTTTATATGACCTCCAGATGTCGACCACCTCCATATGTTGACCGGTTTTGCTTGGAACAGTGACTGGTCAGGTTAGGGAGGTTATACTGTACAATGAAACACTGAATTGCTTAAATAGATCAAGGCCAGATCAAAACAAGTAGAGGGCTGGGGATTGTCCATATGTGCCCTGACGTCATGGTGGTACATGTCTTGGTGACCTAGTGATTTCAGGTTTGACCCTAAACTGATGTTGGCTTCCTCTGGGCAAGATAATATTTGAGTGCGCCTTGGGTCATATGGAAAATAAATTTGTGGCCCCATGTGGTGTGTACAATGCCATCTCCAAGTAGAAGAACTATGTACTTGTAGTTAGTTGAGTAAATATCGTCCAACAGGCCGGCCGTTCATATTGCCAGTGGGACACAAAGAACACCGAACCCTGTTTTAAGGGGTTAGAAATAATGATGATTAGGCATGAGTCTGACTCCTGTTGCTGGATAGATTTCATGGGTTTGGGATTAAGCCAAGCAGCCATAACAGGATGAACCCTTAAGAGGCTGCTCGATGAGGAGGAGGGATGAGAGAGAGCAAGAAAAAGGGAAATTTGCAGCACCCAACGTTCTCTACCAACCACCCAAGTTGGTACTAACGTGGGCTTGTGCTGCTTAACTTCAGTGATCTCACGAGAACTGGTATGTCCAATGCAACTTGGCTACACTATAGTTATTGTGCAATAGGTCAGACACCATGCAAAATTATATCCAACGAAGCATTAATTTACCTGCCAAAATTTTCTATTTCGGTTGTATAATGTGGTTTTGGAACAGTGGGTTAGGCCAGCATCCCCCCACAGACAACTTCTGCAATATTTCCTGTGGGTTCCAGATGCCTGGCTGGGATGTTTAGTGGGCCCACAGACCCGACCCTGCGACAGGCGGGGGATAAGGGTATAATGATGATTCTGCTATTTCATTATATTGTGGCAGCAGGGTTAGGACCATCTGGAGGCTACAGAACGCCTCTGAGCAAATGGTGCCAGAGTTTACCGCCTTCTTAATCAAAATCAGTGTTAAGAGGGAAGATTATATATCGTTTTCCCCATACCAGGTTTTTCAGCATGCTTCTTTTATCCACTGAGTTGCTTAAAGCTCCATAATGCCTTTGTTAGCAGAACTAATTGACTGGTGTTAAAACAAGGTAGTAATCCAGAAAGATTTCCTGGCTTTCTTAACTAAGAACTGCTAATTTGTCGATCCTGGTAGATACAGTCAGCAAAATGTGTATTTGTACACCTGAAATATTTTCAACTACACAAAAATAAAATGAAATATTGGAACAATAACTGCTTGGATACATTAATTTCATGCATAATCTATAATACATTCAACAAAAATGGTAAAATAATTGACCAATTATGTTTTGAAATAAAAAGTAAAAATCATATGCAAAATGAGTATTTGTACACTTTGGAGCATCAAAATAACTTTGCAAAATTAATGTTTAAAAAGTAAACTAATATTTGGTATGCAATCCCTTTGCTTTAATAATCCCTTCAAGGTGCTGTGGCATGGATTCCACTAGTTGTTTTGTGATACCAGTCCCAATGATGTCCTATTCTGTAAGAAGAACGTCTTTCAAGTGACTTTTGCTTATAATGTTGTTTTTTCTTCCCTGTCCAAAAGCATCCAAAGGTATTCAATTGGATTAATGTCTGGTGATTGTGGTGGAGTAACAAGTTGCCTTGGAGCTTTGTACAATAACCATTCTCTAGTTATTTTAGCCTTATGTTTGGATCATTGTCTTGGTGGGAAATAAATGAATCCTGGAGTCCCAACTTGTTGGCACTGCTGACTAAATTATGGCACTGCACATAAGTACAGTATATCCTAGAGCTGCCATTCTAGTATCAATGAATGCCAAGTTACATACTCCATTATAAGCTATACAGCCACAGACCACCACATCACCTCCTCCATGTTTGACACTTGGGAACACATGTTTAGGATCAAGGGCTATTTTATTTTTCTGCCATACTTTCCTGCAACAGTAAAAATCTCAAATTTACTCTCATCAGAGAATATGACTGTTTGCAAAAACTGCATTGGCTTATCTCAATACTCCAATGAAAACTCCAGACGTTTTTTTCTGATTCACCCCACTAATAAAGGGTTTCTTTCACGGTCTGCCCTTTTCACTAGCATTATGGAGCACATTTCTAATGGTTTGTGGTGTCACTATTATGTCGGGCATTGTTGCAACATGTTGTGCAAGTTTTGCAGCAGAACACATGGGATTCTTTAGAACTGCATTGACAACACTCCTTTTGGCTCTACTTACTGGCTCAACTTACTTCGACCACCCAGTCTTGGCTTATTTTCAACACTACCACTTTCTTGAAACTTTCTCACTATATACCCAACTGTTGTAAATTATACTTTCACCATTTTACCAATATGATGATATGATTTCCCTTGTTTATGGAGCTCAGTAATGTGGTTCCTCATTTCCATGGACACTTGCTTTGTTTTGGATGCCATTACTGTGTTTTGGAATGCACACCTTGACAATGTTATTTGCAATATGCACTAATTTCACAGGAAAGCCCCATTTTAGTGCCAAAATTAGTTATTATGAAAGTCAACTAAGAGAACTTTGATGATACAAAGTGTACAAATACTCTTTTTGCATGTGAATTTTACTCTTTTTCTTTCTAAACATTATTGGTCAATTATTTTGTGATTTTTGTTAAATGTATTATAGATTATGCATGAAATGAATGTATCCAAGCAGTTATTGTTCAAATATTTCAGTTTATTTTTGTGTAGTTGAAAATATTTGTGGTGTACAAATGCACATTTTGCCGACGGTATGTATACTTCCCTTTGGGTAAGAAGGAAGTTCTCAGTGCTTAATCCATCTATTAGAGAGCAAAGTCGTCTCTCCATGTGGTGTGTAGTGTCTTGGGCATAAAAGAACCCTTTCTCAATGGCATTAAATATACTGGTGAATAGGCATCGATGTATTTGTTCTGAATAACGTGTATTGGGACACATGTTAACTTATTTTGCAGGCTGCTGCAGATGCTGCTGTGAGTGAATACAAGGCAACTTTAAAGAAGGATGTCAGTGTGAAGATTGATAATGAGCATTATTTACCATCAGACATGTAATTTTATTTCCTGACTTTTTATATTTGCAATACTGTGCCAAGTTAATGCAGTGTAATAACTGGAATTTAATTGTTGTTTTTGATAGTTGTGGTGGTGTGGAAGTTCTGGCACAGAAGGGAAAAATTAAAGTGACCAACACCTTGGAAAGCAGACTTGAACTAGTTGCTAGCCAAGTAAGTATCTGGGATGTTCCAAAAAATGAGCCTTAATGTCTAAACCAAATGCGAATAGCTTCTTTCTGGAGAGAGATACTCCCAAGTGCCCCTTTGACGAATGGGAAGCCGTGGCCCTGTGTGGTGTGTACGATGTCACCTGCACTTGAAGAAACCATTTCAAAATGGAACAAAATGAAATTGCAAACAAAATTCTTACATGTCCCCAGCGTGAAATAAACCAAACCAATTAGTGGGTAGGAGTTTATTTAGTTGGTTACATGGATCGTCATCAAGATGGAGGAGAAGGCAGTGGCTAAACACTTCTGAAAAGCTCAATACTTCAAATTTACCTCGAATCATACTCTTATGTCGTCTATGGCAGAGCCTGGTCTGCACGTTGTATACCTCCGTTTCCTTGCAATGTCCACTCTACTGTCTCGCCGTTTTGGCGGCTTTCATTTCGATTTTGT
This sequence comes from Trigoniulus corallinus, assembly GCA_013389805.1. Taxonomy (NCBI): domain Eukaryota; kingdom Metazoa; phylum Arthropoda; class Diplopoda; order Spirobolida; family Trigoniulidae; genus Trigoniulus; species Trigoniulus corallinus. Next base: position 10,645,614 of record JAAFCE010009125.1, read on the forward strand.
CCACATTTACTTAATGTCCTATCTCGTTGGTTGCTTTGAAATCATCTTTCAATATTTTGCAGATGCTACCAGAGATCCGTGAATCGCTGTTTGGTCCCAATCCAAATCGTCGTTTTCTTGATTGAGGTGATGAAGTGTGCTGTATTAAGTGGCTGTCACCTTCACACACTTGAAGAAAATCGAATTTCATTCCTTGTAGTTGTATGATAATTTGTAAATGGACAAATGGACTAACAAACTCTTGATAGTGCTCTTTTTTCCTCTTTAATTATACTTTAGATTCATGATTCAACTATTGTAGTTTTGGGTGTACAAATTCAAGTAAATTTTTTGTGCCAGTCACACAATCGAATTTTGAATTTCAAATATTAAAGGAACTATTGTGTATATATTTCGGCTACCTAAAGGGAATGATCACTAAGAATGTTATAATAATTTCCTGGTCCTCTAGGAGAGGGAGAATTAAGTCAAAATTAATGTATGATGCAAATGTATTGGTGACTGCATTGAAAGACTAACTACTTAAATACAGTAAAACACGTTTATAACGTTCATGGCTACAACGTTTTCATGGCTATAGTGTCTGTTTGGGCTGGTCCTGGCAGAGCCTGTGACTTTTTAATGGTAGAGGGTCAAGGCCCTCATTTCAAGGCCCTGGTGGGCAGCAGTTTTTCATATCTTATCATGGATATGAAAAACTCCCAAACCATATGTGCACATGTCCTGATTAGGAATGTTGCATATGTGCAGAATGTACAACATAAGCTGTTCATTACATACATTGTACATGAACAGACCACTCAATCTTGCTAATGTGTGGTTTTAGTAGTAATGTCACAAGATACCTAGTATCGAGGTGGTAACACAATTTGGGATTCTTATTACCACTCTCAAAATAGCTATCAACAATTGTGACAAAATACAATGAACTTGTGTAGAGGTCAGCCAAGATACCAAGAGGATATGTGTGCCTCAACATCCAGAGGTGGAAGGAGCCATCCACCTTCAAGCAATCATCAATTCTTGATTACTGTACGTAAAGAGAAATAATTTATGCCCCTGCACATGACGTTTTACCACTACATCGCATATATACAATCCAATATGGATGGAAAAGCACAAAAAGCATATCATGGCTATAGCGTTTTCACGGTTATAACGTTTGTTCCCTTTGGTCCCCAACAAAACGTTATAACCATGTTTTACTGTATATACAATTGCATTGTCACCACATTTGTATCAGTTGGACCTCTAACAATTTCAGCAATGTATATATGTAAATAACAGGCACATTAGTACTTTGTGTTTGGCCCTCCCCTATTATGTTAATCTTTTCAAACATTTCAGGTAAGAATCCCTCATATATTGGTCAGTATTTTTAAGAACATTTAGTACAGTGGTTATCAACCTTTTATTGACCACAGAGCTCCCCTTAAATATCATAGGTTGTAACGAACCCCCTCCCCAAGAGGTAGCAACCCATCTTTTGTGTTTACAGAAAATCTGCTTGTAACAGCCCAGAAGGAATTTGGTAGGAAAACTGTTTTAGTTGCAATTTCAAGGTCCTACTGTGGATGTTTTGATAAAACTTGTCATGGAGATACTGTCTTTCTAACTGAAAATCAATCCTTAATCAAGTTTTTGAACAAGGAACAGCAAAATATTCAAAGAAGTTGTAATTCAATTTATCAAATCTTTCACGGACTCCCTGAGGGGGAAGCGTCCATGGCCCACAGGTTAAGAACCACTGATTTTGAGAAATAGTTGCCATCCTCTCACCTTCTAAGAACAGGAAGCCTGATGTTCACTACGTGGCTCAAAGGAGCCCTATGTTACACATCTCAAAGACATTTAGTAAATACATTGTAAATTCAGTTCTGCATGGAAGTCACATAAATCTCATAATACAATACCAAGAAGGTAAACAGGAAAGAAATCTCATTATGACTGGGACAGTAAAGTGTCAATAATCTTAATTCTTCTATGTTAGCTGTTAACGTCGTCCTAACAGCCATTCTGCCACTCCAAGGTAATAAACGGTTTGTGCAATTCCAAACAGTGGTGCAATGACAATCATTCGACATTGGGCACCTTTGAAAAAGGCTGCTAAACCTTCATGCTTCAGGATATTCCTGCAATGGTAAGAAATGAAACGTATAAATAAACAAATATAACACATTTCAAAGCATGGAATCGTGTATTTCTGGGAGGCAGTTTTCAGAAATATTCTCTTGTGGTTGTTTTTAAAAATGAATTCGGCAACGTCAGATGTCCCTGAAAGGCTTGATACACTCGTGTCTTTCAATAGGGAGTTTTATTACAACACATTTTGCAACCATACGCTATGCAATCATCATCATCATACACTTATCCCGCCTATGGCGGGGTCAGGTCTGGGGGTCATTGAAATACAGATAGTGCATGATTTCAATGTACCTGTTTCTACTCATACATTTCCTGACACACTGAACATCCATATCCTCATCCTCACACCAATATAACTGTTCCTGAGGAAGGGAATGATACCCAGTGAATAACAGTATTCCTAAAAATTTTCTTATGCACTCATTTGATAGTTGGAAGGAATGGACGTTTTTTTGTTTGGCATATTTCAATGATTGTTGAACAATGCCAGTGACAATACCATCATCCAACAGCATCTCAAAGCACTCAACAGGGCTTTTTCCCTTCAATAAACTAATTAGATCATTTTTTTGTCCAGAACATCTGAACTTTTGTAGACTTTTGAATAACTGGGATGCTTTTTCCTCCAGCTTGTCTTCAATGATGGCTTTTTCTGTTTGGTGGGTGGGGAGGCTACACCCACTTTGGGAATACTTGTACATGTGAGTACATTGAAATCTTGAGTTACTGTATCATTCTGCATTTCAATGCAATGAATTTTTACCATTCCTGCAACATCTGATGGTTCATGATCATCCAGAATATTGTCATCAATCTGTTCATTTTCAGAGACTTTATCAACTTGTTCTGGTGGAATCTCTGTGATATCAATTGGTCCCTGGTCTTCCTTATCCTCAGCAGAGACAAAGTCATCAGAATTTACAATTTCATCAACTTCTTTCAAAGAATGAAGCATGTATTGTGCAATTTGATATAAAATAGAATTTCACAATGTTTCCTTAAATTTAGAGCTTCATTAGCCATGAGCCCCAACTGGGGATTGAGATTTCTTGGTCCACTGCATGAACCCAAAGTACATTAATCCTATAAGATTGATATAATTGAATTAGAAACTCACCAATGATACAGAAAATCCCCTAAGTTAAAAATTTATTACAGCAGAAAATGATTTTTTGAATTTTGAAATGTGCTATTATTCACCACAGCAAAAAGCTAGCACAAACTGAGAGAACAAAGCTATATTATAAAACCTATTATGTCTATCTAATAATCGTAACTTGTCAGTCATAGCAGATGATGTTGTTGATAGTCACGTGATTATTTGTTCTAAAATTGAGCAACAGTTGGCAGTACTGTAGCAGTTAAAGTACCAATCCCCAATAGCAGATCATGGCAGTTAATGGGTTAATGAACTAATGTATTCATTATTAATCATAATTTTTTATTCATAAAATTAAATAGTTCTTGCGCCTGACCCACGGACAACTTTTTGGTTTCTTTTTTGTCTTATTGTGACCTGTCTTTAAAATATGGTTTGCCACCACTGACTTAGTCCACACCTTTTCATCCTGGTTCTGGACGAACTGCTGACGGGAGTAGGAGAATGGGCCCCTCAGTGCTTGGTATTTGCTGACGATATCTGAAAACGTAGTGACCGCAGAGACCAGATAGAGAAGGGACTAAATGACATAAGGGAAGAAGACAGAGTATTTGGCTTTAAATTGGTAAGGGCAGGAAAATAATGGTGACATATGTTTGAGAGGTGAACTGGTGAAAAGGTGCAAGAGGTAAAGTACTTAGGATCAACGTTCCAAAGTAATGGGGAGATAGATGCTGATATGACCCATAGAATCAATGGGGGTGGCTGAAGTGGAGACAGGCAGGTGGATTCCTGTGTGATAGGAAGGGCCCAATCAAGTTGAAAAGGCAGTGGTTAGGCCAGCTATGCTATATGGGCAGTGCGGAAGACCCACGTCAATAGGATTCAAGTAGCTGAGATGCAAATGCTGGGGTATGTGTGTGGCGTGTCAAGAGCTGATAGAATTAGGAATAAGTATATAAGAGGTAACCTGGGGGTGGTGGACATCGATGAAAAAATGAGGGAGAATGGTATGGACACATAATGAGAAGAGGGGAGGAGGAGCTCGTTAGGGTCATACCAGGAATGCAGGTGGTCAGTAGCACCCGGGGCAGGGGAGACTGAAGCTGACGTGGGAGCAGGTTGTTTGTAAGGATATGGCAGTGTGTGGGGTGGATGGGGACCTGGGGGGTGATAGGCATGGAGCACTAGAACCTGCAGACCTGACCCTACCACAGGCTGGATAAGGGTATGATGATGACTCGGGTGAGATCAAAATGCATGATGCTTGAAGGCTTGTTTCTAGTAATATTACGAGATTTAGATACTAAGCCCTCTAACTGCTTTCATGGACTTCGATCACCGAGATACAACAGCCACAAATTCTTTTGTTATACTTCGTCTCATAGATGTGACTGTACCCACATAAGCAAAATCAACTTCTAACCCTTTTCTTGCCTATGGCTGTGTCCAATACCCATCTTGTCCCTGTGAATATACACAAGGATGATAGAGGGGTTGGACAGAAATATAGAAACATCTAAAGAAAGGCATGATATTTTGTCTAAAATGGTGTAGGAATACCATTGGCATTCAAAACAGCTTGCAGTCTTCTTGGAATGGATCAATACAGGTCCTGTATGCTTGCCAAGGGAATCTTGTACCATTCGTCCTGCAAAACGGTGGCAAGTTCATATAATGATGATGGTAGTGGATAGCAACCATGAACATTTCTCTCCAATGTAGACCATAAATATTCAATAATATTGAGGTCTGGTGATTGTGGTGGCCAGTGGAGATGTGACAATTCATCCTCATGCTCAGAAAACCAGTCCTGGACAATGTGAGCTGTGTGAATAGGGGCTTTGTCATCTTGGACGACACCATCACCATTGGGAAACAAAGTTTGTACCACAGGATGGATTTGTTCAGCCAAAATGTTCACATAATTCTTTGCAGCAATGTGCCCTTGCAGAATTATCATGGGGCCCACAGAACCCCACGATATGGCTGCCCAAACCATCACAGAACCCCCACCATGTTTCACTCTTGGCAACAAGCAGTCTGTATTATAGGCTTGGGATGGCATTCGCCAGACGTAAACTCGGCCAGAAGTAGGAAACAGTGTGAAACACGACTCATCAGACCATATTACTGTCTTCCACTGCTCTATAGTCCAGGATTTATGAGTTAAACACCACATTTTCCTGTTACAGGCATTAACATCACTGATAAAGGGCTTTTGAATTGTAGCTTGGCCAGAAATACCCTGCTTATGGAGCTCCCTTCTTATTGTTTTAGTTCTCACAGGGTTTGTGAGCGCAACATTCATTTCAGCAGCAACTTTTGCAGCTGCAGTCTTATTTTTTGTCACAATCCTCCTTAATGACTGTCTGTCACGATCACTCAACACACACTTTTGTCCACACTGTGATTTAGCAGATGATGGTTTTCCACATTTCAAATATGAAGAATATATCTTTGATACAGTACCTCTGGAAACGCTAAAAATCTGTGCTACCTTGCTAATGGAAGCACCTACCATATGTGCTCCAACAATTTGCCCATGTTCAAAGTCTGTTAGCTCTGATTTTATGCAAATAGAACCTCACAGAACAGTGCCTGGACAATGCCTGACCTGCACAGCATATTGACAACGTTGTATAGGTGGCGTTGGTAGGCGCCAACACCAGTGTTACCTACACATTTCCCTAGAATAACCATTTATTTTCAAGCATGCATTTCATGAGGTGTTTCTATATTTTTGTACAACCCCTGTATATTGGGTGGTATTTTTCTGCAGCCTGCTTCCAGTCAAAGCTGCAACCCCTATGTTTATTTATCGTCGGCCTACTGTTCATAGAGGAACTCCACTGACGCTGGGGGGGGGGCAAGCTACTACACCTGGGAAGTTTGCCTCATCTACCCATAGCATAGTAGAGAAGGTTCTTTCACATGCAATTGTTATCTCAATGAAGGCAATTTTGGGGACTCTCTCTCACCCAAAAGGAGCCAACCAACCTCAGCCCAGCATTGAACCTAAAACCACTGACGCAGTTACCGAGCACGTTACCCACCACCAAGGCGGGTTTGACTATCAATAGATACGATTGCTGCATTTTATCAATGCGTGCAGTTTAGTAAACAGAAGCTCATAGCAGATCTTATTTACCCAATCTTTTACAACAGGTTTCTTATAAAGGCTTCCAACCATCTTCCTTGTCATCTTCGTAAATGGCCTTGAACCCTTTCATAGGAGGAAAAGGAAAAGAATCACTTGAAGAATCTCCATTAGCCATACCGAGGTAATTTGGCCATTGTATAGAGAACCTGTCTAAAATGAAGATTTTATCAAAAACCTTAAGGTGTGCATTCAAGGCAGGTGACCAGAGAACAAATGGGCATTGCACCATAGTATTAATACAAATGCATTGCAAGTAGCCAAGAATATGTTTATGCAGTTCAAATCCTATACAGTGTTTAAATCCAGTGTTTAATTAGTGTTTAAAACCTATATTTTAGCGCCCTTCAATTACAACGGTCATAAGGGCCCATGGAGTATCGACATTATATCAGGTGGTGCAGCAAGTAACTACCCATGACTTTACTTGGTCATAACTCGGGCCTGCCTTGGAGATTTTTGGTGAATAGCACAGCAATCGAAAAATTGGTTCCTTGGCTGCATTGGTCATTGTGGAACTAGAGAGCAAAATGTAAACTTACAATCCCTCATTTTTTCTGCAATGTCCACCACCCCCAGGCTCGTTCATAACCACAATGAAAAGGTATGGACTTGGTACACCTTGGAGAGTAATAGAATTCCGCCTCTGGGATAGAACTAGTGTCTGTGGAAATCATTTGGGCCCATACCAGGTAGGTCGACAATAGAAGCAATCTTCATTCTGAGGCAGATGATAGAAAAGTAAAAGGCAGCAAAAAAATCTCCATGCCAATTTCATCGACTTGGAGAATGCTTTTGGGTGTTCCATGGACGGTAGTTTGGGAAGTATTATAAAAACGAAGGGTAGAAGAAGGGTTTATTTGAATAGTTCAGGATATGCATGGCGATTCCATAGCCAGGGTAAGGACACCTTTGTGAAATACGTGAGACTTTCCAGTGAAAGTTGGGGTGCACCAAGGTTCAGCACTAAGTCCATACCTTTTCATTCTGGTTATGGTCAAGCCTGGGGGTGGCAGGTTGAGGTGTATGGAAACGTAAGGGACAAGTGGGGAGGAGGAGCTAATTAGGCCCATTTCAGGAAAGCAGGTGGTTGAAGCACCCAGGGCAGGGGGAGACCAAATCTTACATGAGAGCAGGGATGTCCATAAGTATATGGTAGTGTGGGGGGTGGAATGAGCCCTATGGGGGATAGACAGGAGTGAAGGGCTAGAACCCACAGACCCAATGCTGTCACAGGTGGGATAAGGATATGTTGATGATGATTCATTCCTAATAAAATGATTAAAGCTGGCCAAAGAGCCAAATCCAACGTATCGCGTATCATGGGTAAGGATGATGTAGGGTGCCAAGAAATGACGAGGCAGGTTTGAGGCATAACACCGTTTATTGATGGACAGTCACAGAAACATTGGTCATGGGACCAAAAACAGCAGATAATCCAAAAATTGATTAAAAATGATTAAAACTGTTTGATGGTTAACAGTAGAATCATGGATATCGACAGTTTGAATCGTTGAAGAAAGTGAATATGTCTGAATCGGTCCATCATATGGGTGTTACAGTGGTTTCTTCACCCCATCATGGCGGACGAAGACATGGCTGGCAGTGGAGAGGTCCTTAAATATGAATGGCTTCTGCTGACAATGGTGCTTGGGGTCAGCAGGCTTCAACTCCTGGAATAGGAGCTTAAGGTCCCTCACAAAACTGTGGTGGTTGATGTCTTTGTCTGTAGTTGGTGCAGTGGAAAGGAATTCACCTAGCAATCGTAGAGGCTGGCCATAAACCATCTCTGTAGCTGTGGCTTTAATGTCTTCCTTCCATGCTGCCCTGATGCCCAGAAGGATGAGTGGAAGGCACTCAGTCCAGTGGCTCTGGTGGCAATGGATGGCTGCTTTTAGCTGGCAGTGAAGATGCTCCACCATGCCATTTGCTGCTGGGTGGTAGGCTGTAGTATGCAGGCAAGTCAAACCAATTAGGCAGTTGAGCTGCCTGAAAAGGTTGGACTCAAATTGCCTACCTTGGTCCGTGGTTATGCGAAGTGGCACTCCAAAGCGGGAAATCCAGTGGTGGAGGAATGCCTGGGCAACGGTTTCCACTTCCTGGTTCGGTAATGGCACTGCCTCTGGCCACCGTGAGAAGTGATCAACCATGGTCAGACAGTAACGGTGACCCTCAGCGTCAGGCATGACAATGAGGTCGAGGCGGACGTGATCGAATTGCTGGGATGGTGGAGCGAATGTTTCGACAGGTGAAGTGACATGCCGAGAGGTTTTTGACTGCTGGCAGGAAAGACAGTTCCATGCCCAGTGATGGCAATCTGCCTTGACTGATGGCCAAACAAACCTCTGAGTGACAAGCTTCACTGTCGCTGTTGCTCCAGGGTGAGCCAGTTGGTAGACAGAGTTGAACGCCTGCCATCGGAAGGGCTGGGGCCAAGATGTTGAGACATCACAGTAGATCGTGATGTCTGACCCAGGAATGCTGACTCTGGATAGCTTCAAGGAAGAGCTTCTGTCATGTAGCAGCTGCTGCAGTTCAGCATCTGCTTCCTGTGAGGCTGCCAGGTCATCAAAACGGATGGCCTCCTCGATGACCTCTACCTGAGACAGGGTGTCTGCCATGATGTTTTTCTTACCAGGAAGGTAGTGGATGTCCGTGGTGAACTGCGAGATGAAGTCCAGGTACCGGAACTGTCAGGGTGACACTTGGTCATTCTTGCAGCAGAAGGCAAAAGTTAGGGGTTTGTGGTCTGTGTAGACCACAAACTGATTTGCCTCCACCATGTGGCAAAAATGTTTTATCACCAAGAAGATGGCCAAGAGTTCCCGATCAAAGGCACCATACTTCATCCTGGCAGATGAAAGCTTCTTGGAGAAGCTGAGGGGTTGCCAGGCATGGTAAACCCACTGCTGTAGCAAAGCACCAACCGCAAAGTCCAAGGCGTCCATAAATATGACAAGGGGCGCGCCACACTTGGGATGGGCCAACAGGGCTCCCTGTGCTAGGCTGTCCTTGCAGCTTTGAAAGGCTGCAATGGCCTCTATGGTACAGTTTACAGGTGTCTTCCCCTGGTGTAGTTATAGCCATTTTGGGGATGTCGTCCTCAGCCACTGGTATTTGGTTGAACGCACGCACGAAATCGATCGTTGAAAATATAGTTTTACCATGGAGGGCCTGGGCAAAGTCCTGTATGTGGTGCACAGGGTAGACGTCCAGCTCTGTGACACCATTCAGGCTGCAGTAGTCACCACAGGCTCTCCAGGTGTTGTCTTTCTTTGGGACCAAGTGTAGCAGAGAAGCCCAGGAGCTGTCAGATGGCATTGCAAGACCCAGGTGCACCATGGCCTCGAACTCCTGTTTGGCTATCTGAAGCTTTTCTGGGGCAAGTCGCCGTGGCTTCTGTGACACTGGTGGTCCTGGCTTAGTGATGATGTGGTGCTTTGTGTTGTGCTGCACTGGTAATTGCACACCGTTTGGCCAGGTGATAGTTGGAAACTCGGCCAACAGCTCATGGAATGGTAACGAGCCATTGATGGTTCTGATGCTGAGCTCCTCACACACAGCCAGTTCTCCTCGCTGGGTCATCTTAGTTGTTAAGTCTAGGAGCTGGCTGTTTTTAAGGTCTGGTAGGAGACCATAGTGTGAGAGGAAGTCAGCACCTAGGATCAGCCTGGAGACATCAGCGATGACGAATCTCCAGGTAAAGTCCTGACAGAGACCTAGGTTGAGAGTCATGGTTACCATTACATAGGTGGCTATCGGTGTGCTGTTCGCTGCAGCCAACACATAATGCAATTGTTGGTGGGGGCCTTTGAGGAGAGTCTGGGGAACACACAAATCAGCTCCAGTGTCCACCAGGAAGTGCGTTTTGGAGGTCCTGTCCCAAATGAAGAGACGGCGGGACTTGGGTGGTTGGGGATCGTCAGCCACCATTAACGACTGCCCAACCCGTTTCCCGACCCCCAGTCACAAGGGCGGGTACATTTGATGGCTGCCTTCTTGAACCGCCAATGGTACCAGCACGTACCTGGTGGTCGTCAGTCTGTGGAGCAGGAGCGGGCTCGGGACTGTGAATGTTAGTGGGTCCTGGTTCTCCCAGAAACTGCCAACACCTCACTTAATGCAGCAAGCTGCTGCTTAACCTTGATCAGCTTCAACGTCAGCTGTTGCAGTTGTGCTGCAAGCCATGCATTAGGGCTGTCATCTGGGCAGGCTGTGGGCTGAGCTGTTGGTGCACTGGTTGGTGGTAGCAGTGCAAATACAGCATCAGCCAGTTCTGCAGCAGTAGTGAGGGGCTGGGAGTTCTGGGTAGCCATCATAAAACTGAGCCCATCAGGTAACCCCCGCATCCACAGGGAACGAAGCAGTTGTTCAGGGACACTAGAGCCAGCCAGGGCTAGAAGACGCTGGAGGTATTGTGAGGGTTTTTTTCACCCATCACAACAGACTCCAGGAGATGTTGCGTCTTCTCGTCCTGGGACGAGCTGTGCCTCTTGATGAGCTCATGCCTGAGTCTGTGGTAAGTCACAATCAACTGGTAGCATGATGACATCCCTGACTTCATTGGCCACCTTAGTTGGGAGCACACTAACTACCATATTGTACTATTTTAATTGTCCCACAACCGTAGACTCCATGAATATGGCCTCTGCAATAGCGAACCACATTTCAGGGTCAGCCACATTGAATTTGGGCAAACGGGGCACAGGGAACACTAATGTTGTTGGCAGGCATAGCACCTTCTGCCATTTTGGCCACTTGAATGAGGTGTCTCACACACGTGCACAACACAACACCCTGACCAAAAATGCACTAACCGATATACACACACAAACAAAAAAAATATTATTTGCTGAAAGAAAAGAAAAAAAATAATAAAACAATAAAAAACGTGGAGGCGATCCCACTACTGTGGGTCACTCCACAAGACAATTAATGAGAGAAAAAAAAATTTATGCCAGTGCGGTTGCGATCCCGATACCAGGCACACTCAATGACACCCGATAGCAACAAAGGAAAAAAAAACTTTGCATGTAGAAAAAAAAATTTTGTGGAGAGAAAAAAAAAATTATTCGGTGGAATCGAACCTGTGTCCTTACGTCCGCGATATGCGCGATTACGCGAGTAGCACGGAAAAAAAGAAAAAAAAGATTAACAAAAATAAAAATATCGCTGGAACCTGCGTCCGTGAGATGCACGTTTACGCGATAAGCAGGCAAGAGAAAAAAAATATGTACAAAAATAAAAAAATTAATTTTAGGCTTACTGTACATGCGGCTGCAGTCCAATCACGTCCAGGTCACCAATATTGCATATCACGGGTAAGGATGATGTAGGGTGCCAAGAAATGACGAGGCAGGTTTGAGGCATAACACCGTTTATTGATGGACAGTCACAGAAACATTGGTCATGGGACCAAAAACAACGAATAATCCAAAAATTGATTAAAAATGATTAAAACTGTTTGATGGTTGACTGTAGAATCATGGATATCAACTGTTTGAATCGTTGAAGAAAGAGAATCTGTCTGAATAATAAAAATGAATGTTCAACCCCCAAAACATGTCCTTGTGACATCACATCCTGAAGTCCTTGACTGTGGTTGGGTCCTTGTGACCAAAGGGTACTCATGACTCACAGCCAAGGGACAACTCAGGATGTCCCCACAAAAGGTCTTACAATTTTAATTTAGGTCCTTCGTTCGTTTGTGTTTTAGGGCCCATCAACTTCAATGGTCATTAGGGCCCAGAAAGACAATCACCATGGTGGGGGGGTGTAAGTGACCATCCCTCCATGGTGAAAATAAATAAGGGCAAAAGCCCAATAAAATTAACAAAACAAAAGGCAACAGCCAAACAAATAACAGACAAAAAGTAGGGGCAAAGGCCAACAACAAACACAAAAAAGTAGGCAAAAGCCTAAACAGACAAAAATACAAAGGCAAAAAGCCAAAAAGGACAAGGATAAAACAGGCAAAAGCCAAACAAACAGAGAGATAAAAAGCAAAAGCCAAAACGGATACAAACATAAAGAGGCAAAAGCCAAAACACACAAAAGGAAAAGGCCAGCCTCTTTCACAAAATTTCACAAATCGAGAGAGCTCTCAACTCCCTGGGGGTTATCCCCAAGGGAGTTAGAGAGCTCTGGACTGACCCCCAGTCGGTGTTTAAGTTCACGGTATCTCTCACAGTAACTGAAGATGTGTGCCACTGTGAGAGGCTCCCAACAGCAGTCACACCATGGTTCATCCTCACCCCGTAATATGTAGGAATGGGTGAGGAACGTGTGACCGATTTGCAGACGACCAAGCAGAACCTCCTCCCTCCGTGACAGGCGGCACGAGGACGCCCAGTGCACTGGGGTGTCCTTCAGGGTGCGGAGTTTGTTAGTGGTCTCTGCAAACCACTGGGACCACCATTGCCCATGGACAGCCCGCCGCACCATCGGGAGAGCATCAGAAGAGGGGACAGTAGTGTCAGGAACATCTGGTAGGTGGGCGACATGACGGACATGGGCATCAGCCCTCTCATTCCTCATGATGCCAACATGCCCCGGGACCCACATAAACAAAACTGTCTTGCCCTGCTGACGAATCATGAGCAGCAAACTGGGCACACCCTGGACGACGGTATTCCTGCTATACAGGGTGTGCAATAGCTGTAGGGAGGATAGGGAGTCAGTCGCAACCACAAAGTGTCAGTGGTTCAACAATTGGATGAGTTCCAGTGCCCTGTGCAGAGCAGTAAGCTCTGCAGTTAAAACACTGGTGACGCCTGGAAGGCGGCCCCCCTATGAGATGACCAGTTGTAAAGACTGACCAACCCACAGAGGTCCTATTGTTGACCACAGGATGTGTTGACCACGGGTTGTTGACCACAGGATGTCAGGACAATAGGACCTGAAGGAACAATGATTTTGTACATTGCTACAGTGGTACCTCGACATACGAGTGCCCTAATATACGAGTGTTTTGAGATACGAGCTGCCGAGTGAGCAATATTTTGCTTTGAGATACGAGCAAGATTTGAGATACGAGGAATTGCACACTACACTGCTGCACACGACCCCAACATGCAGGGTGCATGTTGGGGTCGTGTGCAGCATCTAACAGTTTCTCCCACTTCCGACTAGACCTTGGTTTGTGTGCTTGTTTCCCTCGTTTTTTCGAAGCATTTTTGATAAGTTGGGTTCGCGTTTTTTTGCTTTTTGTACATTTACAAAACATTATCACATTTATTTTTATAACCATGGGTCCAAAGAAGAAGATGATGTCTATTGAATTAAAGCGGGAAATCATAGAAAAACATGAGCAAGGTGTACGAGTAATTGACTTGGCGAGGATGTATGGACGTAGCACATCAATGATATGTACTGTACTTAAACAGAAAGAGTTGATAAAGGGTATAACGCCTGCCAAGGGCGTTACAATAATTTCTAAGTTCCGGACCTCTCTCCATGAAAAGATGGAGAAACTACTGATGGTGTGGGTGACAGAGAAGCAGCTTCAAGGAGGAACCCTAACACAAAGCATCATATGTGAGAAGGCACGAGCGATTTATGGTGATTTGCTGAAGCAGATCCCACACACTTCCACAAATGAGGAATCAGAAGACTCGTTTAAAGCCAGTAGGGGCTGGTTTGACAACTTTAGGAAGAGGACTGGCATTCACTCTGTCATCAGGCATGGTGAGGCAGCAAGTTCGGATGTGAAGGCAGCTGAGGTTTACATCAAAACGTTCTCTGAACTAATAGAAGCCAAAGGATACATCCCCCAGCAAGTGTTCAACTGTGACGAGACAGGGCTTTTCTGGAAAAGGATGCCGAATAGGACTTACATAACGGCAGAGGAGAAGATGATGCCAGGTCACAAACCCATGAAGGACAGATTAACTCTAGCACTTTGTGCCAATGCGAGTGGTGACTGCAAAATCAAGCCTCTGCTAGTATACCATTCAGAAAATCCCAGAGCCTTTAAGTCACACAAGATTTTAAAAGAAAAACTGCAAGTTATGTGGAGGGCAAATCCGAAGGCATGGGTCACCAGGAAATTCTTTGTGGAGTGGGTAAACCTGGTGTTTGGCCCTTCTGTTAAAAAATATCTACAGGAAAACAACCTACCCATGCAAGCTCTTCTCGTCCTTGACAATGCCCCTGCTCACCCACCAAATCTCGAAGATGATTTATATGAAGAGTTCAAGTTTATAAAGGTTCTCTACCTACCACCCAACACCACTCCTATCCTGCAGCCCATGGATCAGCAGGTGATTTCTAATTTTAAGAAGTTGTACACCAAGCACATTTTTCGGCACTGCTTTGAGGTGACTGAGAACACAAACCTTACCCTCCGAGAGTTCTGGAAGGACCACTTTAACATCGTGATATGCCTAAGAATTATTGATCAGGCCTGGCTGGGTGTTACAACGAGGACGTTAACCTCTGCATGGAAGAAGCTGTGGCCTGAGGCTGTAGCTGAAGTGGCCTTCGAAGGATTGAAGCCCAAAATGTCAGTGGTAGAGGAGATTGTTTCTCTGGGAAAATCCATGGGTCTGGAGGTGGATGAGAGAGATGTGAACGAACTTGTCGAGGAACAGACTCAGGAGCTGACAACTGAGGAGTTACATGATCTACATTCACAGCAGCATAGGGTGGTTCAACAAAAAATTAGTTTTGAAGAGGAGCCAGAGATGGAGGAGGTTGTTTCTACAAGAGATATAAAGGAGATCTTGGGAATGTGGGAGAAAGTTGTAGAGTTTGTGGATAGAAATCACCCCGAAAAGGTTGCAACTGGTCGTGCATCGGAGTTGTTCAATGAAACTTGCCTAACACATTTCCGCAATATCCTGAAAGAGAGGAACAAACAAACCTCATTGGACAGTTTTTTTATACGATCTGCAGGTGAAAATGAGCAAAGCGTGAAGAAAAAAGTGAAGACCAGTGACGAAAATTAAGCGCTTCTGTTAGAACTTCACTTTTCCTTTTATTATGTGTTTATAGAATATGTATTTGTTATTTATAAATACTGTAAATGTTTCTTCTTGTAAATTAAATACAGTTTTCTTTTTAAAAACACTTAACAAAAACAACTGACGTGGTTTTTTTGGAGCTGAAACGGATTAATGGCATTTCAATTAATTTCAATGGGGAAAATTGCTTTGAGATGCGAGCAATTTGACATACGAGCAAGGTTATGGAACGAATTAAACTCGTATGTCGAGGTATCACTGTATTTAGTGTGCATTGCAGGGGTGTATGTTTTGGGGGCAGAGGAGTGTAAGGGATCGTGTCCCTACAAACGAAATTAATGTGAACAAAACATTTAACATTTCCCATTGTCAAGAGTCCCAAAACGTTGCTGTTTGTTACAGTGACTAAAGATGTGTGCCACTGTGAGAGGCTCCTAACAGCAGTCACACCATGGTTGATCCTCACCCCATAGAATGTAGGAGTGGGTGAGGAACCCGAGCAGGCACAACCTCCTCCCTCCATGACTGGTGACACGAGGACACCCAGTGCACTGAAGTGTCCTTCTGTTGGTGGTCTCCACAAACCACTGGGCCAAAACGTTGCCTCTAATGACCTTGTAGTTGAAGAGCCCTAAAACACCCTCATCAAAAAGTTGCTCCATAGGAATGTATGGGATTCCCCTTTAGGGTTTGTTGGTTTTGGAAACAGGTTTTCAACACCCATTTGTTAACGAAGACTTTAAAACCAGAAAACCGGTATTTTTTAATAAAATGTCAGTGTTTGTATAAACCCTAATTCCCATAGACCAGATTTGATGTAACTTTACATTTTGCTCTCTAGTTAAAAAAAACCCTGGAAATCTAATGGCGTCAATGAGAAATTTGTAGCCAATGAACCAATCATTCAATTGCTGTGCTTTCCTTAAGTCTCCATGACAGACACAAGTTATGACCCTGAAAAGTCAAGGGTAGTTACCATATTTTAGCACGTATAACGTGCACCCACGGATACCATACACCCACATATAATTCACAGATATTGGACGTTTATGTAATAAAGTTCTTGGGTTACGTGCACCTGCTTATACCATGTATGTGCGCTTACCCCTTAGTTGCTTGCTTATGAGTAATGATTTTGAAGGTTTGATTGAATCTAAATCTGATTATGAAACCATTATCTTTCTGGTATGGACTCTTTTAAATTAAAATTCACTGTTGTTTATGATTCTTGGCAGAGAATTTATATCTTGAATGTGGCTCACTGTAAAAAAGTTTTGATATAGCATATATAAGTTATTTGCTGGGCTACTTAGGAGGCGATTAGAGACAATAATAGAAGGGTCAGGCAAATTAGTAGAGTTCCAAAAGGGGTGTAGAACATGTGATAGCCTGTACATGATCACACAGATTATGGAAGTAGTTCAAAGGAAGAAATGGAAGGCATAGCTCTATTTTTTGGATGCCAAGGGTGCATATGATAAGGCAGATAGAGAAAGGCTATGGGCAGTTCTTCCCAAGTATGGGGTGAATTGGTTGCTAGTGAAGCTGCTCCAGAAGCTCTATATGGGCACTATGTATGATTTCCATTGGAAGGGAATAAGTACAGGGCAGATAGGTGTAGACAAGGGGTTGCGATGGGGCTGTCCATTATCACCAATTCTGTTCCTAGTGTATATCAATGAGCTGGTGATTAGGCTCCAGGATAGAGGGCTAGGGTTTTCTCTGGGGGATGGTATCAAATCGCCTGCCAACTTCCAATGTGATGATATAGTGCTGCTGACAGAGACAGCAGAAGAGCTCCAAGAAGAACTGGGTTTTTTTGTTGTTGTTGTTTGTTGGTGTTTAAGGTCCCGTCAACTAC
The DNA here is from genome assembly GCA_013389805.1 of Trigoniulus corallinus. Lineage (NCBI taxonomy): Eukaryota > Metazoa > Arthropoda > Diplopoda > Spirobolida > Trigoniulidae > Trigoniulus > Trigoniulus corallinus. The sequence continues at coordinate 10,662,842 of JAAFCE010009125.1, forward strand.
AAGGTCATTAGAGACCCGTCCACTGCATAGTTCTAATGCATTGACTGCACAGACACTACATTAATGCGACGATTATTGGGTATTAGCAGTACCCAGCTTTCCCGAGCGACCACCCATGACAGTACTAACTGGGCTTGCGTTGCTTAACTTCAGTGATCAGACGAGAACTGGTATGTCAACGCAACTCGCCGCTCACCAAGAACTGGGTATCTGTGAACAGTTCAGTAGGGATTTTCAGTTAGAATTTGGTCAAGACAAAACAAAGCTGATGATCAGAGGAGAGGACATGTGGCCTAGTAATAAGATGCTAATCGAGCTTTGGGAGAGGGAGATAGATGTAGTGTCAGAGGTTATGTACCTGGGGGTTAAACTCACAAATGATAGAGGATACTTAAAAGCAATGAAGGAGAACATCATTTGATTCATTCTCAAGGTATGAAATGGTTAGGGGCTTATGGAAAACAGTAGCAGTGCCAGGGCTAACATATGGAAACTAGGTTCTGTGCATTAGTAAAAAGGTAATGGGCTGTATGGAAGTAGCCAAAAGAAGGTTAGATAGGATGGCATTAGGGGGAAATAGGTTTACAGCAGTTGAAGCAATACAGGCGGACATGGGGTGGGCTACATTTGAACAGAGAGAAATGGTTAGTAAATTGGTATATCTGTGCAGGATATGAGGGCTTCAGAACTGGGAGAGGAGGTAAACAGGATATCAAAGAAGATAGGCATAACACTGCACCCCAGGGAGGGCATGGAGGGGGCAATAACACTGCAAAGACTTGTGCAGGACAAAGTTAAGGAGTGGGGGTTAGGGCAGTGGTGACGGAGGATGGAGTGAAGGACTGCAAAGAAAACGCTGAGGGTGTATGGGAACAAGCTTAACATAGAGAGGGAGGTGATTTATGACAACACGTGGGAGAGCTTACTTCTGTTTTGGGAAAGAGCTGGGTCACTGGAGGCGAAACAGAGAATGGCAAAGATCACAGGTGGAGAGGAGGGCTGTGGATTATGTGGGGACCAAGTGGAGGATGTTAGGCATGTGATACTGGCTTGTCCAGAGCTGGATCACTGCAGGAGGGGTTTGGGAACCCCCACCTTGGAAGAGGTTCTGGGGTGGAGTGGCTGGAATGGGTGAGGAAGGCAAAGGCGCTGCTAGGGGGCTAGTGGAGATTTAGACAAATTGGTCTATCACGAAAAATCTCCCTAGCAAGGTTTCCATCACATAGGACTACATATTCATAGCATGCCTCCACAAATACCGTGTGTGGGGGGGGGGGTGCCGTAAGGAAAATAAGGTATACCATGCATGGTAACGAAAAAAACGTATACAGTGGTACCCCGCTTAACGAACGCCTTGTATAACGAATGTTCCCTATAATGAACACCGTCAAAAAAGCGTGGGAGTATCGCATAACGAACTTGTTTCACATAACGAACGCTTGTTCAATATACAAAGTGAACTAAGACTGTATAGGACAGTGGTGGCGAACCTGCGACCCACCGTGCAATTTAAAGTGGCCCGAGTGTTAATGAGATGATCTTAAAGGTGTAATAAAAGTTGGATGATGTTCTCTATTCCCTCCTTTAATGAACTTTATTCACTATTAATAATAACTTATTTTTATTCATAAAATTGAATAGTGTTTGCATCTGACCCATGGACAAATTCTTGGTCCAACCAAACCAAAACCCTGCCAAAGGGGTATGATGATGATGCACAGTGCCATCACTGCAGCTGTTCTAGAGTTTTTGGGTTGTGACAATTATTTTCTTGCAGCCAAATGCCTATTGTTGAAGATGATGGGCATTTCTTTTTAGAAATTGATGGCAGGTTTTGTCTATGATAATTTCCAGCAATGATCCTTGAAAATCCCAGCTAACCCAAAATGCACCTTGCAGTTATTACAACCATGTTGAATAAATATGCAATCAATACCCACCATCAAATTTTGATATTCCATTTGTAAATATGTTAGTTCCATATGTGTGTGCATTAGATTGGTTATTGTTAATATGCAATAGGACAGACACTATGCAATAATATAATTTTGGATAATGTGGTGTTGGAACAGGTGGGATATGCTGGCATCCCCCCACAGACAACCCAGACAATATTCCTGCAAGTTAAAGATGCCTGGCTGGGAGTGCCCCAGTGAAAGCATGCTCAGTTAAACTGTAGATCACAGGTGGGATAAAGATGTGATGGTGATTATGATGATTTGTGAATAGGATGGTTGACAGTTTTTTTTTTCATTTTGGAACTTGGCATCCAGGTGGTGATTTAGCCATAGTAAGAGTTCTTCATTACTGGTGTCTCAAACATTACCATTATCATCATCATGGTTTAAGACTAGTACAGTTCCCAGAATGACCCATGGCTAAGCAAATTATTAAAAATCGTCATCAAACCATTCTTCCTCATCTCCTAAACCATCTGGTTCAGGCGGGGTATGACCATGATGCCCCAACCCGTGGTTTTGTCCTCCACTCCAAAATTGATGCAAATAGCTTCTTAAAGACCTTCATACGTGCCATTTCTTGAAAAAGTGACATTTTTCAGCATGTTTTACTACTAACAAATAATACATCGACACCTTACCTTCCTGCTAAACACTGGGGGACCAAGGAGGGTTTTATATATGGATGTGCCCATTGTACTCAACTGAGTACACCTTCAAAGTTGCTTGAATTATGCCAAACATCAATAGGAATCTTATCAGGGCCTACAGTTTTGTGACCTTTCATCTTGTGGAGAGCCCTGACTATTTCTGCCTCACTAACCAAGGCCACAGCTACTGAGGTGGCAGGAGTGTTGTTCATTACAATTCAGAGTGTTGTTCATTACAGTGTTCATGAGATTGTTGTAATATTCCTCCCACCTCTTAATTACCTCTTCTGGCTGGAATAGGACCCCACCATTCCTATCCTTGATTGTTAGGGCCCTGGTGACATCCTTACTACTTCTATCTCGGGTCTTGGCTAGTCGAAAAACTTCTTGCTCACCTTCCTTAGTCCCTAATCTTTCATATAAAGTCTCATACTTCTGGTGTTTGGCCTGGGCAATGGTCCTCCTAGCATGTTTCTTTGCCTGTATATACTCTGTCTTTGAACCCTGGTCCCTCATCTCCTGCCACCTACGAAATGCTGCCTTCTTCTGATGGATGGCTGCTTCCACCTCCTCATTCCACCACCAAGTTTGTCTACCCTGGTGTGAGCCTCCTACTCTAGCTGTGCCAAACATTGCCTTTCCCCTGAAACTCTACACTGTAGAGATGCAGTCCTAGGATTGCATAACCCCAGCAAACCAACAAAGGAATAACAATAACTTAATAACAAAACAATAACAAAACAACAAGACTAACTTAATAACAAAAACAATGGCAATAACAGAACAATAACAGACTTTTGGTCCCAAATGCAGCACAGTCGCCGATAATATTGACGACGCACCCTGCACTACACTGGGAATGTCGGAAAATGTTGCGAGGTTAGGCTTAAATTGCCAAACCTCGCAACAAGTTTCCCACTGCCTAAATTGGCCCCAACACCCACGGCCCTACCTTCTACGGCAATAAAAGAAGGGTTCACGCCTTGAAAAAGGTGGGTTTAACCCTTTTGAACGTTGAAAATGATGCCAAAAATACAGGTGTACAGGTGTCATGCAGAGCAAACGTGGTTGTTGGAGTAATTCATCATTCTGCAAGTGCCACAGTGTTGCACACCAGGCTGGAAACACGTCATAAAATTGACATGCCCTAACTTTAGCTACGTAAAACGTAAACGTAAATAATTTTGAGTATGCTTAGTTTTGCATTTACATCGTTTGCCCTAACTATCTATTAGTTTTAAAACATCAAGGACATTTAGGAGGACACTTTTCAAGGGAGGACAGAACCTACAAAAGGAGGATTTTTGGTCACCTTGGCTAATACCCAAAAATCGTCACATTAGTGTAGTGTCCGTGCAGTTCCTGCATAAGAACTAACCCGGCCACGCCTATAATAAGATCCATGTGCGGGCCTCTATATCACAAAATGTCAAATGTATTTTCTTACGAAAGGCCCTGCAAAATATTTATTTTTAAACCCGTTTCTGCAAAAGCTCATGCTAGCTCTGCCAAGGGGGCCTTGTTTTACACATTGTTTTAGGTCCCAGGCAGTTTTCATGGATTTCTATGGCTCCTAGTGGATTTTACCTAAAGCTGCTTGCAAAAGGTTTTCCCAGTCACACAAAAGAATAGTCTTTGTCTCTGACCTATGACACCCAAAAGCTGTTTGTTATAGAGTCATTCAGCACTGTGGGATAATGAAGGGACCAGCCAAACCGTTCTTTATATCGAGTGGTTTCATTATTTCAAGCAGCTAATACAGTATACGGGAGGTATAGGCATTTTGGGCTGGGACCAGCTACCCTGTTCGTTATATCGAGTAGTTCGTTATATTGAGATGCATTACATCGAGAATCGACTACATGTACAGTCAATGATTGGCAATTTTCTAAACAATATTATTATTTGAGGGAAAATTTTTAGATGAGCAACACGTTCTTTTTTCTTTTATAAATGGGGCTATTCTTTGTGAAGCATCCCATTTTGAGTTCTGGAAAATATGGTTATCCTATAATATTTATAATGCAAATAAAATAACACACTCGCAATAACAACATTTCAAGAAATACAATCATTTTTACAAACTGGTACAATTTAGCCTGATGTACTACCAAGTGGTACGTGACGCAAAAAAGGTTGGGAAACGCTGCTCTAGAGTAAGAAATAAAAAGAAAATGGATGACAGTGGAGGATGACTCTCATCAGGTGGTGCTCGTGTATGGGCCATTGTACAAACGCTGCTTTAATTTTTGTAAAAATTGTATGCTAGCCATGTGGTCTGTGTACGCTATTGCACATGCGCATCAATGTTGTAATAAAACTCCCTACTATTGTGACAAGAAATGAATGAAATAATAGCCCCGACGAGAGATTAAAGGTTCAGCCAAAAATTCATTACCATTAATCTACAAATATCGGTTAATACTGTTTAGCACTCCCCACCTCACATTACTACAACCACTCATTAAGCAGTTAAATGAGATTTTCATCTACTTACCTGAATGCATCAAAGATGCCATTGTACACCATTTCTCCTTCAAGTCGAGTCAACAGCTGCAACCTGGTCTTCACCACTGATCATAAAGAACATGACAATTACGCCAGAAAGTGGTTATAATGGAATACACGTAAAAATCAAAAAAAATTTTATTTTACCATCAAACGGATTTACTGCAACAGCAGCAAATGCCCCTGCACCACAGCCTGCCAAAAATGAAGTCCAGAAAACTGCCTCTCCACTGTCTCCAGATTTTCGTGGTCCCTGCAACAGTGACATAATCACCTTGTAAACATGTTGTCTACAACCCCATGTTGAAGAACTTAGGAAGATATCTAGGGCCTTCTTTTCAAAAAACTTATGACTTTCTTTTCAAAACTGAAGATACACTACAAATAAATGAAGGCCATTAGACCAGCGGTCTTATGAATGTTCCTGTAGCCCGTTTAGCAAAAAGTTTGCCCAATCCTGCTCTAGAGTATGCAACGATGATTTATGGTTTTCGGAACAGGGCATATACTGAATGCCTCAAACAGAAAATATTTAAAACCACAGATTAAATGCAGACGGCAATGGAAAAGCCCTAGCTGATATAGGATTGTGTTCATCTGGGCCAGCGGTTCTAAACCTGGAGAAGGTGGAGGTTAACAGTTACTAGCTGGGGGTCGGAAGGAGTCTGGCTTTTGATAATTTTTAATCATATTTTTCTGTTCCTGATTTATGGACTGGGTGAAGAATCAATTTTCGGTTAATGTGCCCAAACTTGGGAGGACCCACAGCAGCATTGCAGGACAAGATTATAGAAATATCCACAAATGCAGCTGTGAAATTACAGTTTAAGAAACAGTCCCAATTTTGTGGGCATAATTGCAAGATTTTCCTGAAGTATAGAAGAAGAAAATGAGATACCACATGTGAAGCTATGGCCCAAAGTTCACTCCCTAACATTATTTCTTTACAGTAGTCAAGCGAGATACCCATTCCCTCAGATAGTAAGATTTGGATTGATTGATTTTTTGTGATTTAGGACCCATCGACTACAAAGGTCATTAGGGCCCAGAAAGACAGTCACCATGGTAGGGGTGTAAATAGCCATCCCACCATGATGACAATAAATAAGGGCCAAAACCCCCTAAAAAAAAATTAGAATAAAAAGGAAATAGCCTACCAAATATTGAGAAAATAAAAGCAGCAAAAGCCAAAACAGACATAAAAACACAAGCAGCAAAAGCCAAAACAGACATAACAATAAAAGTGGCAAAAGCCAATAAGGACATAACAATAAAACCGGCAAAAGCCAAAACCAACACAGAGATAAAAAGGCAAAAGCCATAACGATACAAGAATAAAGCAAATAAATCCAATTTTGTGAAAGAGGCCAGCCTGCTTCACAAATACAAGCGAGCTCTCCACCCCCTGGGGGTTATCCCAAAGTGATGTGGAGAGCGCTGGACTGACTCCCAGTCACCATCTAAGTTCACGGTATCTCTCACAGTGACTAAAAATGTGTGCCACTGTGAGAGGCTCCCAACAGCAGTCACACCATGGTTGATCCTCACCCCATAGAATGTAGTTTGTTGTTTGTTTGTTTTTGTCTTAGGGCCCACCATGATGGCAATAAATAAGGGCAAAAGCCCACTAAAACTAACAAAAACAAAAAGGCAATAGCCAAATAAATATGGAAAACAGACATTAAAAATAAAACCAGCAAAAGCCAAAACATACATAACAATAAAACCGGCAAAAGCCAAAACAGACAACAGTAAAAGTGGCAAAAACCAAAACAGGCATAACAATAAAAGTGGTAAAGCCAAAACGGACATAACAATAAAAGCGGCAATAGCCAAAACAGAGAACAATAAACATGGCAAAAGCCAAAACAGACACAGTAATAAAAGACAAAAGCCAAAATAATACAAAAATAAACGCAAAGCTGCTTAAAAGTAACTATGTATAAATCAAATTTTGTGAAAGAGGCCAGCCTCTTTCACAAATACCAGTGAGCTCTCCACTGCCTGGGGGTTATCACCAAGTGATGTGGAGAGGTCTGGACTGACTCCCTGTCGCCATCTAATTTCTCAGTATCTCTCACAGTGACTAAAGATGAGTGCCACTGTGAGAGGCTCCCAACAGAAGTCACACCATGGTTGATCCTCACCCCGCAGAATGTAAGAGTGGGTGAGGAACGTGTGACTGAAACGAGGCCGAGGAAGCACAACCTCTTCCCTCCACTACTGGCAGCACGAGGACACGGCAGAATAGAAGCTATACTTCAGGCTCCTTGGGTTTTAAAATGAGTGAATTTTTAAGAATGAGGGATAATCTCTCCACTGCCAATTTGGCCTATCATGGCTGTTTGCAGTTTATTCAACTAGAACTAGATACCCAGTGCTCTGGAGTGTCCTTCAGTGTGCAGAGTTTGTTGGTGGTCTCCGCAAACCACTGGGACCGCCTGTCGCACCATCGGAGGATGGAACAGCAGTGTTGGGTACATCTGGCAAGTGGGCCACCTGATGGACATGGGCATCCGCCCTCTCATTACCCATGATGCCAACATGCCCCGGGACCCACATAAACACTATCTTGCCCTGCATACGAATCACAAGCAGCAATCTGTGCACACCCTGGATGATGGCATGTCTGCCATATAGGGTGTGCAACAGCTGAAGAGAGGATAGGGAGTCAGTCACAACAAAAAAGTGTCTGTTGTTCAATAATTGGATGAGTTCCAGTGTCCTGTGCAGAGCTGTGAGCCCGGCAGTTAAGACACTGGCGACGCCTGGAAGTCGGTCCCGTATGAGATAAGTTGTAAAGACTGACCAACCCACTGAGGAGCCATCCATCAACCCATCCATGTAAATAAAAACATGGCCCCAATAGGTCAGAGAGAGGCGTCCAAACTCTTGTTGGTACATTGACCTATCGGTACTGGTTATTGGGAAGGCTGCAAGTACAACATCAAAACTTGGCTCTTGCACTGTCCAGGGTAGCTCAGAGGCCAGCAGTACATGCTGCACCCTAGGTAGTCACACCCAGGCCAGTGAGACAATCCATCCACCACATGCCAAAAGGAGGGGGACCCCAGGAGGCGGTCGAATGGCTGTCTCAGGGTACAACTAAAAACGGCTGGGTGCATAGGGTGCCGTGGCTGCCCTTTCTGCCTCAAAATGTATGAACTGCCAAGTACTGCTGCTGCAGTCAGTGGCAGGTCACCAGTCTGAGCGTAAAGGCTGAGCACTGGACTCCTGTGGAGGGCCCCAATGGACGACCGGATGCCAGTGTGATGTACACTGTCCGGCATCTGGAGAGTAGACAAAGCAGCCAGGCAAGGTAAAAGTGTAGCATAACGCAAGTAATTTCGTCATTTGTAGTGGATGAAATGTGGCACTTTGGTCGGTATAACGTTGCCAAAATACTTGTTCCAGGGTCTGCTGCACATGCTATTGTTTTTAAACCGTTTGGACATAATGAAAGTGATTCGCGAAACATTAGGCATGTTGAAATCAAGGTAAAGAACTTCATGCATTTATTTAATGAATATCTTTCTCGTTATTTTAACTGGAAGCTTTCGATTTATGCAATCGAAAGCTTCCTGTTAAAATAACGAGAAATAAATTCATGAATCGAAATCATTAAATGAATCGTGAGCTTCCAGTTAAAATAACGAGAAAGATATTCATTAAATAAATTCATGAAGTTCTTTACCTTGAAGTTCTTGCCCCTGGATCGAGTATTTGACGAAGTTATACTGACTGAAGCGCCACATTTCATCTGCTATGAATGACAAAATAATTACTTGCGTTAAACTACACTTTTACCGCCAGGCAATACATTCTGCAGCCATAATCGAGAGGTGATCAAACGAGTGATCTGTTGAGCCGAAGCATCACCATTCGATCTGCCCCAAAACCAGTTCCCTGCAGGCACTGCAGAATATTCAGGGATCAAAGGCACTTCGCCTTCAGCTCCTTCAAGTGCTGGACCCATGTCAGACGGCTGTCGAAACAGAGACCAAGAAACCAGGCTGCCTCTACAACTGGGAGGAGGCGGCCATTCAGGGTAAGCTGCTGCTCAGGATGAAGCTCTCACAACAGAAGTGCATCACAGTTGTTTTGTGCCAGTGACTGCTTAGTGCCAGTTGCAGCTGACGCTCAATGCTGTGCATCATGGCAGCCTGGTATCTCATAGAGAAGTTGTCCCCGAATAGGGACGACTGTACCAGGGGGTGATTGGAGGATGGTAGGCCATTCACCACAACAGCAAAGAGTGTTACACTCAAGACGCTCCCCTGTGGGACACCATTCTCCTTCAGGAAGACTGAGGAGTAGGTGTTACCCACACGAACTCTGAAGGTCCAGTCAGACAAAAAGCAATAGAAAGAGGGGCAGATTACCCCTGAGCCCCCACTGGTGCAAGGTCTCCATTATACCATGGCGCCATGTGGTATCATATGCCTTCATATGAGGATAGCCACCAGGTGCTGTTTGTGGAGAAAGGCCTCACGAACTGCAGTCTCCAGTGCAATCAAATGATCCACCGGAGACCTGCCAGCATGGAAGCCACATTGGGCATCGGCAAGAAGGTGGTGCCGTTCCACATAGCACACCATGCACGAATTAACCATCCGTTGCATAGTCTTGCAAAGACAGCTCATCAACAAAATGGGTCTATAACTTGCTGGAAGGCTACTATCTTTCCTGGGTTTTTGGTGTGGGATTATAGTAGCCTCACGCCAGCCTGCAGGGACATCATGCTGCTGCCAAAAATAATTAAAAACATCAAGGAGGTAACTAACGCCCTTCTCTGGTAGATTTCATAGCCCTGACCACCACCTCTGTGAAATTACTCACTAGATCATTGACTCCATCAAAATCACATAGTGGTCAAAACTAGATACGGCAGGCAAACTCCTCCCAGTCTGCCTATGCAGACACCACCGTGGCGGGTGTTGGGGCAATTCCCCATTTCCACTGCTAATCTTGATGGGGAAGTGGTCACTTCCACAAGGGTCTGACAGAACCTACACTGCAAACCTGGTGCCAACCCAGGGGAGCAGATGGATAGGTCTATACACGAAAGACCACCAGTGGCAGCCATCAAATGTGTGGGGACACCTGTGTTTAGAACAATGAGGCCATTGTGCGACACCCATTGTTCCACAAGTCGCCCTGGGGGGTAGTAACCGTCCGAGCACCATTGAGGATTACAGGCATTAAAATCACCCATAGTCAGGAAGGGTCTTGGAAGCTGGGCACTGTGGGAGTCCAGGTCTGCCCATGGGATATCAATCTCAGGAGGCATATTGAAGGAATAGAGTGGTGGGCACATCCAGTTGCAATGAGACCGCTACTGCCTGCAGGGGCACCTGCAAAGCCACTGGCACGTGCATGCACCCATTCTGGATAAGGATAGCCAACCCTCCCACACAGTGGCTTCCTTGCTGTCAAGTGTCTGCATATTTGGTGTACCCCCATAATGAAATGAGGGTATCACTATGACAAAGGAACTCCTGGAGGGAGATGCAGACAGGGTTGTGCCTGGAGGTCAGCAGTGTGATCTCATCCCTCCTGTGGGAAAACCCTTGACAGTTAAATTGTAGAAAATTTACCACCACGTGGACTTAGGGGGCTTATTTCTATTCCTCCCTTTCCTCCATCGCACTGCAGAAAAGGGAGGGGTGCCTTCAATTGGGTCGTCCTCCTCTATCTCGCAGGAGGAATCCCCATCGGGCATGAAACCACCCCATGCTCTCTGTCGTTGGCGAGAGAGCATGGGTGGACGAACCAAGGCCCATGTGCCCCACTGCAGCAGTGGGAGGTGTCCCTAGTTTATTTCCACCTGTCTCACCCACCACCCCTTCCGTGGAAATGGCTGGCTGGGCTGAAACAGGGAGGGAGGCCTTCAAGGAAATGTATCTGTGATGATCCTGCATCTGGGGCCTCCAAGGAGGCTGCCACCGCCATTACTGGGGGGGCGCAAGCATGGGCCAGAGGTGGTGGTGGAGCCAGAAGAAGCCATGGAAACGGGTTTGGGGTCCATCTGGCAGCCAATGCTAGCACAGCCCAGCACTCCATGGACCCGAGAGGACAACAAACAGGAGCTGAGGTAGCATGTCCGTCTGGGTGCAAACAGATGACACCGTAGATGACTTGATAGCACCTGCATAAGAGACTCCACGACTGGAGGTCTCTGGCAAGGCTAGCAGCCGCCGTGCTAGGTGGGGTGGTTGCCCTTGCAGTTGATACACAAAGGTGCAGTCTAACAAGTCACAGGGGAGTGGTCGCCCTGCCCACAAGTTCCACACATGGCCTTGGCAGAACAGGAATTCTGGCCATGGCCATACCGTTGGCACTTGAAACACCGAAGCGGGCTCAGTATAAATGGATGCACAGGCAAGTGGAGGTAGCCAGCCATGATGTACTCAGGCACCTTGGGCCTACCAAAGGTCACCACCAAGGTGTCAGATGGGCGGGATCCTCCATCCCGTCGGAACGAGGTACAGCAGACAGCCACCACACCCTGGTCCCTAAGCTCCTCCGCTATTTGCTCCTCTGACTCCCCGCATAGATCGGGGCACTGCACCACACCTCTACTGGTGTTTAAGGTGTGATGGGGTTTGACCACAACGGGGATGTCACCAAGCTTCCACAGTTTCAGTAATGCCTCCATCTGGTGGGGGGCAGATTACACAGTTTCTTGACCGAAGTCACATCACCAGAAATGCCCTTGACTTAAGCGATAAGGAAGGGCGACCTTAGATGCAGGAACACACTTCGCATCGGGGGTGGAGCCCTGCACCTTAAGGCTAACAGGTCGTTGCCTCTGTTAAGGGCAGGTGCCGATGCATTAGACGCCACAGGTGTGTTCCCTGATCCAGTTGGGTGACTGGGAGATGCCATACTTGAAAAGTATTTAAGATTCACTGCCTGCAGGTCTCACCCACCACGGAGCCCAACACAGGGACGCCCATTTGGGTCGCCAAGATCCTCGGGCAGTATACTGCAAGGGTGGCATAATCCCAGAGTATCAGACCATTGGAATCTGGGTTGACCGTCCATCCACTCTCAGTAACCCTAGGGGGCATAACCACTTATTTGCCCTTGGTCGATTGACCAAGACCAGGTATCCGCCTTGGCTGCCCGTTTTCCCTGAAAGCTGGGGCCAAAGTGATGTGTTGGGGCTGTAGGCTGCGACCATAATCCTCAATGTCTGTCAGCCACCTTACCAGTGTGTGGTGGCCCAGAGACATCGCAGGACATGTGCCTCCACAATCACCAGGATCTGCTTTTCCCAGGGGTGCGGGTCTCCACGCACAGCTAACACATGGGTAGGCGTTTATTTATGGTCACCTCATTGAGGACCCTACATCAACCGAGAACAAGCCAAACGGTCATCCAGTAAAGGACACGAGAAGGACACTGACAACCACTATGATGGTATCGTCCCATCCAGAACATACAGAAAGTCATGGGCAAAGACGATAGTGGTGTTGTCGAATCAGGGGCAAGAAAAAGTCACCCCTTTTAGTCGCCTCTTATGACATGCAGGTATGCAGTGTGCCTATTGTACCCCGGGCACACACGAGTAGTAAGATTTGGAAGAAACATACTAAGTAGAATGAGAAGTGGCAACACATCGCCAACTGCCAATTAAATGCCACAATCCCACTTCGGGTCCTACCATAAGCAGGAATAGGAAGTCTGCATCCTACCTCGGAACCAGCATAGGAAGTCTGCATCCTACCTCGGAACCAGCATAGGAAAAAAGTACAGCTTCAAGTCAAGCCTTCAGTCTGGAATACATAACTATAATACGTACCAAAGCATTTAAATGGGCGAATAGTGGGAAGTAGATGATAGAAAACGTCACATCTCTTAACATAGTTGCACCAGTTCCTTTGTACAGGCCCAAAATACCTTTCGTTTTCAGTAAATTCAAGGCGATATTTGTGGCTGACAGCGACACAACAGTAGTTCCTCCATTAGATCCTTTGGAAGCTGAAAAATAAGCAAAATGGCAATTAACAAAATCGGTAAAATGTTTTCTCTGTCTCTGAAATGTGATGCGAATACAGTCAGTCACCAACACGACCAGCATCTTGTAATTGGATCTTAAGCAACTCCATAGGTGTTGTGATGATAATTTGGCAGAACCCAGCACAGCCTCCAGCCAACATTTCCCTTTCTAAAGGAAGTCGCCTAGCAATAAGTTACAAACCATATGGCAAATTGCATTTGAATCGAATATCAAACAATAAAAAAACGACGATCAAAGTGTTTGGTACCCTGCGCCTGTTGAAAGGTGATGACGAAAAAAGTCATTCGCTGCCAACTTGATGGCTTTCTCTGGTGTGATTAAAAGGATGTTCACACCCGAACCTGAAAAAAACGAATACGTTATTGTTAGAGAATAAAAATACGAGTTCCCTTCAAAAACTACCAACATCCATGGAATTCAATTCTTTAGTAATCATCTCCCTCTTTGGCAGGGTTGAAACTGTGATTGTTTGTAGGTTTTTTTTAGGACCCTTCAACTACAAGGTCATTAGAGCCCCGTCCACTGTGTAGTTCTGATGCACAGACTTCACACACACTACATGAATGCAACGATTTTTGGATACTAGCGGTACCCAATTTTCCCAAGCGGCCACCCACTGAAACTGTGAATTATGGCTGTCCCCTCCTTTCTATCACCCAGCAGATCCTTATTCACTGAACACATCACCATGCTCCCATCGCACAACCAGCTAATATATCTGTTTTTGCCTTTTACCCGTCTGCTTCTAATAACCTGCAATCCCTGTGAAGGATCGCCCCTGTTCTGATAACATGCCCATACCACCGTAATTCATTTCATCGCATCTTTCTGCAATGCTCCTCACTCCGAAACTACCCCTAATGTATTCATTACTAATTCCATCTGACCTTGACACCCCACCCATGTAGCGCAACCTGTACGCAAGTCCCCTCGTACTACGTGTGAGGGGACTTGCAAAACATAGTTTGTCCCATTGATATTTTTACTACCCTTTTACAATTTGTCCAGTAATTATTTTCTCCATCATTTCACCTTTCGAAAAACTGATTCCTGTTCCCTTCACCTCAGCATGTCAGTGGAAGTCAGTAGTAGAGCAACGAAGTATTAGTCATGTGATACATAAGTCATATGGTTATTATCTCTCAACATCCGCCTATTAACTCATCTATTCACTGCATTCAAAATATATAAAGGGCCATTACTTCTCTTTTATATTGCCCTGTAACTGACAAATTTCAGTCATCCATCAAGATAAACTCAGAACTGCAAGAAGCAAAACAGCAAAGACTAAATATTATATGTAACAGTCAACGGATTGTGCATGCTACCATTTGAAATTATTGTCTTTATTTCTCCTCTTAGCTCCTTCTCGTGCCCTCAACTTTGCTCATCAGCTTATGTAAACAGCAAGTAATGCCCTATTGTTGATTTTTGGATAGCTGAAATGCGTTTCGGCACTGATGATCGCACTTCCATTACCGGACTACCGACTAAAACACCCATTGTCACCTGGACACTACCCCAGAATTGCTTAACATATTACTTCAAGCTAGGCCATGTGTTGTACCGTTAACAATTCACTGGTTATTAGCGTAAGCCTGAAACGCATCTTGGTCCAGTTCAACCTTCATTAAGGATGCTCTCAACATATTGGGAGACCCTGTTCCAGGCGTCCCTTACCCAGCATGGTGTTGATAGTGTCAGGCAAAGGTCAGGTGACAAAAGTGCGCCTCCAATGCTGTGAATCGCGTGTCCAATCTTCCACAGGCGTATAACATGTGATGTTGGGAAAAATGGGCACTTCACAGAGTTCGTTTTTCCTGCCATAGGCTTTACGGGTCAGTATTCGGCTAGTGATGGTGCAATTGATGGCACGTTAGAGCTTCTTCTTGATAGCTTTGTGCCCAGCAGACCTGATGTGGTCATTCTCCTGGTCTCTGGCACGCGGCACCAGTCGCCTGGGCTTCAGGCACCTTCAAAGCAGGTCGGCAATCTCTGGGGTCCAGCAGTACATCAGCCGCTTTCTGTGGGTTCCAGACACCTGGCTGATGTGCCCCCAGTCAGAGAATGTTCAGTGGACTCGCAGATCCGATCTTGCCACAGGCGTGATAAGGGTATGATGATGATGATGTTGTTAGGGCTCTACTGCACCCATGCATGATGGGTCAACTGGGTTGCTGCTGGGGGCGTTGATGTGTGCAGGGTGTTGTGCGCTCCATCCGTGCGTGTTCGCGAACCGAAATATCGTTCGTAAACATTAGCAAAATTTGTTTGCAAATGGTGTTCGTAGACCGAGTTGTTCGTGGACCGAGACGTTCGTGATCCTAAGTATCACTGTAATGGTAATTGCCACCAGTGTAATTCTCAAGGACGGTCCATCCCTTGATATGTGGTTTCAGGCTATCCGAGGGAAGCGAGATGTTGGGTGTTGTGTGTATGTAACTAGGGCACCGGAAGGTCGTTCTATCGTAGTTTAGGACGATGAGCCCTGTCGTGGCCGCCATATCGACCACCTACCTGTCCCAAGAGTCTTGGTATGTCCGGCCCAACAGCTAGCAACACTTTCTCACTTCTGCGAAGGCTCATATCTTCAAGTCTGCCATCTTTGTCCTTCAAGTCAGTGATGCCTTCGTTTGGTGTAAAGTAGCTAATGAAGAAAGTCGTCTATCACATGTGATCCAGAAGAAGCCACTGTTCCCTTCACGTCCTTGGACGCCAATTTTCTTAGATTCAAACACCCAGATGTGTCAGAGACCAGAGAGAGGCAAGTCTTAGTCAACATGCTGCTCACTGATGAGCAGTAGATCCACTTTCTTCTCCACTGTCAATTTGTAGAGAATGTCTTTGAAAACCGTACCCCTAATTAAATTTGCCTGGCGGATTCGAATCATCGGTTACTTCATATCGCAGCGTCCTCCCAAGCGCCTCTATAAACTCTACAGGCCCTTCAGCCAGCCCATTCTTGTTCGACTCTCTTTGCCATGCAGAGTGCACACCTCCCCATTTTCCTGCATGCCTTTGCCAAGTTGCCTTACTGCCCATGTCTGAAACACAAGCCATTCCTATCTGGACCCCTGCAGTTTGTCTAATGGACATCACCTCAGTTTGCATGTCCTCAGGGTTAACTCCACTGAGGATCCTGCTAAGCACCTCCCCATAGGTCCCGCCTTGGGCAGGATTGTTTAGGATTGCGTGAGGTAGAGGTTTGGGTTACCTTGCCTTTTTGCCTCTTACCACAAATCACTGAAAAGCCGCCATTACCAACCTATGCTGCCAACCCGTTTTTTGAGCGGTCTTCTTTAACACAGTCTTCCACTCGAATCCTTGGTCTGGTTGCTTTGCGAGTTTCTTCGTTCCCCCTGGACCTCTCCCTTCTCTTTTCTTGCCATTTTTGGCCTCTTCGTCCCTTGATATACGAGAGCAATCTTTCGGTTCTTATCGTCTGAGCCAGATGCACTCTATGCAATCGCCTCTTGCTTTCGAGTGATGGTTTCCTCCATCACTTTTCGCTTTCTCAGAATATTTTCAATAAGACCACTGAAGTAACATTCAGCTGTTATTTTGACTGCTTCTGTTGTTGTTGTTGTTGTTTGTTGGTGTTTAAGGTCCGTCAACTACAAGGTCATTAGAGACCCGTCCATTGCATAGTTCTACTGCATAGACTGCACAGACACTACCCTAATGCGACGATTATTGAGTATTAGCAGTACCCAGCTTTCCCGAGCGACCACCCATGTCAGTACTAATTGGGCTTACGTTGCTTAGCTTCAGTGATCAGACGAGAACTGGTGTGTCCAACGCAACTCGCCGCTCCGACTGCTTCTGACATAGCTGGAACTTTGCGAGTTTTGAAGCAAGGCCTCCTCTGCATCTTAGAGTCCTTTGATTTTGATGCGCACGTCGAATCACCCGAGGTCATGTAGTCCTCATTCACTAGCATTTGAACACTGAGAGGAATGGCCACAGAACCCTCCAATCACTCATTGTTCCCTGGTTGTGTGGCTGGCTACGACCCCTTTCCTCTGCACTCGAGGCATTATCTGCTAACTGGGCCAAGTGCTTCACCCTCACAATATTGCAGATACAAGATGACGACGACCCAGGGTCCACTTATTCACCCTTGACAGTCGCTGAAACTAGGATATGTCTCTCTCTGCACTGTAGATTTTCCCCTCCTAACATCTGCCATATGGGTTTATTAATTATAGTGGAGACTAGCCCCTCAACAGGCAGCGAGCACTTCCTTATCAGTCATCTGAGGACGCTCCACGTAGCAGAACGCCACTGCTTATGTAATGACACCTTTATGTCTATTACCTCTATACATGCCAAAATAACCTTCTGCATGATACGTCTGCTTGAAGCAATCAAACCTAATAAAATAGAGCAAACACTATTTTATTTTAATACTTGACAACGTGTCACATCATCTAACAGTAATCAATTACCATACATTGACTTATACATCCTTTCGCCAGCTGGGCCAATTTGCTGATTTTGCAATCTGGTCTTGACGAGATCCAGCGGGAAGACACAGGCCACTCCAATGATGCCTGCAATGCCACCATTGATGATTTTTGGCAATAGCCTGAAAATGAAATGTATGAAATTTTATTATAATTAGAGTAAGTACAACTTCGAAGACCACAGAACTAACTTCTCTCCTGCTTGTTCTCTAAATATTCTATTGACTCGACACCTTCATAGCATTTCAATCCATCAAGGAATCAACGCTAAATGGAGTTCCAGTAGGGCAAGTTATTTATTTGGTCATATCATGTCGACCTTTTGCTGCTTAACGGGAATTACCGACGTCAGAAGGGTGCAAGCACCTACATATTGGAATTTATCCACGTGTAAGTTATATTACCCCATGCGGAAAGGGTTCTTTACCGTGCAGGTGACATCGTCTACACCACATAGGATCCACGTTCTTCCCTCCCATTCGATAGAGGGGGTACCTGGCACTTTCTCCCCAATCATGGTTCCAATGATGCGCGCCCCTGACCTGGCGGTCCAATTACTTATCTCTGGATTCATGATTTTACAAAGTTTTAAATGACCCAGCAGTTTATGGCTGCCATTAGCCGTATCCGCCTGAAATGCGGATGGCCTAATTTCAGTTTCCAGCTGTAGTGATCTGTTATGGCAGCTGTAAATGGCATAATAACAATTTCGTTTCATTATAAACATTTCGAATGAGGTTATTTGTATGTTAGTATGTTACGCCAATGGGTTGGGGAGTCGGCCAACCAGCCATAACGGGTCGGACCTTGTGGAGGCTATTCGCGGGTGAGAGGGAGGTAGGAGTAGAGGATGTAGGAGATGAGCAATTAGCAGCACCCAATGTTCCCAACTAACCACCCATGTCGGTACTAACTGGGGTTGCGTTGCTTAACTACTGTAATCTGACGAGAACTGGTGTGTTCAACGCAACTCAGCCGCCCCTAAAGATAAACCTAGGATCGACGTTGCAGGGTGAACAACCACTTGCAAGCCTTGGGAGAATCACACAGCTATTTACATTTTCTTCGGCGTTTTCCGAACGTTCACAAAATACCTGCATGTGAGTAGACTTATGTACCGAGATTTCCCTATTTCCATTATACGGTTGGTTTATCATATGTAATTTTAAAGTTCATGCGTCCTGGTAATTTCTGAAATTCGTTATCATTCGGGTGTGGCCCTCTTTATGGTGCTGCATAATCTTTCGCCGTTTCAGGTTACTTACTTAAATTCTCTATTGGTAGACATGTCGAGGAAGACAAAAGATTTTTGGGAAGCTTGCAGTTCTTAAGACACGTTTCTATCTCTGTAGAAAGAGAAAACAAACCATTAAAATTAAACTGTCAGCATTACAAGTTTTTGAAAATAGCCTACTGTTGGTCATTCAATCTTTCTCTCCTTTCGAAAAAAAAAATGTTAAGATACATCTGTTCTAAGTAATAAATGACCGTGCGGGAGTAAAACATACTTAATTTTATTTACTATTATCGTTCATATCGGATGTGGGTAGGCACTGTTTGGCATGGGTAGAGTAGGAGGCACTTCTCAGGGTAGGCCGACATGGTGGTGGAATGCGGAGGTAGAAGCCGCCATCAAACTAAAGAAGGCAGCTTTCCATAGATGGAGGGAAATAGGGGATCAGGTTTCCAAGACGGACTACATTCAGGCAAGGAAAAACGCCAGGAGGACCATTGCCCTAGCTAAGTACTAGAAGTATGGGTCTCTATATGAAACGCTGGGGACAAGGGAGGCAGAGAAGGAAGTTTTTAGACTGGCCAAGAACAGGGATAGAACTAGTAAGGATGTTACCAGGGCCCTAACGGTAAAGGATTCCAATGGTAGGGTTCTGTTCCAACCACCAGAGGTAATCAAAAGGTGGGAGGAATACTACCACGGCCTCTTAAATGCAGCCACATGTTCAGGAGTTGCAGGCAGCAATCCACTCCACAGGCAGTGGACAGGGTGAGTGACGATCAAATAGTCAGAGCCCTCCAAAAGATGAAAGGTCAAAAAGCAGTAGGCCCAGATAAGATCCCGTTGGATGTTTGGTGCACCTTTGGGATAAATGGCATTACATGGCTAGGGAAGCTTTTCAATAAGTTAGCAAATGGTGACAGGATGCCAACTGCATGGCGAGACAGTTGGATAGTTCCAATGTTCAAGGGTAAAGGCGATGCCTAGGACTGTGGAAAGTATAGGGGCATAAAGCTGATGAGCCATTCTATGAAGCTGTGAGAGCGAGTCATAGAATGTCATCTCAAGAGACCAAACTAGTGTCTGGGGAAATAAATTTGGGTTTATGCCTTGTAGGTCTACCATGGAACCAATCTTTATTCTACGACAGATGATAGAGAACCATAGAGCAGCAAAAAAGGACCTTCATGCTATATTCTTTGACCTGGAGAAGCCAAATGATAGTATACCTAGACAGGTATTATGGAATGTTCTAAGAAAGAAAGGGGTTGATGAAGGCCACATTAGGATTGTGCAGGAAAAGTATGATGGTTCCATCACTAGGGTGAGGACAGCATGGGGTAACACTGCAAGCTTCAATGTGCAGGTTGGTGTGCATAAAGGGTCAGCACTTAGCCCATACCTATTCACTCTAGTAATGGATGAGCTGCTGAAGGGAATAGGGGAATGCCCCCCCCCCCCCAGTGTCTGGTATTTGCAGATGATGTGGGAAGGCTTGAGGAGTCCAAGGAGGATGAACAAAAGGGCCTACAAGACATTAAAACAGCAATGGCAGAAGAGGGTCTTAAGGTGATCATGAGGAAGACTGTGTAGGGATATGATTCCTTACACTCCTCTGCCCCCAAAAACACACACCCCTGCAAATCTCGTTATATAAAAATCATTATTCTTTCAGGTCCTATTGTCATCACATCCTGTGGACAACAATAGGACCTCTGTCCAAATTGTACAACCTTTTGTGGGGACATCCTGAGTTGCCCCTTGGCAGTGAGTCATGGGTACCCTTTGGTCACAGGGACCCAACCACAGTCAAGGACCTCAGGATGTGGTGTCACATGAAGGACATGTTCTTTTGGGGGCTTGAAGAGTTAATCATCACTCTTCAATCAGTCTATGTTTATCCATTCAACAGTCTTGAGACAGTCAGACATTTTATATTTTCTAGAGTCGATTATTATTCAGTCTAGATTCAACAGTGAATCCTTCCTTGAATCTTGAAACGGTCAGTCTTGAAGAGTGTAATTTTTGCATCGCTTTGTGTAGGGTCTCTGACCCACTGCTCACCCGTCATACCGTCCCCGTGATATGCAATAACCGAGTACCTAGCTTTCAATTTTAGTGGCCAGGGGCAAGAGAAGGAGTTACGTTGTGGGGGAGAGGGGATCCCGGTGGTGCAGGAATTTCGCTATCTAGGATGAGTTTTCCAGAGGAATGGGGAGATTGATTCTGACATGACCTGTAGGATTAATGCAGGATGGCTGAGATGGAGACAGGCAAGTGGGGTCCTGTGTGACTGCAGGGTCTCAATAAAGTTGAAGGGCAAAGTCTACAGAACTGTCGTTAGCCCCGCTATGCTGTATGGCTCAGAGTGTTGGGCAGTTAGGAATAACCATGAAAGGCAAATGCAAGTGGCAGAGATGCGAATGCTGCGCTACATGTGTGGGGTGTCATGATCCGACAGAATCCGAAACAATTACGTTAGAGGTAGCTTGGGGGTGGGAGACATTGTTCTTTAATTGCAGAGAAAAGCGTTTGAGGTGGTATGGGCAAGTGATGAGGAGGAACTTATTAGGTAAATTGTGGGACTGCAGGTAATTGGGGGCAGTAGGGGTAGAGGACGACCAAGACAGACGTGGGAACAGGTGGTGCAAAGGGACATGGAGACGTGTGGGGTGGAGGGGGACTTGGTGGGGGATAGGCGGGAGTGGAGGATTAGAACCCACAGACCCGACCCTGCCTCACGCGGGAGAAGGGTGAGATGATGATGATGATGTTCATATCGGGCTCAAATTGTCACTAATAAGTTAGATTGGAGATCTCCACGTCTACGACGTGTCACTTTGAAATGCCAATCGCCATGAATCACTTAGCCTTCTTTTTAAAATTCTCTAATTAAAGAACAAACGAGTCTGGCTGTTCTTTTGCAATCCTAGTAGTTTCTTTCTGAGGTTTCACTTCTATTTGGCCATTCATCAACATTTGAGAAGGAAGCTTTGCCAATCTTCAATAGAAATGCAGAATAGAGCTCTAGTTGATGCTAAGAGATGTAACCAGATTAGGAAACTGCTTTTCCAGTAGTACCTACACCTACACGTACAGTACGTACGTATGCTTAGACTGGCTTGAATGGAACACACACTCCGAACTTACGTAAACCTTAAGAAATATTTAGGAATATGGCACCACAGTCATCTACTAAGTCAATTGTGGAGAAAATTCTAATGTGACAGTGAGGGTAGGTTAATAGTTGAATAAAACAGGGCTTCGAACGGAACGAAACCGAAAACAGGAAAAACAGTTATTTTTACAGGAACCGAAACGCAAAAAAAAAAAAAAAGGTCCGAAGCCCTGGAATTAAAGGTACTATCCAGTTGGAACACCTAGAAAGGAAACCGCTGCCCACATCAACATCGAAACACCATCCAAATACATCACATTTCAGTCGCCAAACTATTTCAAAACAGAAAATGATAGTATGAGCCTAGTTTCATTTCAAATTTAGCTACTATCTCACATGTTTTCGAGTGATTCATTCAGTGCTTCAATTTGATCTCAGTAGGTTAACCACCTCGCCTCGCTATTTTACTATGTGTGAAAGTTATTAAGATTGTAAAACTCTAAGTCTCTTGACAATATGCAGAAGAAGGATGGAAAGAAAAATTGTCAGACGATTTGTCTCTTTCTACAGTTAGATCGCTGCGTGTGTGGGGAAATCTGATCGAATTTTCAATTGAAATTTCTGAACTTAAGATATTTTGGGGTGGCAAAGAGATTTAACTGAAGATAAAACTGAGCGTGTATGGGGGGCCTTAATATTTACTAATCTCGTGAAAGTTCCTATCCCATAAATGAAGTGCAATTAAAGCTATCAACATGTATGTGATAATTATGAGGACTACTATAACTTTCAAATGATCGGCAATCGTATTGGATGTTAAAGATTGCGTGAGAATAGAGAAAATATGGGCACTATTTGTGTGCACAACGGATAACGAGTTAATCTCTAAAGGCAGATTATTAAATGATACCCACGGTAGCTCTATATGTCAACTACAGTTCTTTCCTTTACAGACGCTTAGGCTGCTTACAGACGAACGACTGACGACCAACTACAAATTTTTAGGCAAGTCATCACAGACTAACAACTGTTAGTCGTCTATTTTGATGTACATAGAAACAGTTTGTCAGCCAGTGTGGGTCAGAAAATAGAACATGCTCCGTCCTTTTTGTCGTGGTTGCATTTCTGTCGTTCGTCTGATTATTCGCATTTCCACCGACAATTTTGTAGGTGACGATTGTCGTTCGTCTGTCTTCAGCCTTATGCGACATGATACAACAGCGCCCACACAATCGTGGAATTTCTACAATTTTGTTTTGTTGGCGTTTTAGGGCCAAGGTGTATAGTCACTGCCTCTAAAAAAAACCAGGTGAATTGTAACTTAAAAAGAAAACCAGCCATTTTCTCGCTCTCCATTTGCAGTTGTGAAATATTATTAATTGTGTGTTCTATTATCGTCCTTATCAACGTTCTTGGAAAGTTTTACTCTTCAGGAATCATTTTCCACGATTTGGTAACTTTGCCCAAAAGTTTGCCAAAATGTGTCAAATTTGTCAGATTTTGCAGCATATTTGTAACATTGCAATTATTGACTGTAAATATTTTCTTATATCTGATACTATATTATGTTAGACCGTCACCTTTCACCACTCTGCACTCTACACTTGGGTGCAAAAGTGTGTGTCAAAGTGGGGCCTAAAAAACCACTTGGGTTGTAAGAAAAAACCACCACCAATTTTTTGCACAGTGGTACTATATTGAAGTCCTTTGTGTCCCCCACATGATTATGAAGTGAGTTTCCACGTCTGACTAGACTACTAGACTTCCCATAAAAGAGTTAAAAACTTTTGTGACCCCAAAAAACCCAATGGAACCTAAAGAAAAACCATGTACGTTTTGCATGCCTAAATCATTTCTTTTGTGCAACTGTGCTCATAATTGGTTCATGATACAAATTCTACATGTAATAAAAACTGTTTTTAGGAAATTTGCCGACTTAATAGGGAGATTTTGCACTACGTAATTTTGCACTGGGTATGCTTGCCAAATCACACGTTCTTAGGCTAGGCGCGCACTTGCGATTTCTTGTCACTGCAACTGAAAAATCGCAGTTGCAAAGATTTCATGTGATGCACACACAGCGACCAACAAATGGCTTATTTCATTCATTTATGCAATGGGTTTCATTGAAACCACATGTGTGGTTGCTCTCTTGCTACTGGGTCCCCCCTCAGATTAATGGACAGTCATCACCATCATCATCTCACCGGGTCAATGGGTCTCACCGGGTCTATTCCCCACCAATTCCCCCTCCACCCCGCACTCCTCCATGTCCCTTTGCACCCTCTGTTCCCACGTCCGCTTTGGTCTTCCTCTACCTCTGGTGCTCCCAACCACCTGCAGTCCCACAATGGACCTAATGTGGTCCTCCTCTTCCCTACTCATCACGTGCCCATACCACCTCAACCGGTTCCCTCTCATCTTCTCAATGTCTCCCACCCCAAGCTTCTTCTAACGTAATCGTTTCTAATTTTGTGAGATCATGACAACCCAATAATATATTGCAGCATTCGCATCTCGGCCAGTTGCATTCCCCATTCATGGTTCTTCCTAACTGCCCAACATTCTAAGCCAAACAGCATAGCAGGCCTAACGATGGTTTTGTAAACCCTACCTTTCAACTTTATTGGGACCCGGCGGTCACACAGCACTCCACTTGCCTGCAGTGTAGGACCAGTACCGTTTGGTACATGTGTGCAAGAACTTAGTTGGCGCTCCTATCTCCCCCTCCTGAATGAATAAAAGGTGACTCCGCTCCTATCGCTGGCTATGGCAGATCAGAACGCCAGATCTAGAAAGCAAGTAGAGGACCCTGGGCGCCTGTGTGCATTGCGCACATTGCCCACTGTGCTGGCATGCCTCTGCTTGCCTGCCTCCACTCCAGCCATCCTGCATTAATTCTATGGGTCACATCAGAATGCATCATTGCACCACTGGAATCCCCTCTCCCCCA
Source organism: Trigoniulus corallinus (assembly GCA_013389805.1). Lineage (NCBI taxonomy): Eukaryota > Metazoa > Arthropoda > Diplopoda > Spirobolida > Trigoniulidae > Trigoniulus > Trigoniulus corallinus. Next base: position 10,687,755 of record JAAFCE010009125.1, read on the forward strand.
CAGCGAATCTCACCCCCTTGCCCAAGGCTACTAAAATGAAAGCTAGGTACTCAGTTTTCTTCATGTTCACCTTAAGACCCCCTCTTTCCTCTACTGTCTTGTAGGCCCTTTTATGCATCCTCTTTGGACTCCTCCAACCTTCCGACATCTTCAGCAAATAACAGGCACTGAGGAGCCCTTTCCCCTACACCCGTCGTCAGCTCATCCATTACTAGATTAATGATACAATGGGCCAGCATTCCCACAAACCACTGAAAACTATATGAAATAATAGAACAATTTCACATTATTTTTGTCTAAAAAACCACCCTCCACCATCATGAACAGCTTATTGCATTCAAAACACCTGTCCTTGTCTGATCACTGAAGTTAAGCAATGCATCCCAGTTAGTACTGACATGGGTGGCCACTTGGGAAACCTGGGTACTGCTAATATCCAAAAATAGCAGCATTAGTGTAGTGTCTGTGCAGTCTCCACATTAGAACTAAGCAGGGGATGGGGCTCTAATGACTCTAGTTGAAGGGCTGTAAAACACCAATAAACGAAAAGAATCCAACACCACAGGTACCCCCTAGAAGTCACCAGACCTGTAGGAGCCAAGATATGTGTGCATTTAAGCAACATTTCGCCTCTATGGCATGTGTTGAGCCAAATTTGGACTGGTTTTTTTTTTAGCTCCCATGGTTTTTGTTTAGCTCCCAATTGCATTTTGCTGGTTTTTTTAAAAAAACGCACTATATTGATATTTTAGAGAAAATGAAAGTGAATTGAAAAACGAATTGAAAGGCAAAAGATGACCCATGGGCAGGCTTTTAGAATGGCCACATAAGTTTCTAGGCTGGATAAGCAAAAAAAAGTGGCAGGGCTAAAACACAAAAATGGTTTTTTAGAGGCCATCTCTATACCTAACTGTGCCTCTCCACATCTAATCTTCCTAGCAACCCTTTCCCACATGGCAATGGCTGGCCCATCACAGTCAACCTAGCTGAGAACCTCCTGTTGGAATTCATCTGCCTTGGTGGGCAACTTCCACTACTTAATAACTGGTTCTCCCTTCCAGGTATGGTACCTAACTATCCCCTTCATTAGTAAGTCTACCATGAGCAGCAGCTGGTAATCCACAATGGGTGCCCAGCAGTCTTGTATGTCTGCCCTGTGCTGCTTCCTAACCATGTTAAAGTCTATTTTGGATCTTCCCTGTGGTGACTGGAAAGTGATTAGGTGCTTTTCCCTCTTCTTGAACAATGTATTGGCTAATGCAAGGTCATGTGCTCTTGCTGTCTCAAGGACCTTCTGCCTCTCAAGGTTGATAATCCCATACCCACATCCCCCATGTACCTCCTCATATCCCAGACCATCATTAAAGTCACCCCCAATAATGGAACGCTTTTGCCTTCTCTTTGAAAAGTGAATAGTTATTTTTGAAAGATGCCTGGAAAGGCTTCAGAAAATCCCAAAATTCAGGTGCATGCAATGGCAATAGACCCATAGTCACATGCCACCTAGCAACTCTCTCCAGCCTCTAGGTGAACCACCAAAAACGTATGCTCAAGTTACCACCCAATGTGTCCCCAAACCTTGCATCTCCATTTCCCAGGATGATGGACCTTGCCCCTCTGGAGAGTCAGGTTCTATTAATCCTTGTATTTCTTCTCTGATTAATATAGGTTCCTAGGCACCTTCTGGCACATCTGAAATTCTTGGAACTGCAAAAAGTCATCAGTTTTCTCTATCAAATAGTGTTCAGTATGACATGGACCATTTGGTGTTGTGTTTGGGACCATGTGGTCATGTGGTTACCAAGGAAGGTGTAATCTCCCAGTTGGTTTCTTTGCATGTACAGTCCAACCCCGATAATGAAGACCCCTAAGGGACCAACCATAAGTGTCTTCATTAACTGAGTGTCTTCATTATCCAAAATGTTCAATTTTAGGTCTAATTGATGCTTATGATAGCTTCTTAGCATTTGTTTTTTTCACTTAAAACGTACAACATAACGTTTCTGAATGAAATTACAATAAACAAATTGATAAATTTAATGAAAACATCATCATATAGTGAAACCTCCCTTAATGTGGACACCTCTCTACAGTGGTACATGACATTTTGTCCCAAATTTCACTTAAAGTGGTAAATCGTTATTCCTAATAGTGGACAGATTTCAATTCCCCATGGCTGTCCATTAATGAGAATATACTGTATGTAAAAGATTTGACTTGTACAAATGTAACCAGCTATCCAATCACAAGGGCAGGTCAATGTAATACTGTACACCCATTACTAAAACCTTTATTTCTCAGTAGTGGGTTGAAAGGTTAGAGCTTTCTGCTCCAACAAAATCTCTAGCCACCCTCTTATAACTCCTTAAAACTTGCAAGAATATGTCCTTTTGAAATTTTTATAAGGCTGTCTTCATTATCCGTAGTCAAATTATATTGTAGCACATATACAGAAAAAGCATAAGTTGTCTTCATTATGCATTATCCGAGTCTTCATTATCCAAGGTACAGTTACATGTATTGACCTTTGGCTGGGACCTACCTAACTGTCTTCATTAACCAGAAAATTTCATTATCCGGGGTTTTCATTATCGGGGTTGGACTGTATAAACAAAGACGAAAGTCATGATCTTGCAGACCCGTACTTATGGCTGGCTGGCACTTACATGCACCCGTTTCGTGGCCCAAAGCCTGCCTTGACTGACCGCTTCTCTGTTTCACCTCCACCTTCCGAAGATATTGTGTGATGCCATGATTCAAATGGTGGTCTTTACCTGACCATTTTAACTCTTAATATTTGGTCACTTCTTCCTAAGATGGACCTTCTAGTCTAAGACTTTACCTGTCACCACTGTTGTTCCATTTTCTTCTGATGGGTCCGAAGCTTTAAGTGTCAAACTTGGTTTTCCCCATAGCCCAATATGGGTTTCGGGTGTGTATAATCCCCCCTTGCCCCCTAGAGAAAATCTTTTCTTTTTTAGCTGGTCTTTATGACCCATCAGCCCCTAACTTCATATGTGGGGATTTTAACTGTAACTTCCTTACTTCATCCCCAACTTCTAGCCTTCTCCTTGAATTCTTTACCTCTTTATTTCTCTCTCCTTCTGTTTCCATTCCTACCCAAATTGGCTCTTGCTCTTCCACTCTCATTGATGAAGTCTTTGCTCCTCCTATGTAGACTACTGGTTTCTCTACTTACTCGTATTATGACTTTCGTCTTGATCATCTGCTTCTTCTCCCTCTTCGTTGACACTCCTCCCTTGGAGGTACAACTATTGAAACCTTAATCCTTCTCTTCTTAATGATGTTATTCACACATTTGATACTCAATCTTTTTGGTCCTCTGACCATCCATCTAACCTGATGGATATGTTCTGCACTGTTGTTTCTACTGCCTTGTGTCTCTATTGTCCACAATCACACCCTCATAACCTAACAACATGCAAGCCATGGTGGACTCCTCAATTTTCCTCTCTCCATTACACTTGTAATCTATTTCATCATCTGGAAGTCAAGTGCTGACCCCATCTTTCATCTCTTTTTCTCAAATCTCAGTGGGAATTTAAGTGCCACCTAAGTCATGCCAAGCCCTCAATAATCACCCCCACTGCCACTGTGTGTTCACTGTGGTTTCTTGTTTGTCTCCTTGGCAAAAGCAATTCCCCAATGAACCCAATTTACTTGCTAACCCATTAAACTGTTTCTCTGTTCCCAGCAGTTTATTGCCAAATCCCTATACCTAGCACCTCTCTTCTCCTGTATTGACTCTTGCCCAGCTGCTTATTTATATATCCCATCTTAAGAATACAGTTGCTTCCATTCCTGATAGTTTACCACTGGTTATAGTAAAACTAATGGATCATAAGAGCCTGGGTTTCCTGGCCACCTCTATAATCAATGTATGGTACATGGTTTTTACCCACCACCTTTATAGTCCCTGTCCATAAAGGAGGATCCTTGGTGGACCCTTCCAACTATTGGCCAATTTCTGTTCTTTCCCCACTTGCAAAAATTCTAGAATGGTGGATGTATGATCTCATTCATGATGATCTTTTAACCCCGATTCCTCCTTCCCAGTTTAGTTCCTGCCCTGGCTTATCAGCATTGTATGCTATATTTTTCATCTCAGCTATATCTTGGTCATAACTGATGTTACCAAAGCGTTCAATACAGTTTGTCATACCCATCTCCTACATAATCTTCCTCATGCTGGTCAAAACCCTTATGTTTTGAACCCAGTTATATCGTATCTTGAGAGCCAGAGTACCTGTCTGTGGACCTCCCGGTTCATCCAGCCAACTTCATCTGGGTGTTCCCCGAGGGTCAGTGCTTGGGTCCCTGTTGTCTAATGTGGCCATGGCCCCTCTCTCCAATGTCATTGATGATTGGGAACTGTGGTCCTTTGTGGACGACAATTTTCTTGGAAAGCTTTCTTTCCTGATTATCTAACTGCTATCTCCCAACAAGTATCACCTCTTCTTTCTCACCTTGTCTCTTGGTATGCCTTCCACAAGATGAAAGTCATTATTTTCTCTCCTACACCTTTAGCTATTAGCATACCTTATCAATCCCTGTCTGTGTGCCTACTAGGCATTAGCTTTGATTCTGCTTTTCGTTTCCTCAAGTATTGAAACGTCCTTCCTGGTAAAATCAATTCCCTCTATCTTTTTAAACTGCTTAAACTTGTCATTCCAACCTGTAAGTTGCTCCTGGTTTTCTGTGCTAAAGTCTTGCCCATTCTTAGGTTTTCTAGTCCTTTCCTTGCCTCTATTGCTAAGTGTCATCTTAAGCCTCTTAAGCTTTCCTATAACTGCATTCTGTTTAATCCTGCATATTCCCTTACATTCAAGGATAACATCTGTGTGTTATAAACATATCCAAATACCCTTTAATGTGTTCTTACTTTACTGTCAACTACTAATTATGTTCAGAGCTCTACCATCTGCCTTACACACATTCCTTTTTATTAACCGGTTTTCTCTGCCTCCTCCAAGGTTTGAAAGACTTGCCAATTTTATTTATCCCTGCTGCTCCTTTCTCAGATAACTGGCACTTCAGGTTTCCAACTGTGGTTTTCAAGTCCTAGAACTCTCTTCTGTATGGCATTTGGGCCTCAGTTTTCAGTTGTTCTGAGTTTAGGTGTCGTTCAACTGTGTTCATTTTAAGTCACAACTTCTTAACTATTTTTTTTTCCTGTAACTCGACTTGGTTCTTTATTTTCCTTAAATTTTTACTTTGTGTGCATTAATAAATAATATTAATACTCACTCCTAATTCTAACAGCTCTCAACACACACCTCATACCGAAATACTCTAGCTTCTTCATGTTTATCTTTAGCCTTCCCTTTTCTATTGCCTCTGGGCCCTAATGACCATTGAAGTCGATGGGCCCTAAAACACAAACCAACCAACAAATCTATTGCCTCCCTAATATAGTTTAGGCCCATATCTAATTCTTCTCTGGAGTCAATAATTTTTCCAATATTTTAGGCAAACACCTTGCACTGAGGGGCCCATTCTCCTACTCCCATCAGCAGTTCCTCCAAAAGCAGGATAACAAGGTATGTACTAAGTGCTGAACCTTGGTGCACCCCAACCTCCACTGGAAATCCCCTAGTATTACCCCAAGGTGCCCTTACCTGGCTATGGAACCATCATACATGACCTGAACTATTCAAATATACCATTCTTCTACCCCCTTCTTTGTAATACCTTCCAAACTGCCCATCATGGAACATGGTTATAAGCCTTCTCCTAGTCAATAAAGTTGGCATGGAGATCTGTGTTTGCTGCCCTATACTTTTCTATCATCTGCCTCAGGATAAAGATTGGTTCCATTGTGGACCTACCAGGCATAAACCCAAACTGATTTCCATGGACACTAGTTCTATCCCAGAGGCAACATTGCATTACTCTCTCCTAGAGCTTTGTAGAAGGGCTCATTAGCTTTATACCCCTATAGTTGCTACAATCTTCAACATCCTCTTTGCATGTGAAGAGTGGCACTATCCAACTCCCATGCCATGCATATGACATTCTATCTCCCCTGGCTATCTTACTGAAAAGTTTTCCTAGCCACCTCGTTCCTGTTTGCATTAGCCAATACATGGTTCACCACAGGGGAGATCCCAAAAAGACTTTTTCATCGTTAGGAAGCAGCAAGGGCAGAGATCCAAGACTGCTGGGTGCTACCCAGTGAGGATTTCCAGGAGGAAAGTGGCCATAAGCTGCTCATGACAAAATTACTAATGAAGGGGACAGTGAAGCAACACACCTGGAAAGGAGAATCAGATATCACATGGTGGAAATTGCCCACCAAGGCAGATGAATTCTGGCAGGAGGTTCTCAGCCAGGTCAACTGGAACTGGGATGGGTAAAGCAATGCCATGTGGGACAGGGTTGATATGGAAGATTAGAAGATGTGGAGAAGCACTGTTAGGTAGGTGTAGAGTATGAGGAACTTATCAGGGTAGGCATACATGGTGGTAGAATGAGAAGGTTGATGCTGCCATCAAACTAAAGAACATAGCTTTCCATAGGTGGAGGGAAATTGGGGACCAGGTTTCCAAGACAGACTACGTTCAGGCAAAGAAAAACGCCAGGAGGACCACTGCCCTGGCCAAGTACCAGAAGTATGAGGCCTTATGAAAAATGAAAGGTCACAAAGCCATAGGCCCAGATAAGATCCCCATGAATGTTTGGCACACCTTAAGGACTACAGGAATTACATGGTTAAGGAAGATTTTTAATAAGTTAGAAAATGGTGACAAAATGCCATCTGAATGGTGAGAGTTGGATAGTTCCACTGTTCAAGGGCAAAGGTGACACCCAAGACTGTGGAAAGTATAGGGACATAAATCTGATGAGCCATTCTATGAAGCTGTGGAAGCAAGTCAGAGAATGCAAGCCAGACTAGTGTCTGGAGAACCAATTTGGGTTTATGTCTTGTAGGTCCACCATGGAACCAATCTTTATTTTACGACAGATGATAGAAAAGCATAGAGCAGCAAAGAAGGACCTCCATGCATTATTTGTTGACTTGGAGAATGCATATGATAGTGTCCCTAGACAGGTACTATGGAGTGTTTTAATGAAGAAAGGGGTTGATGGTGATATTACGATAGTGCAGGATATGTATGAGGGTTCCATCACTAGGGTTAGGACAGCATGGGGAAACACTGCATGCTTCAACATGCAGGTTGGTGTGCATCAACGGTCAGCACTTAGCCCATATCTATTCACTCTAGTAATGGATGAGCTGCTGACGGGAATAGGGGAATGGGTCCCTCAGTGCCTGGTATTTGCTGATAACGTGGGAAAGGTTGAGGGGTCCAACGAGAATGCACAATAGGGCCTACAGGTCATTAAGACAGCAATGGAAAGAGGGGGTCTTAAAGTAAACATGAAGAAGACGAGTACCTAGCTTTCATTTTTAGCAGCCTGGGGCAAGGGAGTGAGATCCGTTGTGGCGGTGAAGGTATACCAGTGGTACAAGAGTTTCCTTATTTAGGATTAGTTTTCCAGAGCAATGGGGAGATAGATTTAGACGTGACCCACCCCAACCCCCCCCCAAAAAAAAACACACAAAAACCCCAAAAAATGTGACTAACACCTTATGATGAGCATCTTCGCGGACTTTTGTCTTTGCTTATTCCGGACGAGCAATTTGAAAACAGAATATAGTTTGAATGTGATTACTTTAGAATTTCTATACAGAAAATTGAACATATGGCTTCAGGATTGCTAAAGTATAGCAATTGTATAAACCGAATATTATGATCTTGAAGATAGAAGTTCTGTGAACTCTGGCATCTTTGTGTGAAACGTATTTTGACAAACCGTCAATAAACAAGGAGCAATACCGAGAATAGTTTAATAGATACGATAATTCCACAAGAGCTCGACGTAAGCTATTAGATTCTACAGTGTTTACGAATTACATCATGCACTGCAACAGTAAGTGTCATTGTTTCATCATCAAAAAATTCAGTAAGGTTACACAGTACACTGATGTAATACCCTGTCTAATCCCAATAAATCTATTTATTAGGCTACATACCTGTGCGACGGTAAAGATAGTCTCTTTATAATAGAGATGAAGTCACCATCCGTTATCTTACATCTGAATGACTATGGAATACTCCTTCGTTTTAAACGAACTTCGAATGTGACGATGCTGGCATCCTCCCCTAACCTTGGATGTCACGCATACCGTCACGTTTCTAATGAATGAGAAAATTTTAAGGGGGGTCGTAGGTTATAATTCTTGTTAAACATTCGCTTCCACTTGAGTTAGTGACGTCATTGCTGCGAATGTGTTGTAATTAGGCCTGTTGTAACGCTACAGAAGGAAAACTCGCGGGATTAAGTTCGACTGCTAGTGAACAGAAGGGATTTTCATAAATAACGTTCGCATTTCTTTGCCAAAAATGATGGTCGTATTTCACAGTTCCGGATTAGTGACATTTCGGTTACTGTGAACGTTATAATATTATTTATTTCTTGTAAAGAAGTTTAAAACTAATTCAGGTTCTTGCACAGGTGTACATATGTTCCCAAATGTAATCCTAGAATCCTCTTCCCAAGAGTTTGATGATGAAAAGATACAGTGGTTAGTACTAAAGATGGAAAACTTGAAAATCAACATCAATTGTTAAGAATTGATGTACAATAACTCCCTCCTGATCTTAGGAACACAGCATAATGCAAGATTTTCAATAGTAATGAATACACTAATATTCAAACTACTTAACACATTGGAACTTCTTCAATGAGAACATGCGGTAATCCGAACGTCCAGTAATCTGAACAAGTCTCAGTTAAAATTCTCATTTCATTCATCCGACCAAAATTTCGATAGGAAGGGATGTTTGGGTTGTCCCTTATTTTAATTTCATTGTTTTTTTCTCTAGTTCCAGTTGAATACACTACAAGCAGCCATGATCCTAAAATTAACTGATTCTAAAATCCCCGAGGAATCTGAAGCATAGCATCTATTCTGCCATACATCGCCTGCCCACTATAATGGCACCTTCTTCCAGAAAGTTCTTTACCTTATCCTCATCAAGAGCATTCCATTGCCAAATGACCCTTGTAAAAGAGGACCAGTTATATGAGTCTGTTCGGGCCCTGATCTCCTTGAGGTTGAACAGATGATCATTTCTCCCCATATATTCTGCAAAGGATAACCTGCTATCTAGAGGACCCTCATAACCTATTTTCAACAGTCTGCTAAACAGCTTAATGCTATCAGATGCTTGCCTCTCACAGAGTGAGTCCCACCCTAATTCTCAGATCATGCAGGACACACTCGATCTGTGAGAGAACCAACTTAGCACAATCTTGCTGCCTCCTTTGGACCATTTCAATTTCCCAAGATAGGTCTTGCCTAAACGGAAATCAAATTGGACTACAGTACTCCACAATTGGCCATACCAGTGAAAAGTAAGCTATTTCTTTTACTTCCTTTGTGCTGTCCCCCAGCACCCTTCTAACCAATCGGAGAGCATGCCCAACCTTCCCAATCAATTTGTCAGTGTGCTCCTTCCAGGTGCCTCGAGTGTTTAAGACAACTCCAAGGTGCTTCTGGGTGTCAACCCTTTCAACCCTCACACCACCTGTGCTATAAGAAAAATCAACCTGCTTGTTGGACCAGCTTATTCTAAGAAAGCAACATTTGTGCAGGTTCAAAGGCAACTCACACTTTCTACTCCTATCATATATCTTGTTAAGGTGTTGCTGCAGTTCTGTGCAGGAAGACAACCAATTTTCCACCACCCTTGCCTGTGTCATCTACAAACAACTCAAAAAAGGATTTTATATCAAGCCCTATATCATTAACATAAAGTATACCGAGTAAAGGTCCTAATATGCTTCCCTGGGGTTCCCTGCTGCCTGCCCTTGCAGGAAGGCCTTTACCCACTGACAAAGGCCTGTTCAAAATCCAGGAATATAGCATCAACCTGCTTACCCTTATCTAGATCATTTTGAATGTATTCAATTAGACAAGCCAGTTGAGTGTCACATGACCTCCCTTTCCTAAACCCATGCCGATTATCACTAAGGATGCCATTTTCCTCCAAATATCCCATAATATGTGACAATATATGCTCAAAAGTCTTTCATACCACACTCATTAAAGAAACTGGCCTGTAGCACTTAGGATCTGCAGTATCCCTTGATTTGAAGAGTGGCACAACATTTGCCAGCCTCCAGCTAGATGGAACAATGGCACTGTCTTACGATTTTTTTAAAAATTTCCAACAAATAGTAGCTTACAATCCCTGAGTGTCTTTGTAGATTAAACGGAGAAATGGTATCAGGCCCTCCAGCCTTATGGACCACTAAATTATTCAAAAGTTTCTCAATCCCCTCTCTTGTAATAACAACCTCCTCCATTTGTCCTTGATAGTCATTTCCTGACACTGGTGAATAACACTGGTCAGCATCATTTTTGATGTCTTTATGATGTTATCTGATTTGAAACCAGTGCTTTATGCTGATTTCAAATATGGAATTAGTTTTTTTCCATCACGTATAGTTTTTCAACAAATCTGCTTTAATGATGTGCTGAGATATGCTATATTTCAAGATTATTGTTTGGCGTCTGAGTTTACAACAGGTAAAGGGCCACATTTCTGGTTTGAATTTCAAGAATAAAAGGCTATGAAATAAAGTTACTTGCATGAAGTTGGGAGATGTCACAGCATTTGGCACCATTGTGAAGTTTTTGGGCCCAAATAACTCATCTATTCATGCAGGCAGAACTTAATAATTTGATGAGAGATTTGCACTTATCTAAATGGCATCTGGAATGGAAGAGGACTTAGTGGGGATAGGCAGGAGTGGAGGATTAGAACCCATAGACCAGACCCTGCCTCGGGCAGGAAAAAGGTGAGAAGATGATGATGATTTGAACTTATCTAAATGTGCAGCAGAAGTTCTTGGTTCTAGGTTAACATGAAAAACCTTTTGGCACCAGGGACATTTTTCTAAGAGTCACACAAGTCACACAAGAAATAAATTAACAACACACAAGTAATAAATTAACAACTCAATGAATAATCAACACACATCACGAGTAAAATCAATCCTCTCTAAATTTTTGTGCCCCTTTTTTCCTAATTGTTTAGAATGTTATGTTCTTTTTCCAACCATTTAGAATATCATGTTCTAAAATATTCAAAGATCTAAAAATTGGAATAAATGACGTCACACTGGCTGATGTTTTAAAATAGAATAACATCACCAGCTGATGACGTCAGCAGGAGTAAGCAGCTGCTACATCACCCCCTGGTAGAAATTGAATGTATGTACAATTAATCAGAGAAGCAGATGTGTCGTGGTCTATGCGATTGTGTGATACGCATAGGTGGAGGAGTGGTAGTTGATAGTGGTTGATTGTCTGGTGGTGGTGATGGTAGATTCTGTGGATCCCATATGTTGAATGATGACTGGAAGGCAGGCTTGAGTCTATCCAAAGCAACGGTATCTCTTTGACCATTGATGTCCAATGTGAAATACCTGTCGTGTCGCTGAAGGATCAGAAAAGGGCCTTCGTACAGTGGTTGCAAAGGGTGACTATGAGCTCCCTTCTGAATAAAGACGTGTTGCATCCACCATTGATGGGAATTGGAAAATTGGGCGTGAATGTGGTGTCCATGGTGGCTGATGTTTAAGTGAATGCATGGATGCACATAGACAACCAAGAAAATCACCTACTGCTATGGTGCTGGTCTCTGCTGCAAAGAAATCACTTTGGAGACATAAGGTGGTGCCATACAACATCTCCACTGGTGTAGCACGAAAATCCTCCTTGATGGAGCAGCGTAACCCTAGAAGAATCATCACTCCAGGTCACTCCAGTGTCCCATCCACCGTTTGCAAAGAAGTCTTGAGTTGGCGATGAAACCTTTCCACAAAACCTATAGAGGATGGATGATGCATCCCAAATATGGTGCATCCCAAGGAGTTGACAGAGTTAAGTGAACAAAGCAGAATGGAATTTTCTACCACGGTCAGTAGTAATGGTAGAAGGAACTCCAAACCGTGAGATCCAATGCATCACAAAAGCAACAACCACTGTTGAAGCTGCGGCGTAAATAACAGGAATTGCTTCTGGCCACCTAGAAAACCTATCGACACACGTGAACAGGTAACGATTGTTGTTTGATGGTGGCAATGGACCAACGAGGTCAATATGCACCTGATCAAAACGTGCTGCTGGTGGTGTACAAGTGCCAACTGGCAAGGAAGCATGTCGCTGAATCTTGCTATGCTGACACTGAAGGGATGCACGAGTCCATTGTGTGATGTCAGCATTCATGCCAGGCCATACATAATGCTCTGCAATGAGCCTGCATGTAGCCCTAATTCCCGGGTGAGAAATTCCATGAATGGCATGAAAGACTAATTGACAGAACTCATGCAGTCGAGGTCGTGGTCATGCAGACGAAACATCACAAAGGACACTTACAGCTGAACCAGGAATTGGGGTGGACTGCAGTATCAAGGCACCAGGATGCTCCTGCAATGTATGGATTTCTGCATCTTCCTCTTGAGCACCTCAGAGTCTCTCAGGTGAAATGAGATGAGAGGAGGTCTCCAAGGAATTAAAATGTGCTTGAGAGAGTGCATCAGCAACAACGTTTTGTGCCCCTTGAACATGTCATATGTCCATTGTGAAGGTGGAGATGAACTCAAGATGGTGAGCCTCGCGTGGTGAATGGTGGTCAAGATGGGTAGAAAAGGTGAATGTAAGTGGATTATGGATGGTAAAAACCATAAAGTGCCGACCCGCAACAAAATACCAAAAATGCTGAATTGCCATATAAATTGCAAGGAGTTCTCTCCCAAACATGCTGTAACAGGCCTCCGTTGGTCAGAACTTCCTGGAGAAGAAGCTCAACAGCTGCCACAGGCCATCACAGAATTGCTGGAGGATGGCCCCTGCAGTGACATCAGACAGATCTGTAAAGATGGTGATGAGCGTGTCAGGATGAGAGTTTGGGTGTCAAAGAAGCACCACTTCTGTTAAGGCCTCCTTAATGCGATGAAAGGCATCCTCTTCCCTACCAGACCACTGCAGTAAGGCGTTTTTAGGGGCCTTACCAATGAGCATGTCATTGAGTGGTTGCAAGAGTGTAGCACAGCCAGCAATAAAGTGGTGGAAAAAGTTTATAAGCCCTAGGAACCACCGAAGGGCTCGATGAGATTCCAGCCTTGGGAACTCTTGTATAGCTTGCACTTTTGCTGGAGAGGAGAGATTCCCTGGGGCATGATGTGGTGCCCAAGGAAGTCCAAGGAGTCCTTTCCAAACACACAGTTGGCCAGATTTATGGTTAGTCCGTACTGGAGCAGATGCTCACAAACCTGTCGGAGGTGTTGTTGGTGCTCCTCGTCTTCTTTTCTTGCGACAAGGGTATCATCAATATATGTGAAGAGGAAAGGCAGATCCCCAAGAATGGAGTCAATAAACCGCTGGAAAGTTTGTGCCACATTGAGAAGCCCAAATGTCATATGCATATACTCAAACAATCCAAACGGTGTTATCACTGCTATTTTTGCGATGTCCTCTTCAGCAATCAGAAGTTGATGATATGCCTTAACCAGATCTAATTTGGAATACAACCGTGTGCCATGAAGTTGCGAGTTGATTCCATAAGGTGCAGAATGGGATAATGGTCTGGTACTGTGCAAGCATTCAGGGCACGAAAGTCACCCACTATTCGCCAAGATGCATCCTTGGGAACCATGTGTAACAGGCTGGCCCAAGGGCTCGAGTATGCTCGGATATATCCCATTCCATGCAAATGCTGGAATTCTTCCTTCATGATCTTAAACTTCTCTGTGTGTAAGCATCTGGCACGTGCATGAACCGGAGCACCTTCTGTTGTGACAATGTGATGTTTGATATGATGTGCAATAGGCACCTTTGCTGGACGAGGTGCAGTGATGTCACGGAACTGTTCCAACAGAGCCTTATACTGATCATCAACATCAGGAGTCACAGCTGAAAGCCGGCAATACGTGATAGGTCGGTGTACTGCAACACCAGCAATTTGCAAAGTGGTGATGTGGTCGAAAAGCTTCCGTCTTTTCATGTCAACCACGAGGCCATAGTGGGAGAGGAAATCAGCCCCAAGAATTGCATAAGAGACATCTGCCACAGTAAAGCTCCAAATGAAAGGATGATGCAGGCCCAAATTAAGTGTTAAATGGTGTGAACCATTAGTGCTAATAACTGATTTATTAGCTGCAAAAAGGCTGAAGTCAGTCGGTTTTAAAATTTGGCACTTAAGGAAGCCATATCGACCAAAAGTCGTTTGTGTGTGGTCTTGTCATGAAGGAAAAAGAGACATCTGGAGAACACTGTGTCATCCAATTGCATCCCAAGGATGGATGACCTTAGGCATTTCCCTTAGTGCAGGGTGGGTGCCACTTCCTGGTTTCAGTGCCATACTGTTGATGATACCAGCAAACCCCTACATGGCATTCGCTGGACAGTGACTGATGTTGGGATTGCTGCCGAGGATGAGAACTCGAACGTCTTCAATAAGGTCTTTGAGGCTATTGTCGATGGGCACTTGACAATGGTGAGGACATTTGTCCACAGAGCTCATCCACCCGTGCTCGCAACTGGGACAGCTCTAAATCCAAATGACTAGAAGAGTGTGTTTATGTACTGTCGGCAATGGCATTTAAGTTGGGATGAGACAAATCCAAAACCTCCATCATTTTGTCCACCATCTCTGCAAGTTTTTAAATGGTCGTAGTACCATCTGCAGTGGTCAAGACTACTTGTACTTGACGAGGAAGGTGGGACAGGAACAGCTCTCGAATAATAGAGACATCTCCTGCAGAAGCATAGCCGTTGCCTGCTAACTGTTGCAATTGTCATCACAGTTGCGACGGTTTTCTATCTCCTAATTGCAGATCAGTCAAGAGTTGTTGAATTTTCTGTTGTTGAGAAAGTGAACTGTGGTGCAAAATGGCTTCTTTGATGGCATTGTATGAATTTGTGATGGGGGTCACAAAATGAGATCCCTAATATCCAATATTGTATCTTGTGGCAAGGCATCTAAAACATGATCAAATTTCTGGGTATCCGATATAACATCATACATCTGAAAATGGTGCTCAACTGCAGCGAACCACATCTGTGCATCCTGGCTCCAAAAGGGTGGCAATTTGAATGATTTAAGACCCTGCTGATTTGCATTAAGAAATAGCTCATCAGCCACTCCTGGCAAATTAGGATCTGGGGGAAGCAATTCATTATCCATTCCTCCCCTTTTGTTGCCAATTCTTCTCAGTATCGTGAAAAGTTGGAGAAGAGGGTGTGGAGTTTTTTTTTTAGAAAGAAAACACTTAGCAATGCAAAATAATATGTATAATGTCCTCACTGCTAACTGATTCTTCAGAGTAATCAAAAAAAAAATTGCACGACCTATTGGAATCACGTCCAGGTCACCAATTTGTAGAATTCACTCTACCAATTTTTGTAGTGTTCAAAACTTTCTTATTACTGGATGCCAGAGAACCAACTCATTTTAATAAAGAGTCACACAAGTAATAAATTAACAACTCAATGAATAATCAACACACATCGCGAGTAAAATCAATACTCTCTAAATTTTTGTGTCTTTTTTGTTCTGTTTAGAATGTTAAGTTCTCTTTCCAACCGTTAAGAATATCGTGTTCTAAAATATTCAAAGATCTAAAAATTGGAATAAATGACGTCACACTGGCTGATGCTTTAAATTAAAATAACATCACCAGCTGATGATGTCAGCAGGAGTAAGCAGCTGCTACAGTAACACCATACAGAAGAAGAGCTACTGCCATTCTTTGCTGAGGAACACTCAATAGTGCTTTGCTGTGGCATGCCTGGCCACATTGTTGTTGTTTGTTAGGGTTTTAGGGCCCATTGACTACAAAGGTCATTAGGGCCCAGAAAGACAGTCACCATGGTGGGGGTGTAAATCGCCATCCCACAATGATAACAATAAGTAAAGGCAGAATCAATCCAAAAAATAATTACAATAAAAAAGCAATAGCTTAATAAATATTGAGAAAATAAATCAAGGCAAAAGCCAAAACAGACATAGAAATAAAAGCAGCAAAAGCCAAAACAGACATAGAAATAAAAGCAGCAAAAGCCAAAACAGACATAGAAATACAATCAGCTAAAGCCAAAAAAGGACATAGCAATACAAGCGACAAAAGCCAAAACAGACATAACAATAAAAATAGAAAAAGCCAAAACAAAAATAACAATAAAAGTGGCAAAAGCCAAAACAGACATAACAATAAAAGCGGCAAAAACCAAAACAGACATAACAATAAACAGAGCAAAAGCCAAAACAGACACAGAAATAAAAACGCAAAAGCCAAAATACTACAAGAATAAATGCAAATAGAGTATGTCTAAAAGTGTGTAAAAGTGGCCAGCCTCTTTCACAAATACCAGTGAGCTCTCCACAGCCTGGGGGTTATCCCCAAGTGATGTGGAGAGCTCTGGACTGACTCCCAGTCAGGATTTAAGTTCATGGTATCTCTCACAGTGACAAAAGATGTGTGCCACTGTGAGAGGCTCCCAACAGCAGTCACACAATGGTTGATCCTCACCCCTTAGAATGTAGGGGTGGGTGAGGAACGTGTGACCGATCCGAAGCAGAGCAAGCACAACCTCCTCCCTCTGTGACTGGTGGCACGAGGACACCCAGTGCTCTGCAGTGTCCTTCAATGTGCGGAGTTTGTTGGTGGTCTCTGCAAAGCACTGGAGCCGCCATTGGTCATGGATGGCCTGCCACACCATCGGGATAGCATTGGAGGAGGGGAAAGCAGAGTTGGGTACATCTGGCAAGTGGGCCACCGGACGGGCATGGGCATCCGCCCTCTCGTTGCCCATGATGCCAACATGCCCCGGGACCCACATAAACAACACTGTATTGCCCTGCTTACGAATCAAGAGCAGCAACCTGTGCACACCCTAGACAATGGCATGTCTCCCATAAAGGGTGTGCAACAGCTGAAGTGAGGATAGGGAGTTAGTCGCAATAACAAAGTGTCTGTCATTCAATAATAGGATGAGTTCTAGCACCCTGTGCAGAGCTGTTTGCTCCACAGTTAAGACACTGGTGATGCCTGGAAGGCGGCCCCCTATGAGATGACCAGTTGTAAAGACTGACCAACCCACCGAGGAGCCATCCTTCGACCCATCCGTGAAAATAAAAACATGGCCCCGATAGGTCAGAGAGAGGCTTCCAAACTCTTGTTGGTACACTGACCTATCGGTACTGGTTTTGGGGAAGGCTGCTAGCACAAAATCAAAACTGGGCTCTGGCACTGTCCAGGGTGGCACAGAGGCCGGCAGCACAAGCTGCACCTTAGGAAGAGTCACACCCAGGCCAGCGAGACCGTCCATCCACTGCACACCAAATGGAGAGGGTACCCCTGGGCAGCAGTCAAATGGCCGTCTCATAGTGTGACTAAAGACAGCTGAGTGTGTAGGGTGCTGCTGCTGATCTTTCATCTGCATAATGTATGCTGCTGCCAAGTACTGCCGCCGCACAGCCAGTGGTGGTTCACAAGTCTCAGCATAAAGGCTGAGCACTGGGCTTGTGCAGAACGCCCCAACAGACAATCAGATGCCAGCATGATAAACACTGTCCAGCATCTGGAGAGTAGACAGAGTGGCCAGGCCATACACTCCACAGCCATAATTGAGACATGATCAAACGAGTGATCTGTAGAGTCGAAGCATCACCATTCGATCTGCCCCAAAACCGGTTCCCTGCAGACACCGCAGAATATTCAGGGACCGAAGGCACTTAGCCTTCAGCTCCTTCATGTGCGGGAACCATGTCAGACAGCTGTCAAAACGGAGACCAAGAAACCGGGCCGCCTCTACAACTGGGAGGAGGCGGCTATTCAAGGTAAGCTGAGGCTCAGGGTGGAGCCCTCGCTTACGCCAGAAGTGCATGATCATTGTTTTGTCAGGGGAGAACTTATAGCCACGTGAAGTGGCAAACTCGTTGGCACTATTGAGTGCCAGTTGCAGCTGATGCTCAATGCTGTGCATCGTGGCAGCCCGGTACCTGATAGATAAGTCGTCCACAAAGTGGGACGACTTTACCAGGGGGTGAATGGAGGATGGTAGGCCGTTCACTACGACAGCAAAGAGCGTCACACTCAAGACGCTCCCCTGTGGGACACCATTCTCCTGCAGGAAGGCCGAGGAGTAGGTGTTACCCACACGCACTCTGAAGGTCCGTTCAGAAAAAAGCTATGGAGGAAGAGGGGCAGATTACCCCGGAGCCCCCACTGGTGCAAGGTCTCCAGTATACCATGGTGCCTTCTCCACATCAAAGAAGACAGCCACTAAGTGCTGTCTGTGGAGAAAGGCCTCACATACTGCAGTCACGTACTGCATGATCCACCGAAGACCTGCCAGCACGGAAGCCACATTGGGCATCGGCAAGAAGGTTGTGCCATTCTAGATACCACACCAGGCGCCAGTTAACCATTCGTTCCATGGTTTTGCAAAGACAGCTCATCAATGAAATGGGTCAATAATTTGTTGGAAGGCTACTATCCTTCCCGGGTTTTTGGAGTGGGATTGTAGCCTTTCGCCAACCTGCAGGGATTTCATGCTGCTGCCAGATGTAATTGAATACCTCAAGGAGGTATCTAATGCCTTTCTCTGGTAGGTGTCGTAGCATTTGATAGTGGATGCTATCTGGTCCAGGAGCTGTGTCCCTGGCTCTTGCTAGAGCTGCCCGCAGCTCCCAAGGGGTAAATGGATTGTTATACCCCTTGGCGACACCACAAGTGAAGTTCAGTGGATGGCGTTCTGCAGCCTGCTTTTGGTTTAGAAATGTTGCCCTGTAGTGCTGGGAACTGGAGACGGCTTGAAACGTCCTTCCCAGTTCCTCAGCTATCTTACACTGCAGAAGGCAATGTCTTCCTTGTACAAGGAGACCTCAGCCACATGATGGTAAATATCTGCCTTGGATCTTCCTCAGAGTTTCCCAGACTTTCTTGGAGGGCGTGTGATGGGTGAGTGAGGAGACGTACTGACTCCATGAGGAGCACTTGGCCTCCCTGACCACCCGTCGTGCATATGCCTGGGCTCAGAGAAAGTTGATACGGTTAGCCTCGGTAGGACGAGATTGGAAGCAGCGAAGGGCTCGTCGGCGAGCCCGAATTGCACTCCGACAATCCTCCATCCACCATGGCACCCGTGCTCGTGGTGGGTTACACGAGCTCTGGGGGATGGATGCCAATGCCGCCTCGACCACCACTTCTGTGAAGTGACTCACTAGGTCGTTTTCCCCATCAAAATCACACAGTGGGCGAAAGTAGATATGGCGGGCGAACTCCTCCCAGGCCGCCCGAAGCAGACACCACCGTGGTGGGTGCTGGGGTAATGCCCCGTCTCCACTGCTAATCTTGATGGGGAAGTGATTACTTCCACAGCGGTCTGACAAGACCTCCCACTGCAAACCTGGTGCCAACCCTCCAGGTCTATGCATGACAGGCAACCAGTGGCAGTCATCATATGTGTGGGGGCACCTGTATTGAAAACAATGAGGCCATTGTGTGACACCCATTGTTCCACAAGGTGCCCTTGGGTGTTGTGACTGTCCGAACCCCATTGAGGATTATGGGCATTAAAATCACCCATAATCAAGAAGGGTCTTGGAAGCTGGGCGCTGAGGGAGTCGAGGTCTGCCCATGGGATATCAATCCCAGGTGGCATGTAGAGGGAACATAGAGTGGTGGGCACAGCCAGTTGCAATGAGACCGCTACTGCTTGCAGAGGCGTCTGCAGAGCCACTGGCACATGCATGCACCCATTCCGGATAAGTATCGCCACCCCTCCCACAGGGTGGCTTCCTTGCTGCCGGGTGTCTGCATATACAGTGTACCCCCATAACGACATTGGGGTATCACTTCGACACAGTATCTCCTGGAGGGAGATGCAGACGGGGTTGTGCCGCGAGATCATCAGTTTGATCTCATCCCTCTTGTGGGAAAACCCTCGACAGTTCCATTGTAGGAAATTTACCATCAAATGGACTTAGGCGGCTTGTTTCTATTCCTCCCTTTTCTCCGCCTCACTGCTGAAAAGGGAGGGACGCCTTCAATTGGTTCGTCCTCCTCCATCTCGAAGGAGGAATCCCCATTGTGCCCCACTTTGGGCATGAAACCACCCCGTGCTCTCTGCCATTGGCCAGAGAACTTGGGTCGACGATTCAAGAACACATGGCCCACGGCAGTAGTGGGGGGTGTCCCTACTATCTTTCCTCCTGTCACACCCACTGCCTCCTCTGTGGAGGAGGTTGGCTGGGCTGGGACAGGGAGGGAGGCCTTTAAGGGAGATGCCTCTCTTTGATGAGTGGCATCAGGGGCCTCAAAAGAAGCTGGCACCGCCATTATTGGGGGCCCATGCATGGGCCAGAGGCGGCAGTGGAGCCAGAAGAAGCCATGGAAATGGGGTCGGGGTCCGTCTGGCAGCCAATGCTTGCACAGATCGGCACCCCATGGACCCTGCGGGCCCAAGAGGGCGTTAAACAGATGAGAGGGGGGAGCTGAGGCAGGGTGTCCATCTGGGTACAGACAGAGGACACAGCGGCTGCCTTTGCAGCACCTGCATAGGAGACTCAACGAGTGGAGGTCCCTGGCAAGGCTAGCAGCTGACGTGCATCCAGAAAAATGATACCCTTCTGGACACGCAGCTCGTGGATTGTGCATTCCTGCAGCCAAGTGGGGCAATCCCGAGAAGAGGCGGGGTGGTTGCCCTTACAGTTTATGCAGAGAGGTGCAGTCTTACAAGGCTCAGGTTAGTGGTCACCCAGACCACAAGTGTCACACATGGCCTTGGCAGAACACGAATGCTGTTCATGGCCATATCTCTGGCACTTGAAGCATCGAAGTGGGCTCGGGATGAAGGCAAGCAGAGGTAGCCAGCCATGATGTACTCCGGCACCTTGGGCCTACCAAAGGTCAGCACCAAGGTGTTAGAAGGGCGGGATTCTCCCTCCCATCAGACCGAGGTGTGGCAGACAGCCACCCCACCCTGGTCCCTGAGCTCCTCCGCTATCTGCTCTTCTGATTCCCCGTGTAGGTCAGGGCACTGCACCACACCTCTATGGGTGTTTAAGGTGCGATGGGGTTCCACCACTATGGGGATATCAACGAGCTTTCGCATTTTTAATAATGCTTCGGTCTGGTGGGGGGCAGATGCCTCCACCAACAATGTGCCATTGCGCAGTTTCTTGACCGAGGTCACATCACCGGCAATGCCCTTGATGGCTTTGGCAATATGGAAGGGTGACGCCTTCCCCAAGGCTGCTCCATCCTCCCCAGATATTTAAATAAACCGTGGAGGATAGGAAGAAGGTATGGATGGTGGTTGGGCTGCACCGAAATCCTTAGATGCAGGAACATGGTGTGCATCGGCTTTGGAACCCTGCACCTTAAGGCTAAGAGGTCGTTGCCTCTTGTTAAGGGCAGGTGCCGATGCCGTAGATGCCACAAGTGAGTTCCCTGATCCAGTTTGCTTACTGGGGGAACGTGGCCTCTTTGTTGGAGCAGTACAGGTCTCCATCAGCTTAATGGTAGCTGACCCACTCAATTGGGTGGGACTGAGCCCGCTATCTTCCAGCTCAACACAAGTCAGTAAAGAAGAAGGGGGAGGGGTGGGGTTATTTGATGAGACCCTTCCAGCCTCAGTTTTAGAGTTGCCATAATTTTTAATAATTATGTGCTCACTGCCCGCAGGTCTTACCCACCGCAAAGAGCCCAACAAGGGGACGCACATTCTGGTTGCCAAGATTCTTCAGGCAGTATACCGTTAGGGTGACATAATCCCCGAGTACCGGACCATTGGCATCAGGGTTGACTGCCGGTCCACTTACAGTCACCCTAGGAGGCATAACCACTTATGCACCCCCGGCAGATTGACCAAGACCGGGCTACTGCCTTGGCCTCTCGTTTTCCCTGGAAGCTGTGGCCGAAGTGATGTTTTGGAGACTGTGGGTCGCAACCCTAGTCCCCGATGTCTGTCAGCCACCTCACCAGTGTGGCGTGGCCAAGAGACATTGCAGGGCATTCGCCTCCTCAACCACCAGGATCTGCTTTTCCCAGGGGTGTGGGTCTCCACGCATGGCAAACACGCAGGTAGGCATTTGTTTACGGTACCTCAGTGAGGAGCCTACATTGACTGAGATCAAGTCAGTCATCCAGTAAAGGATGCAAGGACTTTGACAACCACCATGATGGTATCGTCCTGTCCAGGCCACAAGTAATGGCCAATGACAATAGTGGTGTCATCCAATCAGGGGCAAGAAAAAGTCACCCCTTTTAGTCACCTCTTACAACATGCAGGTATGCAGTGTCCCTATTCTACCCCAGGCACACACGGATAAAATATTTCAGGAATCACAAAAACAATCTTCAAGTAATGAAGACAACAGCAGTAGTATTTGGCAGCAGCGAGTTGCATTGGACACACCAGTTCTCATCTGATCACTGAAGTTAACCAACACAAGCCCAGTTAGTAATGACATGGGTGGTTGCTCGGGAAAGCTTGGTACTGCTAATACCCAGTAATCGCCACATTAGTGTAGTGTCTGTGCAGCATATGCATTAGAACTAAGCAGTGGATGGGTTTCTAATGACCTTGCAGTTGATGGGACCTTAAACACCAACAAGCAAACAACAAGCAGTAGTATTTCTGAAAGTTGCATTCCAAGGACACAACCTGTTGGCAAAGAGATTCTTCCAAAGACCAGAACATACAAACAGAAAAGAAAAGCAATGGATGTGGAAGAATCATTTGTAAAAAATGCTGTTGAAACATTTCAGGCTGTTATCAATCATCAGAATGATGAATTTGACAACTTTGGCATCAGTATTGCATCTTAATTGAGATCAATGTCTCCTCCTGATGTATTACAACTACAAATTGAAATACAACAAATAATTTCAACACATAGGATTCAACTTCAATACCATGCTACTAGTAGTTCAGTGAGAGGAACAAACTCATCATCTGATAGTTTCTAAACAAACTCTACATCACTGCTTTCACCAATATATGTACCTATGGAACAATCTGTACAAGTTATACCTTTCAATACAACTGATTGCAACAGCATAATATTTGAAGCAATGCACTCTGTTGACATTGTATTACAATGCACTTATGATTTGTAACCAAATTTTAAAATCTTAAGAATATTAATGCAGTTTTATGATTGTAATAAATATTGTTCACCTTCAAATGTATTGTCTGTAATGCAGTGTATGTAGCATCACAAAATAATGGTATTTGCTAGGAAATATGAGTGGCGAGTTGCGTTGGACACACCAGTTCTCGTCTGATCACTGAAGTTAAGCAATGCAAGCCCAGTTAGTACTGACATGGGTGGTCACTCGGGAAAGCTGGGTACTGCTAATACCCAATAATCGTCGCATTAGTGTAGTGTCTTTGCAGTATATGCATCAGACCTACACAGTGGACGGGTCTCTAATGACCTCGTAGTTGATGGGACTGATGAAGGAGAGGACTAATTTGCAGCACCCAACGTTCTTTACCAACCACCCATGTTGGTATTGATGTGGGTTTGCATTTGTGAACCCAAGGTTCTCATGGAAACTGCACGACCTTCTTCCTAGTTGCATTGGATTATGGGTAGTTTTAAAATGGCGCCAACTAAAGAACATGTTGAATATGCCTTATCCTCACTGCTATGCAGGGCAATATGTACCCCAGCTATAAGGTGACCATTCTTCCTGGATTTTCTGGGTCAGTTCCAGATTCCAAATCTGCATCCTGCATGGATACATGTCCCAGAGTTAACAATTCCTACAAAGATTCATTAAATTAAATTTAGTTTCCATAATGATTCCATGTATCGATGCAACCACCAGGTACCAATAAAATTGACTGGCCTGGGGCCGATCAAACGGTGACACTTTGACTCTATAGATCACTAGTTCGATCACATCTTGATTATGGCTGCAGCGTGTATGGCCTGGCCGCTCCGTCTACTCTCCGAATGCTGGACAGTGTTCATCACGCTAGCATCCAGTTGTCCATTGGGGGGTTCTGCAATAGCCCAGTACTTAGCCTTTATGCTGAGACTGGTGAACCACCACTGGCTGTGCGGCGGCACTGCTTGGCAGCGGCATACATTTTGCAGCTGAACCCTACACACCCAGCCATCTTTAGTAACACTGTGAGACGGCCATTCAACTGCCTCCTGGGGGTTCCCCTCCATTCGGTGTGCGGTGGATGGACGGTCTTACTGGCCTGGGTGTCACTCTGCCTAGGGTGCAGCCTGTACTGCTGGCCTCTGTGCCGCCCTGGACAGTGCCAGAGCCCAGTTTTGATTTTGTGCTAGCAGCCTTCCCCAAAACCAGTAGCGATAGGTCAGTGTACTAGCAAGACTTTGGATGCCTCTCTCTGACCTATCGGGGCCATGTTTTTATTTACATGGATGGGTCAAAGGATGGCTCCTCGGTGGGTTGGTCAGTCTTTACAACTGGTCATCTCATAGGGGGCCGACTTCCAGGCGTCACCAGTGTCTTAACTGCAGAGCTAACAGCTCTGCGCAGGACACTGGAACTCATCCTATTATTGAATGACAGACACTTTGTTATTGCGACTGACTGCCTATCCTCCCTTCAGCTGTTTCACACCCTTTATGGTAGACATGCCATCGTCCAGGGTGTGCACAGATTGCTGCTCGTGATTCATAAGCAGGGCAAGACAGTGTTGTTCATGTGGGTCCCAGGGCATGTTGGCATCATGGGCAATGAGAGGGCAGATGCCCATGCCCGTCAGGTTGCCCACTTTCCAGATATACCGAACACTGCTGTCCCCTCCTCTGATGCTCTCCTGATGGTGTGGCGGGCCGTCCATGAACAATGGCGGGCCCAGTGGTTTGTGGAGACAACCAACAAACTCTGCACACTGAAGGACACCCCAGAGCACTGGGGGTCCTCGTGCCGCCAGCCACGGAGGGAGGAGGTTGTGCTTGCTCAACTTCGGATCTGTCACATGTTCCTCACCCACCCCTACATTTTACTGGGTGAGGAACAACCATGGTGTGACATCTGTTGGGAGCCTCTCACAGTGGCGCATATCTTTAGTCACTGTGAGAGATACCGCAAACTGAGATGATGACTGGTAGTCAGTCGGGAGCTCTCTGCCTCACTTGGGGATAACCCCCAGGGGGTTGAGAGCTCGCTTGTATTTGTGAAAGAGGCTGGCCTCTTTCACCAAATCTGATATATTTATTGCATTCTTGTATTGTTATGGCTTTTGCCCTTTTATGTCTGTGTTGGTTTTGGCTTTTGCCTTTTTATCTCTGTGTTGGTTTTGGTTTTTGCCGCTTTTACTGTTGTGTCCTTATTGGCTTTTGCCGCTTTTATTGTTTTGTCTGTTTGGGGCTTTGCCACTTTTATTGTTATGTCTGTTTTGGCTTTTGCCACTTTTATGTTATGTCTGTTTTGGCTTTTGCCGCTGTTGTCTTTAATGTCTGTTTAGGATTTTGCCTGTACTTATATACCATATTTATTTGTCTATTGCCTTTGTTATTTTTATTAGTTTTAGTGGGCTTTTGCCCTTATTTGTTGCCATCATGGTGGGAAGGCCATTTACACCCCCACCATAATGATTGTCTCTCTGGGCCCTAATGACCGTTGTAGTCGATGGGCCCTAAAACAAAAACAAACAAACAAACAAGGGGCATGTTGGCATCATGGGCAATGAGAGGGCGGATGCCCATGCCTGTCAGGTGGCCCACTTGCCAGATGTACCTGGCACTGCTGTCCCTTCCTCTGATGCTCTCCCAATGGTGCAGTGGGCATCAATCGCACGACCGTCACAATGGTCTGCGATATGAAAGCGCCACATACGGCGCCACTTATTTTTTGTCAAACTGACATTTGGATCGCACGATAAAATTGCAATTTTATGCATTCGGATCTCTGCAACAGAAAGCCTTCTGTGTGACCATTTCTCTTAACCACTAAAACAAATTAGAACGTTTTCATATAGTATGCAGCTCAGCAAATTTTTGCTCTTAGCTGCTCCCACTAGCTAACTTGCAGCACAAGCCAAGGTGTCATGATCAACGTTAGCTCAATGTTATCTAGTTGGAGCAGTTAAGAGCGACAATTTGCTGAGCTCCATACCTGAGACATCATTCTGTAGCCCTGGTCCGTTAGTCACACTCATTAATGCAGTTTTGAGGGTGTATATTTAATTTTAGGTATAGGAACATGATATATCAAAATTTCACATTTTTTAGAGCCATGTGATGCAATAGTTAAAACTACCCTTATCTATTGAAAAAAAATGTAACTTTGCATTGTCCTGAAAAAACTACTGCCAAAATTTCTGAAATGTTTTGGGAAGTGAATGTCCCTCTCCATCAACTATAACATTTTCCTAACCATTTTATCCCATATCTCATATATTTTTTAAAAATGGCATTGGTTTCTTTATAGGAAACACCTTGTATATATAAGTGCAGACTATAAATGAAACCAAAGGTTCTCAATGAAAATTGCTCCTCATTTTCTGAACATTTTATTACACTTAACAACATGACTTTACACAGTACATTCTTATTTATATGATAATGCCATATAAAATCTTTCACATTTTAATTTCATTATCAGAGCAATCTGACATTTCATGTTTAAATTCATTTGATACCATTGCCCCTACAAGTTGCAGGAAGGAATTTTAAAGTGCAGATTATACATGAGTGTGGACTATATTTAAAACATACCATATTTATTCCAATAAGAGCCGCCCTCAAATAAACGCTGCCCTCTATTAAGCACCACATCATCACCATGAAATAAACAACAGACGCCACCCTCCAACAATCGCCACTGCACTTGCTCATCATCATACTCTTATCCCACCTGCAGCAGGGTTGGGTATGCAGGTTCTAGCCTGCCACTCCCACATATCTCCCACCAGGTCCCTGTCCACCCCACACAATGCCATATCCTTATGGACAACCTGTTCCCACGTCTGCTTCAGTCTTCCCCTGCCCTGGGTGCTTCTGACCACCTGCATTCCTGAAATGGACCCAATGAGCTCATCCTCCCCTCTTCTCATTTCATGTTCATAGTATTATTATCTGTCCAATTTTTGGCGATGCCCACCACCCCAGGCTACCTCAGATATACTCATTCATAATTCTATCAGCTCTTCACATCCCACTCATTTACTGCAGCATTCACACCTCAGCTACTTGCATTCCATTGATGTGGCGCTTCCTCCCTACCCAACACTCTGATCAATACAGCATAGCTGGCCTAACCAACACCCTGTAATACATCCCATTCAACTAAATTGGGACTCTCCTATCACACAGGACACCGGTTGCCCATCTCCACTTCAACCATCCACCATTGATTCTATGGGTCACATCTATTGCTATGGAACATTGATCCTAAGCACTTCACCTCTTTCACCTGCTTCACCATTTCACCCCTAGAAAATATGTCACTGCTATTTTACCATCCATTATGTCTATGAGGGCTCACAAAATTAATAAGCGCCACCTTCAATTAAACGCCACCCTCTAGTAAGCGCCGTGCCAAAAATGCCACGAAATAAATAAACGGCACGGCGTTTATTGGAATAAATACGGTACCTATCTCTAATCAGTACTTTAGATGGGTGCAGATTATATTTGAGATGAAGACTTTACGTGAGATTTTATGGTATTTTAATGTTCCATTTACCATTCCTTTTACTATTCAGCTTCAATATTTCCATTTGCATTGTTTAGTTAAATTTTGATAATTTCAATTAATTTTCACTTTGATTTAATGATTTCATTATTTTGCATGACATTATGTTGGAATTCAGCTGTGTTGTTTACCATACAGTCCATTTTGTGAGTATAGTTTAATTTTTTCTTTTTTCATTTCGTTTTTTAACTGTTATTATTTTTTGCTGAAATTGTGCTTTGTTAGTATGTTTTTGTTTTTCAGTAGTGTTTTCATTGGATTAGTTTCATGGGTTCCAGAATAAGTCAACAGCCATGTTGGTGTTGATGTGGGCTTCCACTGCTTAACTTCAGGGATCTCATGGGAACTGGTGTGTCCAATGCAACTTGGCTGCACCAATGCAACTTGACTGCACAATGCAACTTGGCTGCACTGGCTTTCTTCGTTTTTTTTTATGTTTTGCAATATATGTTTTTGTTATAACTTTCTTTCTTCTTTTATCTGCTTTAGCTCATTCCAAATAATGCCTTAAGTCATATATCAGCACCCAATGCTCTACCAACCACCCAGCCAGTTCTAACTTGGGCTGCATGGCTTAAATTCAGTGACAAGGTGAGAACTGGTGTGTCCACTGCAACTCAGCCACTCTGATAGATGTGCTATTTCAATTTAGGAGATTGTATGTGCAGCCAAGTTGCATTGGACACACCACTTCTTGTGTGATCACTGAAGTTAAGTAGTGCAAACCCATGTCAATACCAACTTGGGGAGCGGCGAGTTGCATTGGACACACCAGTTCTCGTCTGATCACTGAAATTAAGCAACGCAAGCCCAGTTAGTACTGACATGGGTGGTCACTCGGGAAAGCTGGGTACTGCTAATACCCAATAATCGTCGCATTAGTGTAGTGTCTGTGCAGTATGTGCATTAGAACTATGCAGTGGATGGTCTCTAATGACCTTGTAGTTGATGGGACCTTAAACACCAACAAACAACAACAACAACCAACTTGGGTGGTTGGTAAAGAACGTTGGGTGCTGCAAATAAACCCTTTCTTTCATCCTTTCACCTACCTCCTCATTCCCCGTGTGTGCCCGGGGTAGAATAGGCACACTGCGTACCTGCATGTCGTAAGAGGCGACTAAAAGGGGTGACTTTTTCTTGCCCCAGTTTGGACAACACCACTGTCGTGTTTGTCTATGACGTGGTCTGGACAGGACGATACCATCATTGTGGTTGGTTGTATCTTTCTTTTCTCCTTTATTGGATGAGTGTCTGACTTGTTCGCGGTCGACGTAGGTTCCTCACTGAGGTGACCGTAAAAAACGCCTACCCGCGTGTT
>JAAFCE010009125.1:10736271-10764258 GCA_013389805.1 Trigoniulus corallinus
GTTTTGGCTTTTGCCACATTTATTGTAATGTCTGTTTTGGCTTTTGCCACATTTATTGTAATGTCTGTTTTGGCTTTTGCCACAATTATTATTCTGTCTGTTTTGGCTTTTGCCTTTTTTTTGCTGTGTTTGTCTTGGCTTTTGCCATATTTTTTCTTCTCTCTGTTTTGGCTTTTGCCACTTTTATTGTTATGTATGTTTTGGCTTTTGCCTTTTTATAAGTCTGTTTTGGCTTTTGCCTTTATTTATATGTCTGTTTTGGCTTTTGCCTGTATTTCTTTTTTTGAGTAATTATTAGGCTATTGCGTTTTTATTGTTATTACTTTTATTGGCCTTTTGCCCTTTTTATTGCCATCATGGTGGGATGGCTTTTTACACCCCCACCATGGTGATGTGTCTTTCTGGGCCCTAATGACCTTTGTAGTTGATGGGCCCTAAAGCAACGACAAACAACAACAACAATTAGAAGTCATGGGTTTAAGGATGCAGCTGCAACTTTAACAATGTTTAACGCTGCAGTGTTGACAACTTTAAACAAATTGTTCTTTGTTCTTCGTCACACACTACGCGAGCAAAATTAGATATTTGGATATAAATATTCTACTAGGCTTTAAAGGATATTCATTGGGTGGGATCCTGACTTCCACCTGAAGCAACTGGTTTGTTCAGTATCTCAGGTTAGCCATTTCACTTGCAGTTCCTTATATTTGTTGAAGTGACTGTGTATGCTAGCAACAGTCTTGCGCTTCAATTAGTGTTCTGGCTGTGGTTCTATCCGACGTATGCTATGCAATGCAGACGAATTGTGAATTGCACAGACGCACGTCAGATAGAACTGCAGCCAGAAACTATTATCATTACCTTATGGCTGTGCTCGACGAGTTTATGAAAATAGGAGGTCGAGCAGAGAGGCTAAATTTAACTTTTGGAAATGATTTAGCATTACATCGATCTGTTGAGTTTTTGTTTGCAGTAGCCAAAACGGATAGCTGACGAAGGTTGTGATGAATAATTTGACACAGATGAATGTTTCGAAGATTTGCTAAACTAAATGTTCTTAGAAAGTTGTTTTTACTCGTTCTTACAGTTTTATTTTAATGATGTAAATTCATCTATCCTGGGGAAATTAGTAACCACGTTGGCGGTACCTGTCTTCTGTATTTCTCAGTCCAACAAAACATTCCTTCCAGATTGCCTAAGTCTTCAACTCTTGTTTTGCGACTCATAAAAGGGGATATGTGATTAATTGCGTTTTTATTTCTCATACCCAGAGTGTAAACCTCATGACCTCAATGTGATAGTGTAAAGGCCATCCCCCACCATGGTGATGTGTCTTTCTGGGCCCTAATGACCTTTGTAGTTGATGGGCCCTAAAGCAACAACAAACAAACAACAAACAATGTAAAGGCCATATTTTGTGCAGAGGGGAGGGGCGACGGCTACGTCATGTGGTGGAGGTGTGCTGCCATTGGTCAAACGGCTTACGTTTAACGGGAAAATTGAAATTTGGTCAACTTTCCTGGCCGTTGCTATTAGGGAGTTTTCTTGCAGCGTCAACGGACGCATGCAAAGACGTTAGCAGACCATGTAACCAACGGATCGTTTTCAAGGAAAAAACAATTTTCTTGTAACAGGAGCGCCCCTAGCGACTCATGCTATAAAATAAGCATACTAAAATATAACTGACGGAGAGACGAGTCTAAAGTTTAATTAGAAATGGAGGAAATTATAATTTTATCGATTAATTAATGATTTGCCAGTGGAAGACATTGAACTGGCCATAGCAATGCATTTCATTCAACCAACATTACCACATCGACATTTTTTTGGCCATCAAATCCCATTTATTATTTTCAAATCTTGGGTTATGATGGAGCACTTCATTTAACATAACTATATTCATATTTGGAGTGAAGTGAACTCTTTTTGCAACTTTTGGGGTGTCCACGATTTCCATCTTTACTCTAACGTAATTAGCGTGCGTCTGATGCTAAATTCTTGATGCGTGCGTCGAAACGTAACGTTACTGCATGCAGTAGTTGCACATGCACAGTCTAACTGTCATCTGCTTAACGTAGCGTGCGTCAGCAAAAGCACTACAAGAAAACTCACTGTTGTGAAGCGGCCTTAAATGTTACAAACATGGAGTAATGCTGCAGTTAAAACGCATTGTTGTTTCATCATCATCATATCATCATCATCATCTCACCCTTCTCCCGCCAGAGGCAGGGTCCGGTCTGCAGGTTTTAATCCTCCATTCCCGCCTATCTCCCACCACATGCCTCCATGTCCTTTGCACCACCTGTTCCCACGTTCTCTTTAGTCTCCCTCTACCTCTGGTGCTCCCGATCATCTGCAGTCCCACAATGGACCTATTAAGCTCCTCCTCTCCCCTCCTCATCACATGCCCATACCACTGCAACCGATTCTCCCTCACCTTTTCCACAATGTCCCCCACCTCCAGGCTCCCTCTAACATAATCCTTTCTGACCCCGTCGGATCTAGACACCCCACACATGTAGTGCAGCATTCGCATGTCAGCCGCTTGCATTTGCCTCTCATGGTTCTTCCTGACTGCCAAGTACTCTGACCTATACAGCATAGCAGGCCTAACAACGGATCTGTAAACCTTGCCCTTCAACTTTATTGGGATCCGATGGTCACACAGGACCCCACTTGCCCGCCTCCATTTCAGCCACCCTGCATTAATCCTGTGGGTCACATCAGAATCTATTTCCCTGTTGCAGCCAAGTTGCTTTGGACACACCAGTTCCCGTTAGATCACTGAAGTTAAGCAGCGCATACCCACGTCAATACCAACTTGGGTGGTTAGTAAAGAACGTTGGGTGCTGCAAATTAACCCTCTTCCTCGTCCTTTCACCTAGCTCCTTATCTCCCGTGGGCAGCCACCTAAGGGGTTTACCTGTTATGGCTGCCTGGCTTACACCCCAACACACAAACTAATCCAATGAGGGGAAAATCAGGGATCAAAGCAATAATTTTCTTATAAATTAATTCCAATCTATATTTTTTTGGTAGCTGGTAGTCTGACAGACTACCTTTAACATCCACGTTTGTAAAACTTCTTGTAGCTGTGCAGCTCTGCATGACACCTATGTAGCCCACTGCGGTATGACTATAGGGGCAGTCTAATTGTAGGAGCAGCTCTGCATGACAACTGTGTGGCGCGGTGCAGTATGACTAAGGGGCAGCCTAGCAATTGGCAGCTAACCCATATCCCGCCTATGGCAGGGTCATGTCTGTGGGTTCTAGTCCTCAGCTCACACGTATCTCCTACCAGGTCCCCGTCCACCCCACATACTATCATATTTTTGTTGGCTGCTTGCTCCCACGTTAAGTAAATTCCAGGAATGCAGGTGGTGAGAAGCACCCTGGGTAGGGGGAGCCCAAAGCCCCCCCCCCACAACCAAAAGTTAAGCTATTGAATGTGCAAACTCATCTGCTACATGAAATTGTTGAATTTGTTCCTTCTGCCCTTCAGAAATTAATTGCATGATGCAATATTCATGCCACTGGTGCTCCAAAGCAATCTGTGGTAATCAACGTGGGCAAATCTGTATGCAGTTTTGAAATTTAAAATAAATTGCATATTATGCACTGCAACATATTGATTAATAAATATGCAATTGAGTTTTAAAGTTATAGCACAGCATTTCAATAAAGTATTGCAATGTACTTTGGTAGTCTCACAGACTACCCTTTACCTTTAATGTAACAGCAAAGGTAGCAAACATTACCTCTAGGGTTAAACAGAAATATCTCATCTCTAAATGCTGGTCAAGGAAAGCGATGACTCAAGCACACGACTTTACTTCCCATTCAACAGTCCCTTCGAAAGTTCCTATACCACCCACATTGAAAGAACCCATTATAGTGAATCCCCGTTATTGTGTATAGTGGACGATACAGGTGTCCCCATCAAACATTTTGTATGATGGTGGGCAGGCACTTTCATTGTTGGATGGCTGGTTGAATCAGTCACTTTGCAATCTGAATAACCGAAGAAATTACAGTAGTTAATTATTAACCCTAGAGAGGTAATACTACCTTTGCTGTTACATTAGAGAGTTTGGGCAAACGACGTAAGCATAAAACTTAAAACGTAAAAACTTTACGTTGTCGAAGTCTTTTACGTGATGTTCGTCTGCTAAACTGTACATAAAAAATAGCCGCAGCGTCGATGCTTAAAAACGACCAACGTAAAATTTGGCTCATGCTTGTGCCACTACCTTATATCCGAATTTTAAAAATCTAAAGGAGTCGGTAAACATATAGCCTAAAACACATCGGTTTGTAGGGCACTAGTGTATTTTTTTTAATTAATATCCTATTTTTTGTTAGAGGCTAAAATGAATTTTTGGATATTTAGCAATTTGAGCTTGTCCCCAAAAAGAAATTTATCAATTATTCAACTGTTTAGACATGCCGTGAAAGCATAGGCTGCCCCTTACATAATGCTGCACCACAAAGCACAGGTGTCATGCAGAGCATATGCGGTTATAGCAGTAATGCATTATTCTGCAAGTGCCATAGTGTGGCACACCAGTCTGACAACACTACATTATATAGATGTGCCCAAACTATAGCTACAGTGATCACAAAAAGTATTTGAACACCCCTAAGTTTGTCGAGATTGGCAATAATTGTTAATATTTTGACAAAAAACCTTTTTCAGGTAATATTATACACACAATGATGCACTTCATGCAAAAAAGATATAATAAATGTTGCATAATAACATTTTTATTATGAAATTTAAATAAGCCTAACTCAAAAAAGTATTTGAACAGTCTGACAATCAATATTATGCAATAAAATATGCAAAAACATGTTGCAAAGTATAAAGTCCACTTAACATTGTATACATAAACACTAATATAAGAATGTGATTTGAACAAATAAGTTATTTTGAAATGGCACCTAAAACAAGTGAAAACCAACATTGTTTTGCTTAACAAACAGGGGAACAGTTTTAGAGAAATTGCTAAAAAGTTAAAATTAAATGTGTCTACAGTTTATTATTTGGTAAAAAAATATAAAATGACTGGAACAACTCAAAATAAACAAAGAATTGGACGTCCAAAAGTGCTTTGTTCACGAAATGTGAGGTTCATCAGAAGGCAAGTGGAAAAAAATCCTTTTGCAACTAGTGTAAATTTAGCCAAAGACGTGGCAGCATCTTCTGGAATATCAGTAGCACCCGAAACAATAAGAAATTGTTTGCATG
This sequence comes from Trigoniulus corallinus, assembly GCA_013389805.1. NCBI lineage: Eukaryota > Metazoa > Arthropoda > Diplopoda > Spirobolida > Trigoniulidae > Trigoniulus > Trigoniulus corallinus. The sequence continues at coordinate 10,741,520 of JAAFCE010009125.1, forward strand.
ATGAAGGCATTAGGGGCAGAGCTCCAAGGAAAAAGCCATTCATCAGTGAAGCTAACCGAGTGAAAAGACTTGCATTTGCCAAAGAATATGTCAACTATCCAGCCGAATTTTGGGATAAAATCATTTTCAGTGATGAATCCAAGTTGAATTTATTCAGTAGTCATGGGAAACGGTGGGTGTGGTGGTCTAGAAACACCACACTGAAGGCCTCAAACTTGAAGCCAACAGTGAAGCATGGAGGTGGTCATTTGATGGTTTGGGGCTGCATGGCGGCCAGTGGTGTAGGCCACTTGGCTTTTATTGATGGCATTATGAATGCCAGACATTATATAGACAATTTGCCAGGCAATCTTCTTCAATCTGGCGAAAAATTAAGTTTGACAGAGTCATTTTATTTCCAACAGGATAATGACCCGAAGCACACAACTCACCTTACAAGAGAATGGCTGTTGTATAATGCACCACGATGACTTTTAACTTCTCCGCAGTCACCAGACTTAAATCCCATAGAGAATCTATGGAGTATTTTGGATTCCCCCATTCGAAAAAATAAATTTTCTAACAAAAATGCCGTGAAGACTGTTATTCTTGATGAATGGGCGAAAATTAGTGTTGAAACAACCAAAAAACTTCTCCGTGTTATGCATTGCAACCTATTGATTAATAAATATGCAATCCGGTTTTAAAGTTATAGCACGGAATTCAATAAAATATTGCAGTGTACTTTGGTAATCTCACAGACTACCCTTTACCTTTAATAGAGAGTTTGGGCAAACAACGTAAACGTAAAACTGAGCATACTTAAAAATTTTTACATTTACGTTTTACGTAGCTATAGTTTGGGCACGTCTATATAATGTAGTGTTGTCAGACTGGTGTGCCACACTATGGCACTTGCAGAATTATGCATTACTCCTATAACCGTGTATTCTCTGCGTGACAGCATTGCTTTGTGGTGCAGCATTATGTAAGGGGCAGCCTATGATTTCAAGGCATGTTTAAAATTGTTAAATTTCTGTTTGACGACAAGCTCAAATTGCTAAATATCCGAAAATTCATTTTACCCTCTAACAAAAAATAGGATATTAATTAAAAAAATACACTAGTGCCTTACAAATCAATGTGTTTTAGGCCTATATCTTTACCAACTCCTTTAGATTTTTAAAATTCGGATATAAGGTAGCGGCACAAGCATGTGCCATATTTTACGTTGGTCGTTTTTAAGCATCGACGCTGCCGCTATTTTTTATGTACGGTTTAGCAGACGAACATCACGTAAAAGACTTCGACAACGTAAAGTTTACGTTTTAAGTTTAACGCTTACGTTTACGTCGTTTGCCCAAACTCTCTAATGTAACAGCAAAGGTAGTTTTACCTCTCTAGGGTTAATAATTAACTACTGTAATTTCTTCGGTTATTCAGATTGCAAAGTGACTGATTCAACCAGCCATCCAACAATGAAAGTGCCTGCCCGCCATCATACAAAATGTTTGACGGGGACACCGGAATCGTCCACTATACACAATAATGGGGATCCACTATAATGGGTTCTTTCAATGTGGGTGGTATGGGAACTTTGGAAGGGACTAAGGACATCGTCCAATATAATGGGGTGCATTATAACGAGGTCTGACTGTAATTAACGTTCTTGACGCCAGTTGATGGTGACCAGATTGATTCTAGCCATAGCACATGTTTTTGTTTTTCTGGTCAGAGGGAAGACCAAAGTGCATCTACTGTTGAATGGGAAGTAAAGTCATGTGCTTGAGTCATCGCTTTCATTGACCAGCAATTAGAGATGAGATATTTCTGTTTAATCCTAGAGGGGTAATGCTACCTTTGCTGTTACATTAAAGGTAAAGGGTAGTCTGTGAGACTACCAAAGTACATTGCAATATTTTATTGAAATGCTGTGCTATAACTTTAAAACTCAATTGCATATTTATTAATCAATATGTTGCAGTGGGTAATACGGAATTTATTTTAAATTTCCACACTGAATACAGATTTGCCCGCGATGATTACCACAGATTGCTCTGGAGCACCAGTGGCATGAATATTGCATCATGTAATTAATTTCTGAAGGGCAGAAGGAACAAATTCAACAATTTCATGTAGCAGATGAGTTTGCACACTCAATAGCTTAACTTTTGGTTGTGGGGGGGGGGGGGGCTGTGGTCTCCCCCTGCCCAGGGTGCTTCTCACCACCTGCATTCCTGGAATTTACTTAACATGGGAGCAAGCAGCCCACAAAAATGTGATAGTGTGTGGGGTGGATGGGGACCTGGTGGGAGAGAGGCAAGAGTTGAGGACTAGAATCCGCAGACCTGACCCTGCCATAGGCGGGATAGGGGTTAGCTACCAATTGCTAGGCTACCCCTTAGTCATACTGCACTGTGCCACACAGGTGTCATGCAGAGCTGTGCAGCTACAAGAAGTTTTACAAATGTGGATGGTAAAGGAAGTCTGTCAGACTACCAGCTACCAAAAAAATATAGATTGGATTTAATTTATAAGAAAATTATTGCTTGGATCCTCATTAATCAGAAAAAAATGAAGGTACTGAAAATTTCAGGGACACCGCATGGTTTGAAACCAATGATCTGTGATTTTTGTTAGATGATGGTAGTCTGTCAGACTACCCTTTAGCGGGCTTCACAACAGCAACGGCAACGTAAAACGTATTTTGAGCAGAAGGGAGGGGCAACGGGTACGTCATGTGGTGGAGGAGCGCTCCTATTGGTCAAACGGCTTACGTTTAATGGGAAAGTTGAATTTTTTTCAACTTTTCCGGCTGTTGCGTTCTTGTTCCCGATGTTATTGTGAAGCGGGCTTTTACCTTTCTAGGGTTAACGTTGACTATAGTGCTCACCACGAGAGTTGACACATTGGTGGGAGGTGAACTTGTCATTACTGAATGAAGCCTGCCATTTGACCTAATTTTTGTAGTGAACTTTCCTACCTTCTACCTCCCATCTATCATCTTTCGTGGCGAGCACTATAGTAGAACAGCCATAAGGGAGCGGCACAATAACGCCTTAAGCCAGGTTGCAGTCTTTGAATGATAGTGTTATTTAAAACGGTAATCCTGTTTTTTAATGGTGGGAATTATTTCATCATTGTTAGCTGATGAAATGTGGCGCTTCTGTCGGTATAACTTCGTAAAAATACTCGTTCCAGGGCCTGCTGCACATGATATTGTATTGAAATCGTTTGAACTGCTGACATAAATGGAAATGATTGACGAGATATTAGGCAATGAACTTCATTAATTTATTTTCAGTTCTCGTTATTTTCACTGGAAGCTTGGGATTTATGCTGTGCTTTTCATGTTGATATTGGTCTGCCCATTTTACATTGTGTATCAACGGATCGCTTAACACTGTATAACTAAGCAAACAAGTTATGAATATTGAACAGTGTTTTGGATTTGATATGGTTAGCGGATCACCTATATTTCAAAAGAAGTACATAAATTCAAGCCATGAAAAACAATGTTAACTGGCCAATGAATTTCTTTTTTACCAGTCGAATATATTACTCAATGTGAAATATGCAATGTCATAAGGGACAGTGGCAGATCTAGGATTTTCTTAAGGGGGGTTGAGCCATAGGCAGCGATTGGGAACGCAATTTTCATTTGTCAGTGTCAATGTCGACCCAAAATTTAAGGGGGTTTGCAACCCCAAACCCCCCCCGTTGGATCCGTGCCTGAAAAGGGAGGACCACTATCAACCTGAAAAGCATTGCATAAATCCCAAGCTTTCAGTGAAAATAACGAGAACTGGAAAATAATGAAGTTCATTGCCTAATATCTCACCAATCAGTTCCATTTATGTCAGCAGTCCAAACGATTTCAAAACAATATCATGTGCAGCAGGCCCTGGAACGAGTATTTTTACGAAGTTATACCGTCCGAAGCGCCACATTTCATCTGCTAACAATGACGAAATAATTCTGACCATTAAAATACAGGATTACCTTTAAAACTATACCACAAATTGCCGTTGGCCAAATGTTCTGACTGTATTTGATAATAATGTTTTCAGATGCCACGTTCACGAAGGCGACGAAGATCCCCATCAGAGAGCCAGTATTCTTCTGCAAGCAGAAGTCAGATTAGTTATCGACATAAGCGGCGACGTGTATCAGATGACAGTCATAGCAGCTATTCCAAGTCAGCTCATTCCAAAAGGTGAGAGGAACATGTTAACAAAATATGGACGTCAGTTTAGGTGCGTTTTGGCGATTGACCTGGTCAATTGTGGTTTGACTGCAATCTCATGTTTGGTCTGACCAAAATACCTGACCAAAGGGGATCGCCAAAACACTTTTGTCAGCCATTTTGAGACCCGTGACAAGTTATTCATAAAACTTAAGAAAATGAATTCCCTTAACTTAGAACCAAATCCACTACAATAAAAAAAACAATTCCCTAAAATAAAAGAAATGAATCCACTAAACTAAAAAATACTTATTCACTAAAATGAAAACGAATTCACTAAACTTAAAAAAAACATAAATTTGATAAACTGAAAAAAAAATGCAATTTCCTAAACTAAAAAATTACTAAAGTAATACAAAAAACAGATTTGTATAATTTAAAGTAATTATTGCTACCTTCCACCATCTGCTACAACTGGTTGAAGCATGCCGCCATTTTTATTTTTCTTTGACCAAACGCACAGACCATGCTTTTATTTTGGTCATGTTGGTCATCCTTTGCTCTGACTAAAGTTGACCAAAGCAACTGACCAAACCAGCGTGTGCACCGCCATAACGCAATGTTTCTGAAACAATTTGACCAAAAGTGACTTCATCAATCGCCAAAACGCGCCTTTTGGTTCACTCAAAGTTAATTCCGCTTGTCATGATTATTGTGATCACTTGTTTTAGATGTGTTTTTCTGGGGATTGTATTAAATGGTAATGTGCTGGCTTTAGTATTCATTTTATGTCGTTATCTCCCTTCATGTGTTTAATTTCGCCTTGCTCACAATGGCTACAAATAATCGCTCAGCACATAGATTCACACCCCAAAAACTGTTTATGTTAAAAATTGTCTGTGTTAAAAAAAGTTTAATGCGTGAGGTATGTGTGCCATGTTTTGTTAAAATGTTGTTGGGGCCCTGTTCTTAGATAAACGATTTTGAAAAAGTAGAGTTTCATGAGTTACTTTACTAAAGTTGTTGTCATGATATAGTAGCTACTGCTGCAGGTTTACGCAGTCGACTGCCTGCCAAAGTTAGCTCGCCCCAGAGAGTACGTCACCATTATTTTCCTGTCTTCCCCGGTTGAAAGCCAAATTCTCTAGTCTTCTTCATGTTCATCTTTAGGCCCCCATTTTCTATCACTGCTCTAATACTACGTCTTAGTCCATTCTACTCCAGTCAGCAACTTGTCCATAACCAGAGTGAAAATATATGGATATAATGCTGCTTTGGTGTACCCCTTTCTGCAGGATCAAGCCTGCTGTATTTCCCCAAGTAGTCTTTTCCCTGGCTATGGAATCATGATACATATCCTGTACTATCCCTATACTTTTACCCCTTGTTTGTAAAACCTCTCACACTACCTGTAGTGTTATGAAGAAGGTATGCAGATATTTGTTTGCTACTTTAGGTAATGGTTAAAGTGGATGTGGGTTCTGATGCAAATGAATTTGATGGATTTATCAGAACAATCAAATAATATTTTTATACAAGTGTTTGCTTTGCTTCAGACTACACAACAGAGAACAAGTTGACCTTTCAATTCCTTCGTTTTTTTCGTGCATACTCTGACGACAATACACAGTGCAAATCGGTGATGTGGACCAAATGTGAGTGCATGCAAGGCCAGCTACTCTCACACCTCGTTCTTCATTTCTCATTGATTTGTGATTTGGCATTAAACTTCTATGGTGATTTTTCTTCTCTTACCCCAGTCGTTTTGTTGAATTTTCTTTAGGTACAAATGTATAAGCATTTGTAAACTTTGCACTACAAAATACACAATATTGTGTATTTGCTACAGTAAGGGGCTAGCTAAACAACCACTAAATATTGGCTGCTGGCTGAGTTGCAGGATCCTGCATGGGACGTCACATTGTCCCATTCTGTAAAACATCATTCGTGAAGGGAGTCACTTTCTTACATTTTGTTTATTATGCGAATTGCTCCTAATGAGTGGTGCTCGTAAAGCGATGTTTCACTGTATTAGCATGAGCTTGGAAAAAGTGGGTACTGCTAATAACTGCACCATTGTTAGAGTATATTATCTGTTCAGGATCTGAACTAGAACTATGGAGTGGGCGGGCCTGAAATGACCATTGCAATTGAAGGGCCCTAAGACCACCTACACACAGTTACTTGCTGTGGCCACTAGTTGCTGTACCTGGCCACCAGTGGTCTCCACTAGTTGCTGTACCTGGCCACCAGTGGTCTCCACTAGTGGCCCAACACAGTCACTTTTTATCTCACCAGTGCAAATATTGATGTCGGATCTGTGACCAACATGCTTTTAAAACATTGCAGATGAGAGATTAAGGGCAAAAGTAGCTTGCCACTGAAGCTGTTGTGGCTCTTGTTTGTACTGATGAAATGTACAAACACAAGTAGCAAGATATGACCAGCGCTCCAGCAACCTCCATGTCTGTGAAATCCGTGGAAGTCTGTTACGAAGTCCAAACGCCTACGTCCCCAGTGGGTTTCCGACGTTGCAGCGCCTCTATGTCAACGACAGCTCAAAGTGAAGGGGGAGGTGGAGGAGTAAAAAATAAATAATATTTACTCTGCAAAAGATTTGATTTGAGGCTTTAATTACAGAGCTACAAGCATTTGATAGTGTTGTGCACTGCATCCATTTCATCTTCAAAAAGTCCAGGGACTGATTGATGGAGATTTTGAAAGACGTTTGAATTTTTGCTGTTCAGTTACACAACAAAACAACCAAAATCCTTATTTTGTCAACAAAATTTTATTTACAGATGAAGCAACTTTTAGTCGAGATGGTTACTTCAATTGTCATAGTGACCATACAGTATTTGGGCAACTGTCAATCCATATGCTACTTTTGTAACGCACAATCAAACACAATTTAAAATCAACATGTGGGCAGGTATTATTGGTGATCATTTAATTTGACCATGACTTATGCCACCAAATTTAAATGGGCACATCTACCTCATTTTCTTACAACAAACACTCCCCAAACTTTTAGTTAGTTAGTTAGCCACTTGTGTTATGGCAGCAAATGTGGTTCCAACAGGATGGATCTCCTGCACATTATGCATATGACGTTCAAGTATTTCTTCACATCACATTCCCAGCCAAATGGATTGGCAGAGGTGGTGCAGTGTAATGGCCAGCCCATTCTCTTGATTTGTCACCACTCCATTACCAGTGGGGTAATCTCAGAAGTCTGATGTATGAAACACCAGTGAATGATCCTGAAACACTTGTAGCCAGCCTAGTAGGCAGCTAGTGAGGAAATCAGAAATACACCAAATGTTTTTGCAAATGTGCGTCAAAGTTTTATGGTGAGATGTGTGGCATCCATTGAGTGCAGGGGACATAATTTCGAGCTGTTGTTGTAATGGAAATCTTTTGTTCAATTCCTGCAGTGATTGTTATGTCTTCAGTTGATTTAAATCAACTAATGAATACCATTATTTAAAACAGCGTCTTTTATTATGGCAATGTTACCAGGATGTGTAATATGCATTGGTATTTCAAAGATCACAATTGTGATGCAAAACTATCAAATGCTTGTAACTCTGTAATTAAAGCCGGAAATAAAATCTTTTGCAGAGTAAACATTGTTTATTTTTTTACTCCTGTACCTCACCCTTCATTTTGAGCATGACCTTTAAAATCACCCTGTATATTAACATTTTGTGTGGCCAAGTTGCATTGGACAAACCAGTTCTCATGAGATATAAACTTGCTCACAATAAACCTGCAGCAGCAGTTCTGGGAGGAATTGTGGAAATTGCCAAGGAGTCAGAAGTATCACACCAAAGGCAAAGGTAATGTGCTGCAAAATCATTGAAAGAAAGGACAGAGGTGAAGTAGCCACAGCTAAGGTCCAATGGGTAAATGACAGGATGTGTCATGAAGGACAATTGATTGGAGGGAAGCTCCTTGAATATAGGGCATGTATCACAGATCTTCACAACAGGTTTATAAGGGATATATTGCATTTCAATAAGAGGGCTGCTACTAGGGTTGGGAGAAAAGTTAAGGAGTTTATAGTTGTTTTTTTAGGGAAGAGAGAGGGTCATAGCGCTCCAGGTTAAGTCGCATCATACATAGCAAGGGACTATTAGACAGCAATAATGCAAGGATGTGCAGGAGATTAGCAGTAACTGATCAATTGCCTATTTGTTATCAATTGTAGAACCATAGTCAATAAAGTGGCTGAGTTTAATGCCCTTGCAGCTAGTGGGATGCTGATATTGTTATTGGCACTGAATCATGGTTAAAGGAAGATATTCAATCAACTGAGATTTTTCCTGATAGGTACATAGTGTATAGAAGAGACAGGGAAGCAGGTGGAGGGGGTGGGGTGTTCATAGCTATAGACAAATCATTGATAAGTACTAGGGAAGCAGGGTTTGAAGGGACTGTGAGATGCTGTGTTGTAGTATTTCTGGGTCAGGAGGGTTTGAGGAGGACTGTGAGATGCTGTGTTGTAGTATTTCTGGGTCAGCAGGGGGGACTTATGTCATTGCCTTCTATCATCCACCAGGAACTGATCCAAATCCATTGTTGAGATTGGAACATACTATGGAGATCCTCCCTCAATCATAGGAGAATGGTCCCAACAGTTATTCTAGGTCAGGATTTCAATCTTCCAGGGGTGAAGTGGGACAGCATGCAATCAGTTAGAAATTCTGCTCTTTCAGGGGTACTTAATTCCTTCTTAGAATAGCTGTGTTGTACTGCATTAAAGCACGTTGTGACCATGACAACTCATGAGAGGGGAGGGATTTTAGACCTAGTTTTTTCTAATGCGCCTAGCTCCATCAAGGATTTGAGGTGCATTAATGGAATTAGTGATCATGCTGCAGTTAGAGTTGAGATATTGAGAATGCTACCAAGGTATTGCACAGTAAGTAGGGAGACTTGAATTTCACAGAGATGATTGGGAGTTTTTTTAGGTCTTATTTAGAAGTGCAGTTGAATGACTTTCAGGTCACTTCAAATGCTGGCAGTGTTGAAGAGTTTTGGCAAAGATTCTTAGCACTTCTAGATGAAGGTACAAGACAGGCTGTCCCTAAGATGGACAGTGGTTTTCCAGAATGGTATACCCAGGAGGTGAAGGCAGCTTTGCATAGGCAGAGAAGGGAGCAGGATTCAGGTAGTGACGTCACCCATAAGGAAGCCAGGAGAAGGGCAAAAGCTCTTATTAAAAAGGCCTACAAGAAATTCCATAGGGATATTTTGGGGGAAAGGCTCAAGAACAATCAAAATGCTTTCTGGAGGTAACTCAAAAAGTGTAGAAAGGGGGGTTATAAGGTTCCAGCTATTACAGACAGGTCAGGAAACCTAGTTAGTGATAGCCTTATAGCTGCAGATATTTTTAATGATTCATTTTCAAAAACATTTGCAAATACCAGGTGGGCAAGTTTAAAATGTCGTTTTTTGCATTAAAACTACACAATAATTTATGTATAATGGCAAAAGTTCATTTATTCAAAATATTTGCCATTGCTTACTACACATTTTGAACATCTTTCAGGCAATTTATGGATTTGATTCCAAAACAACATTTTGTCCTTCATCAACATCCATTCACCAAGCCTTTTTTCCACTTTGTCAGTTTTTGAGAAATACTGCTCAGCTAGTGCATACCCTATTGATGAAAAGAAATGGTAATCTGAAGGAGCCAAGTCTGGTGAATACAGAGGGTAGGGTAAGAGTCCCTAACCAAGGTTGGAAATGACTTCTTTGACCAGTTTGGCTGAATGTGCAAGAGTGTTGTCATGCTGCAAAATGACTTTGCCATGTCTTCCTGCCCATTCTAGCTGTATTTTGATTATGATTTCTTTGATTAGTTTGTGGGTTGGGGTTTAAGCCAGGCAGCCATAACAGGTCAACCCCTTAGGAGGCTGCCCACGGGAGTTGAGGAGGTAGGTGAAAGGAGGAGGAAGAGGGTTAATTTGCAACCCCCAACGTTCTTTACCAACCACCCAAGTTGGTATTGACGTGGGTGTGCGCTGCTTAACTTCAGTGATCTAATGGGAACTGGTGTGTCCAACGCAATAGTTAAAATTGATCACTTGCTGTCAGTAATGATTAGTATTAACTGTTTCACCAGGCTTGAGAAGCTCATAGTACACAACACCCTTCTAATTCAACCACACACAGCATTGTTTTTCTTCCCAAACCAATCTCGTCTTGCGCTTGACATTGATAGTTATCCTTGCATTACCCATGAGTTTCTGCATTTGGGATTATTAAAATAACCCACCAGTAACAACCTGATGCAGAAATCCCTTTCTTTCATGGCATTGAAGCAGCATTTCACACAGCTTTTTTGCTTTTTCCAACTGCTTTTTCCAGCTACACTATATCACTGTGGTTTTGAGACAAAAAGTATTTTGCATTGTGCACCACCTCTTGGAAGAAAAACGACATTTTAAACTTGCACACCTGGTAGTGGAGATGATTATTCACCAGTGTCAGGAAATGACTGTCAAGGGCAAATGGAGGAGGTTGTTATTACAAGAGAGGGGATTAAAAAACTTTTGAATAAATTAGAAGTCCATAAGGCAGGAGGCCCCAATAACATTTCTCCATTTAGTCTACAAAGACTTTCAGGGATTTTAAGCTACTATTTGGTTGAATTTTTTTAAAAAATCATTAGACAGTGCCATTGTTCTATCAAGCTGGAGGCTGGCAAATGTTGTGCCAGTCTTCATATTAGGGGATACTGCAGATCCTAAGTGCTACAGGCCCGTTTCTTTAATGAGTGTGGTATGTAAGACCTTTGAGCATATATTATTCTCACACATGGGATATATGGAGGAAAATGGCATCCTTAGTGATAATCAGCTTGGGTTTAGGAAAGGGAGGTCATGTGACACTCAACGGGCTTGTCTAATTGAATACATTCGAAATGCTCTAGATAAGGGTAAGCAGGTTGATGTTAATTCCTGGATTTTGAACAGGCCTTCGTCATGATACCCCATGACAAGCTCGTTTCAAAAATGTCCAAGTTAGGTATGCATAGTAAGGTTATTAAGTGGGTAAAGGCCTACCTGCAAGGGCAGGCAGCAGAGAGTAACTTTTGATGGGGTAGCTTCAAAATGCACACCCATTACATCAGTGGTACCCCAGGGAAGCATATTAGGACCTTTATTCTATATACTTTATGTTAAGGATATAGGGCTTGATATAAAATCCTTTCTTGAGTTGTTTGCAGATGACACATGCTTGGCAAGGGTGGTGGAAAAAGGGTTGTCTTCCTGCACAGAACTGAAGCAAGACCTAAACAAGATATATGTTTGGAGTAGAAAGTGGCAGTTGCCATTGAACCTGCACAAATGTAGAATAAGCAGGTCCAACAAGCAGGTTGATTTTTCTGATAGCATAGGTGGTGTAAGGGTTGAAAGGGTTGACACCCACAAGCACCTTGGAGTTGTCTTAAACACTTGGGGCATCTGGAAGGAGCACACTGACAAATTGATTGGGAAGCCTGGGCATGCTCTCAGGTTGGTTAGAAGGGTGCACAGGGACAGCACAAAGGAATTAAAGAAAATAGCTTACTTTTCACTGGTAGGGCCAATTGTGGAGTACTGTAGTCCAATATGGTTTCCATTTAGGCAGGACCTATCTTGGGAAATTGAAATGGTCCAGAGGAGGGCAGCAAGGGTTGTGCTAAGTTGGTTCTCTTGCAGATTGAGTGTGTCAGGCATGATCAGAGAATTAGTGTGGGACTCACTATGTCAGAGGCAGGCAGCTGATAGCATGAAGCTGTTTAGCAGACTGTTGAAAAAATAGGTTGTGAGGGTCCTCTAGATAGCAGGTTATCTTTTGCAGAATATAGGGGGAGAAATGATCATCTGTTCAAACTGAAGGAGATCAGGGCCAGAACAGACTCATATTACTGGCCATGTTTTCCAAGGGTCATTTGGCAATGGAATTCTCTCGATGAGGATGAGGTGAAGAAATTTCTGGAAGAAGGCGCCATTATAGAGGGCAGGCGATGTATGGCAGAATAAATGCTAGGCTTCATGTTCCTTGGGGTTTTTAAATGAATGAATTTTTATGAATGAGAGATATTCTCTCCACTGCGAATTATGCCTATCACAGCTGCTTGCAGTGTATTTAACTAGAACTAGAGATCACTGAAGTTAAGCAATTCAAACCCACGTTAGTACCAACATGGGTGGTTGGTAGAGAACGTTGGGTGCTGCAAATTTCCCTCTACTTCCTCTACTTCCATCTGCTTCCTCCTTTCCCATGAGGCGCCTCCTAAGGGTTCGGACTGTTATGGCTGCTTGGCTTACTCCCCAACCCGTTAGTGTGATGTAACAGATAACAAATCCTGATTATCTGTATATTAATTGTTGGGTCTCTTAAAGTCTAGGTAAGGAGCAGAGAAGAGCAGGCAAGGCAAACGAGGCAACCACCTTGCGTCCCGTGCTTGCAGGAGTCCCTTGGGATTTTTTTTTTTGAAATACAGTATATTCAGAAAGTGAAACGCCTGTTTTTATACAATATTAATAAAACACTGTTTATTATGAAAGTACATAAACGCACACATTTGTAAATCGGGTATTAATTTTCACGAACTTTTTGAGGTCCCCCCACCACTGATTCTTGCCTCAAACCCTGCGTTTCTAAGCGCCTGTGTCTGGGGGACATTTTGAGGTAATTTAACACATACCTCAAATTGTCCCGGCCTTTTCACATTTTACCCCGGTAAGGTTTATTTGTTGGTTCGTTGATGTTTTAGGGCAAAATTATTGCCATAAACAAGTATTTTTATGAATAAACATTATTTTTCTAATGACAGAATTACAACTGGAGTGTGGTGACGTTGAGGCCACGCAGAAGGAAAGCAGAATTGAGATTTTTCTGTGCCTAGAAAAGCGACATTCATACAAATGGAATATTCATGACTACACGAGATCATTCATCGAATCAAATTCTAATCCGCTACACTGCAAGCAGCCTTTTCTTTGGCCAATGTGGCAGTGGAGAGCCTAACTCTCAATCCTACATATGATACCATAATACTGTGCTCCTAAACCCTAAGCTATTATTCTTGTGTCTCCCGTCACAATACTAGCAATGGTGGGTTTTCCTTTGAGGAAGCCCTCCACTTTCTCCTCTCCAAGGCTATTCAGTTGTCAAATGGCCCTTGGTAAGAGACCAGTAGTACGAGCCCGTCTGTGCCCTAATCTCTTTCAATTTATATGGATGATCCTTTCTCCCCGTATATTCAGCTAGGGACACACTTCCAGCTAGAGGTCCATTGCATCCCAGCAGCAGTCTGATAAAAAAGGCTAATGCTGGGAGATATATGCCGCTGGCTTAATGTGTCCAACCCTAGTTCTCTAATCATGTCAGACACGCTCTCCCTGTGAGAAAACCTGTGGAATACAATTCGTGTGGTCCTCCTTTGGATCCTTTCAACCTCCCAAGATAAGTCCTACCTGAAGGGAAACTAAATTGGACTATAATACTCTAAAGATGTCCCCAAGGACCCTACACATCAGACTGAGGAATTGACTAGCCCTCCCAATCACTTTACCAATGTGATCCTTCCAGTTACCTTGACTATTTAAAATAATTCCTAGTTGTTTATGGGTGACAACCCTCTCAACCCTCACTCCATATATGTAGTAATCAAAATCAAGTAGCTTCCTAGATCTGGATATCACCAGTATCCTATACTTTTGCAGATTTAAAGGCGCTCCACCAATTGTAAATCTTATCTTGATCTTGTAATTGCACGCAGGATTATAACGCATCATCTAATACCAGAGCAGTACATGTGTCATCTGCAACTAGTTCAAGGAAGGAATTAATATAAAGTCTGGTGTTGACACACTATGGCAATGAGAACGGGTGTGGGCGGGGTACTGAAAGACAAAAAGTAGACATAATTATAAAGGTACTTTATCTTTTGCTGCAGTGCAAATGTGCTCTGCGGAAATGACAAATTTTTAAGCATTGTGGTACTCTGAACTTTGAGGTACTCAAAAATTACCTCAGTATCCAGCCAGACACTTGTCTTCCACATGTCTGCTCGGCTGAAACCCCCGACACCCAAGAAGGAGGCGTATAGTTGTAAATTCGAACAGTCGTAAGTCGACGACTATCTGTAGATCCGTGATTCCCAATGTGGGCCCCACGCCCCACAAGAGGGCAATTCGATTGTTAAGGGGGGGCATTCGGAAATGGACTCCCCTAGAGTTTAGGATGGGGAGTCTTGAGACTGAAGCACAGGCGGCTCATAGGGCAGCAAACCTAGGCGGAAATTTCAAAGGGGTGGCTGATTTCAGAGGAATTTCGTTGCCATGCAGTCTATTGGCCATTTAAAAATGTCATAGTCCTTGAGTTCCCAAACTTCTGATTGTTGGGGCCTTTTCTAAATGTTGGTTTTCTTGAGGCGCCTTGTTGCAAAGTTATACCAGTGCATTAGCAAGGCGACAAATGCCAAGGGCGTGAGGGACGTTCAGACTACATTAAATTTATTGCTGGCGGTGGTGGAACCACTTTCCAAGGGCGACTGAAACTCATGAGCCAGGCCTGGACTGAAGTTAACTAAATGGGAACCTGACATAAAATCTCTTTGCAGCAAGCATGAAGTGCAAGGATCTTACTAAATTTAAATAATAAATAATTACTATTAATTAAAATAATGTAGAAAAATCTTTCATTAAAAATAATTTGGCACTTGAATTTCAGTTCTTTATTATATGGTTCAAAAATATACTCACTGTGTTTATTCCATAATTTTCTAGTGATTTTTTTCTAAAGGCCGCCACACATGATCACTTTGGTGTGTCACGTACTTACTATGTTTCTTTTCGTGAAACGTCATGTGACTTCATTTGATTGTCGGCATCAACCAGTAATTCTACCGTTACCATGGTGCAATTTTTAATGATGACGTTTATCCATGTTTGGGCATGCCCATAACAAAAAAAGTGAACAACTGGTGTGAGCAACCACACACACACACGCTCACTTAGGACTGACGTCAGTCCGAACTGACACACCAATGTGATAAAATTTCTTCACACCGTCAGTTAAAATTTTTGGTGTGAGCAAAAACTTCTTTGCATTCACACGTCAATTTGGTGTGTGCACACCGGACACCAAACTGATCGTGTGTGGCGGCCTTTAGTGTTTCTTTAGCCAACATTTCAATTTTTGAATATTAAAAATTATGAATATGTTAGGATGGGGGGGGCCTTAAGAATTTTAGAAAGGTTTAGGTGGGGCATAGCAAAAAAAAAAAGTTTGGGAAACACTGCTGTAGATAGATTTATCATATATCCATTGTAATTACTCAATTCGTCACGGAGTTTTTGCACAATTGAATTCCTCCCCATCCTTGAAATGAGTTTAAGGTTAAGCTATTGCATCTTTGCAGTCCGTAACAGGGTAGCCACAATTTAATACAAGTGTCTTTCGGACAGAGCCCTTGTTTAAATCACAGTACTGTACAATATTTTCATATACATCTGCAAATCTGCAATCAATATGCATGCCAAGAAAACAGATTTTCTTTCTCACGAAAATGTTTGAAACTTTTTTTCGCTAAACGTTATTTTGGTGTGTTGGGTAAGCGTGCAAATTTATTATTTTCAAACTCCGGATGCTGTTTTGCCGATTTCTTCGTACTTAAGTGAGAGGATGCATTTCCGGAAAGGAAGACAAAAGTTTTTATATTGTGCATTTAAAAGGTTCTTATTAAATTGTCTGAAGTTTCTCTGATATGTAACTCATCACTTGCGTTTTATTAATGGGTTCTAGTCACTGTCGTGCAAAGCGTCGTAAGTGTTGCCATCAGACTGATATTAATTGGAATCACTATTGGAAACCATATCGTAATAACTTACCAAGGAGATTTGATCTGCCTTTATCACGGTCTTTTTTCGTTGCAGTATTTAGTTAACCAACCGCTTGCTCAATGGCCAACTATGGCAGTTCACTCATCTGATTTATGTTTTATGTCCTTTAGTAATGGCCAGTATGGTTATGGAAGCGAACACAGTTATCCGGATTTTTCATCCAGCAGAGACGTGCAATATTGTGATCACCATAAAGATTACCACCACACCTATCCTTTCCGGCATGGACTTCAATCTCAGGGGTCGGACGAATCCAGGTATAACACCCGTCGGTCGAGGAAACATAAACCACACCGACGCCATCACCATCGCAGTGACGGGTACAACTCCGAGGTGAGTAAGCCCATGGCAAGACCACCATGGATTTCACTTGTGAGTAGGTAAAGGGGTGATTGGAAGCGAAGGGGGTTGGTAAATAAATCTTAAGGGTAATTCTTTTTTTTCTGGCGACTCGCAGCAGTAGTGTTTTGACCATTTCAGTGTTTATCCCTCAAATGTTGTCAAGAACGAGAGAGACATATGCTCGGTATGACTCCAGAGAGGGCAATGTAAGTAGTTATTGATGACTCCCACCTCTTGGTTTCCATTGAGCTTGTGCCACCTGGTGCATTGCTGGATCTACTGCAAACTGTGGCACTGCAATTACACTATACTCTGAGGGAGTAATATTTAATAAATCCCTATGTGTTTGGATCCTCAAGAGGATTTTGTTGTGTGTTACAATTTCTTCTTTGAATGGGTAGAGGTGGTTTTTTGCTAAGTGAAAGTAGGGTTGAGTGGTCCTCCTAGGTAGTTCCACCTAACTGCAATATCTTACTATATAACTAGCTACAGATGCTAAGAAAATAGACTCATAGGTCTCCATTTATAATTTGGCTTGGTTCGAATATGAATATTGTGGTGTCGTTGTATGATAGTGTCCTGATATTGTCTATGCATAATCTTTACAACTTCTGATGTGAATGGTGGCGTTCCTAGTGGTGAAAGGCCGCGAGAAACCTTAAGTAGTTCTGTCTGCTTGATATACTAAGGCTGCTTACAGACGACCGACTGCCGACCAACTACAAATTTGTAGGCATGTCATTATGGACGAACAACTTTTAGTCGTCGTCTATTTTGATGCACATGCAAACTGTCAGTTTGTCGGCCAGAAAATGGAACATGCCCCATCTTTTTTGTCGTGGTTCCATTTCTGTGTTTCTAATTTAATTTACTACACTTCAAGCAGCCTTATTTGACCAATATGGCAGTGGAAAGACTGACTCTCATTCCTACTTATGATACCATAATTCTCCTAAAGCCCTAAGCTATAATTCTTGTGCTCCCTCCCTCACAATGTTAGCAATGGTTGGCTTTCCTTTGAGGAAACCCCCCACTTTATCTTCCCCATGGCTATTCCATTGCCGAATGGTAAAAAAGACAGTAGTATGAGTCTGTGCCCTAATCTCCTTCAATTTATTTGAATGATCCTTTCTCCCCTTATAGTCAGCCAGGGATGCACTTTCAACCATAGGTCCATTGCACCTCAGCAGCAGCAGTCTGCCACACTGCCACACAGCCCCACGACATCCGTCATGCTTAATCTCATCTTTGACAGGTTCGAATCTGAGAGGTCCACCCACACTTCTAACGTCAGGGAACTGTTGAGGTTAAATATTTTGAAACATACTCGTCATTATTTCTTGACCCCGTGCACGGAGTAACTAGGTTTCATGGAAGTGACGAAGGGAATTAGGCATGAAGAAGTCACTATCTTATACAGTGTTGACGTTTGTTCCAGTGTGACGGTTTCAATGTTGACGTTTGTATGGTTGAGGATGACAAGGCAGACTCCCCCACTTTATTAATTGATTTAGGCTGTAGTTTCTCTCACACATCTACCATTATTTCGGCGTGACTCTGACAGTGGATAAGGCATAAGTGGATAAGGCATTTGCATGGTGTGAATTTAATTCCAGTTTAGTTCCTTGGTGGTGTGGTGAGCAAATGGCGAGTGTTGTTCTTGGGTTTACAGTTGGCTGTGCATGGTGATTAAATTTGGAATTGTAAGCCTTGCATCATCATCTTACCCTTATCCCGCCAGTGGCGGGGTCGGGTCTGCGAGTTCTTGCCCTCCAGTCCCGTCTAGCTCCCACCAGGTCCCTGTCCACCCCACAGGCCCCCATGTCCTTACGGACAATCTACTACCACGTCTGTTTCCGTCTCCCCCTACCCCGCGTGCTACCAACCACCAGCATTCCTGGGATGTGCCTAACAAGGTCCTCTTCCACCTTATGACGTGTCTATACCAACTAAGCCTATTCTTCCTCATTTTTTTCGGCGATGTCCACCATCCCAAGGCTACCTCTAATATACGCATTCCTAATTCTATCAGCTCTCGACACGCCACTTATGTACCGCAGCATTCGCATCTCGGCTACTTGTATTCTGCTTACGTGGTTCTTCCTCACTGTCCAACACTCTGATCCATATAGCATAGCGGGCCTAACCACTGCCCTGTAGAACTTCCCTTTCAGCTTGATTGGGACCCTCCGATAGCACAGGACTCCGCTTGCCTGTCTCCATTTCAGCCACTCCCCCCGTTGATTCTGCGGGTCACATCCAAGTCTATCTCCCCATTGCTTTGGAACGTTTCTCCTAAGTACTTCTTTTTGCACCCGTTTCACCAGTTCACCCCGCGAACGTAGGTCCCCGTTCTTTCCCTGTCCTTTCCAATTGAAAGGTAAATACTCCGTCTTCTTGTTGTTAAACTTTAGCGCTCCCTTTTCCATCACTCCTAATATCGTTTAGTCCCTTCCCAATCAGTTGTCTGCAGTCACTATGTTTGCCGATATCGTCAGCAAATGCTAAGCACTGAGGGGCCCATTCTCCAGGATAACCAAGTGCGGAACCTTGGTGCAACCCAACTTTCAGTAGAAAACCTCCCGTGTTTCCCCAAGGTGTCCTTACCCTGGCAATGGAGCAATCATACATATCTTCGATTATTCGAATAAACCCTTTTTATACCCCTCTTTTTCGTAATACCTCCCAAACTACCTGTCTTTGTTTGCTGTCATAGGCCTTCTCCAGGTCGATAAAGATGACATGGAGATAATTGTAAGCCTAGCATTATTTAATATTCAAAATACAATGAGTGACTTGTTTGGGTGCCAATTTTTAAGTTACGGAACGCTGAAGTATTTTTCCAAGGGTAGGCATTGCGTGGGCGTTTTTTTTACTAAGGAGAAGTGGGTGAGTAAGCAGTAGTAAACGTTTGTATCAACTATCTTGCGAGAGAGTCTCAAGAAAGATGTAAAATCTCGAAAACGCATTGAAAATGTCAGTGCCGGGACAATTGCCCTTTTCTTAATGATGTCGTTGTTTGTTTGTCCTATGTAGTTCTGATGTAGAGACTGCACTAATGCGATGATTTTTGGATACTAGCGGTACCCAGTTTTCCCAAGCGGCCACCCATGTCAGTACTAATTTGGGTTGCGTTGGTTAACATCAGTGATCAGACAGGAACTGGTGTGTCCAACGCAATTTGCAGCTCCCTTAATGATGTCGTCTCTGATGTCAGAACCTTGAGGTAGCTTTGAGAAATGTACACTGTATTTGCGTTTTTACATAGTAGAAAATGTTCTTTAAAGCCAATGATTGTGATTCCCTCAAAATGTTATCGTAGTCATTGACGTTGCTTGTCTTATCTGGAAAGTTTGAGTGCAAAGTCTGAAGTGAGCAAAAAATTCAAGAGCATACTCCTGGCCCATGCAAGGAGACGAAATTTTTTCACTTGAGCTTTCCAGGTTTTTCGTTGCGATATTCAGTAGGAGAATGTGTTGCGCGATTCTACATTTCTGGAGAAATGCGATACTCGGCCAGGAAGACTATTTTGGTGTGGTGAGGCTCTGTCGTTTTCTGGAGTTGGTGAGGGGGAAGAGATGGTTAGGAAGTTCTTGGAAGAGGACAAGAACTCTTGAGGGCCAAAAATAGCTTCTTTTTTGAAAGGCGAACAACTCACTGTTGCTTTCCATGTTTTTTTGGAACTCTGCCTACAGTTTTAAGCCGGGGCGTTTGTGGTTGGTTTGAAGTTGATTCCCTAGTATCTGGCCTACCTGCGTTCCGTCATTGTGTATGTGTGGTTGTTTCGGCCAACGGTTCGCAAGCAGCTCTTGAAGTGATTTTCTTGTGGGTGCCTTATGCCCTTCCTTACGTCAGTGGCTAGATTTGAACGGGCGTAAAAGTGAAAAAAACTTCTGCTGACTGTGCATCCGGCAAAGCTATGTTTAGCATCGGTGTCTTGGATGCTGTTGCGCCCTCACTCGACAGCACTATCTCCGAGTAGGCCTGCTCCGGAAGTCAGTAAACGTGGCGGTTCTAATGTAATTAGTGAGACATTTCGAGTGTCACTGACCATTACACTTGTCAGGTGGATGATAGTTTTTTGATTCCTCATAATGGTGGAACGGGCAGTACCTACGGTGGACGGCATTCGAGAACGCCCCCGGAAATGTTCTTTGGATATTAGTGCAGTTGTGTCAAATTCGTCGCTGAAAAACGGCACTGGATGGAGGAGCTGTTCTGGCACCAGGGTGGCAGAGGGACAGGCTGCAGATGGAGCAGCAAGGCCAGAATCTGGAGTTGATGCAGCCACTGGACCACATGAGGAAGCAGAGATCGTGGAGTGTGGATTTAACACGGAGGTAGAGTTTTCATGGTCCAACCACTTCAACACAAATTAGGAACACACACTACTGCTTTTTTCCCCTCCTTCCTTGGAAGGTTCCGCTTGGGCCTCTTTCTTCTTAGAAAATTGCTCTCTTAGGCTTATTACGTTCATTCGCGTCTTTCTCTTCCTATTCATTTCGGAGTTCACTTTTGTGATGCGAAATTGTTGTCGGTCAGTGGTTTTGATATTATGACAGTGGCTAGGTCCTGATCAGTTTCAGGTAGATTACACTTTGAAAACCAAAAGAACATGCCTTGTGAAGTAAATGTGAATTACTGAGTTGTGTGCCCTTGAAATTGAGGGAGGAGCTCACCTTTCTGTGAATTCTTTTAATTTTTCTTTTCCAGCGTGTTGAAAGTTTCTAATGGTGTTGTCGTTCTTTCTGCTTCGCAACTCGAGGATTACTCCAGTGATTTTTGTTTCTACCGTAGTACATAAAGAGTGTTAACAGGCTTACTGTATTTGGAGCTCTTCTACCAGAGTTTTAAATCTAAATTGGAATGAAGTACAGTACGTATAGGAGTTGTCCGTTTTGGTGGCTTCAAGAAAGCGTGTCGGTTGCGTACATGGTTGCAAGTTCGATGTTGGCCAAGGCGGGTAGCTATCAGTTGAGAATGTAGCCCCTAATGCAGTGGTCCTTACACATTGTCAATTCACTGAACCCATAAAATAATCTTTTTGTGAGACCCCTACCACGTGTACTCCGTTAATACTTTTTCAATCTAATTTTTACTTCAAGTCGCGTAGCTCCGCATTTCCATGGAGTAGTTTGAAAACCACTGGGATCTAGGGCCCCGTCTGTCGAAGGAAAAACTTCTGGATTTGGTAAAGATCTTTTTCAGTAATTATCGTTAAATAAAGGAAACCATCCTTCTGAAGTGGGTGTTATCCGCAGTGGCGTAGCCACGGGGGGGGGGGGGGTTGGGAGGTTAAACCCCCTTGGGCCTCGAATATAACTAAGCGGTATACACCCTATCGAGTCATATCCCCCCTTCAGAAAATTCTGGCTACGCCACTGATTATCTGCACTACAGTATGGGGATGTGCTTTGAAACTTTCGAAGACTTGATGAAGTTAGTGAGAAAACTTTTGATTGCCTGGACGATTTTTGTAGGTGAGCGTGACTCGATGGGTAAGGATTAGGTTGCATTTCCGAGTTGGATGAGCGTGGAAGAGGTATGAACAAAAGTTTAGCGACGAAGGATTTCCCCAGGAGCTGACATGTCTCTTAAATTCATCTGCGCGGTTGGTTAAATTATTGATGGCTTTTGGAGATGTTTGTGAAACCATGTAAGGAGAATGCAAGTGGCTGAGATGCTAATGCTGCGCTGCGTGATTGGTGTGTCACGAGCCGACAGAGTCGGAAATGATTACGTTAGAGGTAGCTTGGGGGTGGGAGACATCGGTGGTATGGGCATGTGATGAGGAGAGAGGAGGAGGAACTTATAAAGTCCATTATGGGTATGCATGTGATTGGGGGCACCAGGGGTAGGGGAAGACCGAAAAGGACGTGGGAGCAAGTGGTGCAGAGGGACATGGAGACGTGCGGGTTGGAGAGGGACTTGGTGGGGGATAGGCGGGAGTGGAGGATAAGAACCCGCAGACCCGACCCTGCCGCAGGCGGGAGGCTATGATGATGATCTAGAGATTTTTGTGAAAAGGCTAGACGTCGTTGTAATTCATTCGAAATCACTGCATCGACCGATTGAGACACTGCAAGTGGTCATTGACCTGAAGACACGCGTTGTACGTGTTTGACTTCTTAGGGGTGCAGAAGTCAGTCACGTTGAATTACATTTCTATTTCAAGGGTAAGGAGTTTTTGTGTGAGCAATACTACAGGTCCACCTCAAAATCGCTTTCATGTGAAAGGTTGTAACGCAGCGCTAAACGCAACGTTAATCGCTGCATGTGAAGGAGGCCTTACATGCAGAACATGTGAAGGAGGCCTTACA
>JAAFCE010009125.1:10764268-10816928 GCA_013389805.1 Trigoniulus corallinus
AACATGTGAAGGAGGCCTTACATGCAGAACATGTGAAGGAGGCCTTAAATGCAGAACATGTGAAGGAGGCGATTAACGTTGCGTTTAGCGCTGCGTTACAACCTTTCACATGAAAGCGATTTTGAGGTGGACCGCCTACGTGGTGGCTTCTCTGTAACGCTATTCCCTCTTTCAAAAAATGAAAACCTACAGTGAAAACGCGCGGTGATATGAAAAGGTCAATTGGGTTCCTTGTATTTCAAGGCGCACGCTAACGCTAGAAAATCGCTGAACTCTCGAATCGTGCGTTGCTACGCGCGTTAGCCAAAATCGCGTGTTTCCATGTAAAGGCAGCTATTCACCTCTTTGTCTTCCCCAACGCCCGTTACAAAATCGCGCGGTAGCCTAACGCTGCATGTGAAAGAGGCCTTAGTGTTTTTAGTCAGAATGTTAATTCACTTGCGTTACAAAATCGTTGCTGGACATTCCGCGGAAATTCAGTGGTTATATGATACGTAATCAGTTTTTGAACCTGGCCGATTAACAAATGACCTCCATATTCCATAGTGCTATACTTGACATCGAATTCTTCTGTCGCCTGTTGGAGACTTTTTATCGCGCCTCTTGTTAAATCATATCAGTTCAGTGTAGCAATACAAAATAGCATGAAATGTAATCTGTTCAAAATTAAAAAAAAACTAGAAAATGAAAATAGAAAAAGTAGGCGAACTTCTGTTTCGATCCCCATTTCTGGAGCGTAGGAGGCTCAAAGTTATGATTTCCGATAGATGGTAAGTATAGTGTAATCAATGTCGTCTGCGTGTAGGACAACCCTTTCTTCATGGAGTAATGCCTGGTTCCGTATACCCACGCGCTAAGGCCTCCTTCACATGCAGCGATTAACGTTGCGTTTAGCGCTGCGTTACAACCTTTCACATGAAAGCGATTTTGAGGTGGACCGCCTACGTGGTGGCTTCTCTGTAACGCTATTCCCTCTTTCAAAAAATGAAAACCTACAGTGAAAACGCGCGGTGATATGAAAAGGTCAATTGGGTTCCTTGTATTGCAAGGCGCACGCTAACGCTAGAAAATCGCTGAACTCTCGAATCGTGCGTTGCTACGCGCGTTAGCCAAAATCGCGCGTTTCCATGTAAAAGCAGCTATTCACCTCTGTGTCTTCCCCAACGCACGTTACAAAATCGCGCGGTAGCTAACGCTGCATGTGAAAGAGGCCTAACGCTATTACCGTTGAATCAGACGACACAGCACAAAAAATGGTGACGTCACACTGTTACTTGGGGTGTCGCAGAGCAGCTATGCGTCCCGCTGCGTTCTGATTGGCTGGCGGTTGAGCTGTCTGCTTGAAAAATGGCGGAGGATAATGTAAGACATGACGGTGGCGTGTGGTGACTCCAAATAAAGCGCTGCACTTAAGGAATTGCGCTGGCGGTCCTTCATAACGCACTAGCCCAAAACGTCATCAAAATGTCATCAGTGGCGACGTGATTAGCGTTGGTGTGGTGATACGGAACTAGGCATAAAATATGCGCATAAATCGGCCAATTTCCAGAAGTGAGGAACTCGCCTTCCACACAGAAGAAAATAGGTTGACCTTAAATAACGAAGGCGTTGTAGCATTAGGCTAGCAGCCGGCTGCATGAAAATACCGCCCAACAGTTGGCCCCCGTCATAAGCGTGGAGGGGGTTGTGATGATGATGTTTTCTACAATATTGCCAGTGGTCTGCCGAACCCGGGGTTCTGCAATATATCCCTGGGGGTTCCGTGAATCAAAATAAACATTCGCAAAAAAAATTATGAAGTACTTAACGCTAGTCGGTAGACTGAGTGCTTATTAACTAAACAGTATAACGAAACAGTTATTTTTAAAAATTAATCAGAAGCTTCCTTCATATGTGGGTTGCCGATTTGTTCACAGCAGCGAGATATATTTTTCTAAATTTGGGATGGCGTTCCCTGAAAAAAAAACCTTATAGCCCTAAAGGTACCGTTAGTCGACGAAGTTTGAAGACAACTGGTCTATAGTGATGCACCCTCTAAACCAGCGGTTACCAACATTTTCAGCAGGCGGACCAAATTTGAGAAATAATATCTCCTCCCAGGCCACGTACCTAATTTTTTTATTGTTGAATTCAAGTAAACAAACAAGCAAGCGTGCTGCAGCTTCAATCACATCCTCGCTTCCCAGCATGTGAGATCGTGGTCAAACGCTAGCCTGGTTGATGCCAAATCATGATGTAATGCAGGGGTGGTGAACCAATTGCACGCAGAACAATTTTATTGGCACGTGGCATGTACATACTGTATGCAGGATAACCAACAGTATACTATACAGTATATAACCAAACCAATCTGCAACTCCTAACCGTTTTCCCACCTATGGCAGGGTCGGGTGCCCATCTTGTCCCTCTGAATGGACACAAGGGCTACATATTGAACTGCCGGTTGCCGACCAAAGCTGCAACTAAGGGCCGTTGAGGCATTCCACCGACGCACAGTGGTCCCAAATGGCAAAAACGTGGCCAAAAACCCAAAAATGAAATTTCAATTTGGGGATTTTTGAAAAATGGGATGTCCAGATAGACAATTGGACTATAAAACTTTGCCATTAGAAATAACATATTGCATATACAAGGACTGATATTACAGTTCAAAGTAGACCCTTTTTTGGTCTATGTGTCTCCCTCTAAACTGCGTAAAATCGACTCTGTCTTTAACGTTAAACAACTATTTTTTGAGTTCATCAATTCACATTATTTCAAATGGAGATAATTTCTGGAAGTATATAGAGTATTTTGACGTATTTATTTAGTTTTAATTCTTTAGTTTTGCACTTTATTTTTGTAATATCTCTTGTACAAAGTAAATGCTAAAAAAGCATTTGTTAATGCCATTAAGCTAAGTGAAAAGTTATATATCGGGCAATATTGAGCTAAAATATATATTGGGGCCTTTACATTACAGTATTAGCATCGGTGGCATACCGAGGCGGGTGCGGTGGGTGCGGACCGCACCGGGTGACACTCTTTCAGGGGGTGACACTATTGCAAAGTCACAGGTCCATCCTTTTCCTACAACACTAATTGAATTTTAGTTTCAATGAATGCGAATTTTGTATGGGACACAGTCCAGCTAGTAGAGTCACATAAACTGGTTTGGTTCGTTGGTGTTTAGGGCCTTTCAACTACAAGGTCATTAGAGCCCTGTCCACTGCATAGTTCTAATGCTGCTCAGACTAGATACTGCACAGCCACTACACTAATGGGACTATTTTTGGGTATCAGCACACTGTCATAAGCCTTCTCCAAGTCAATGAAGAATGCTTATAACAGCGTTCTACAACAGGTAGATTGGGAGGTATTACAAAAGCGGATTAGAAGAAGGGTTTATGTAAATAGTTCAGTATATGTATGATGGTACCATAGCCAGGGCAAGGACACCTTGGGGAAATATGGGGGTTTCCCAGTAAAGATGGGGTCCACCATGGTTAAGCATTTTACCTGCTCATTCTGGTTATGGACGAGCTGCTGACGGGAGTAGGCCAATGAGCCCCCAGTCTGTGGTACTTGCTGATGATATCAGGCCTGGATGATATTGCAAAACTTAGTGTTTCCAGAGAACAAGTAGAGAAAAACCTAAACGATATTTGAGGAGCGATAGAAAAGGAGGGCTAATGATAAACATGAAGAAGACAATATTTAGCTTTCAATTGGGTAGGGCAGGAAAGTAGTGGTGACGTAATCATCAGGGGCCAACTGGTGAAAAAGGTGCAAGAGGTAAGTACTTAGGATCAACGCCAAAGCAATGGCGAGATAGACTGTGATGTGACCCAAAGACCGGCAGTATAGAAATGGGGATTGCAATGGGAAAATGCATCATCAGATGCAAAATTGAATAATGCATTAGATGAAATATGTGCCCCATTGAGGCATGGAGGGGGAGCAATTGCTGCATTGCTCCTCCTGGATTTCCCCGTGGCTAGAGCCCGCTGACCCGATCCTGTCACAGGCGGGATAAGGATATGAGGATGATAATTCCTAAGAGGTTAATGTTGTGTGGGACACCAAATGCATGAAACAGGCATGAATGTTCAGCACAAAGGGTTTTGGTTTGCTAATGACTGGAAAGGCTATTTACACAAAAGATTGGCTGCCTATGGTCGAAGGATTTCAGTAGAGCAATGGGTAAAGACCATCTATGGGCCGTCATGCATCAAGAAATATGATAGCTTCAGAAATACATGCATGTGAATAGTGCACACATCCTTTTTCTTCACTTCTATATTGATTACTTGTCGTTTCAAGTTGCTCCCTCACCAGCTTGTTCACTTTGAAGTATTTACTGAAATTAATCAGTAAATACTTGCTTTTATTCATACCATTTTAAGAATTTACTAGAAAAATTAAGTATTAACTTTTGGACAAGTATTTACTTTTCCTTTTACTTTTTACTTTAAGTAGAAGCAAAAACTTACTTCTTTATTCATATCAAATGTGCAAAACTATCAGTAAAAGCATTTACTTCTCTTTATTCATATGGGCCACTGTATTCACTGAACAGCGGCAACCGAGTCACGTAATAATTGTAAATTGCAGATGTTGTGCAGGCTCGATCGATTTCGCATTACAGGTTCATAGCAGTTCGATTTATTGATGTTGCAATCTAAATTCGCCTGATAACCTGGGCTTCAATCCATGAATGAAGCGTTAGTAGCCTCAGTAGTTGATGAGTTAGTGGTTAGGCTTGGCTTATTCTCTGAATGTTTAACAACTGATACCGTTATTAAAATTGTAAGGAATCGAAACCTTGTCCTCCTTGATGTATAAAATCATTCTTATGGCATTACCAGCTACCCCTTACTCATCACAACTTTGGTTGGACGCAATACCGCCTTTGGCGTAGAGATCCGCTAATAATGGAAATAAATAATGTCACCTCTTCGTATAAGAGTCAGGATGTGGAAATAGTACTATGTAAGCTCCCTGCTTCTGGCAGCAACCTTGACCCTCCGGACACTATGTAGCCATGTAATGATTGCCTGTTTGTTGCCTGCAACATTATCACCACTCTAGGTTTGTAATGTGATAATTGTGGTCTGACAATATATATTGTGAATTTCATCTCATTGTAAATAGATCGGTTGACATGTAATTTCAGACAGTTTTCCACCACAGTGTGATGTGGCTGACCCACGTGACATCCACGTGATCGTCGTGTTATAGATAGCACCTCTCATGAATTTATAAATTATACTTGTCTGCAAATCTAATCTGGATAGTCTTAAGAACGTGATTGGCGTTGCTGCAGATTTGAATGTTGCTACTATGGTTATTGCTAGGTGGCACAGTGGTTAGCTGAGCCCATTTTTACAGGATCATATAACTATCAAATAGTACTTTCCGACTTCCAATGCGACAGATTACCTTCTAGAGACGGGCAAAGGGATTGGGATGGTGATATAAGATAGTTAGATGTTACGTAAGTGGTGGCAACGGTTCACTCATGTGCCTGACATCAACGGGGTGAGGCGCGTCTGACCTTGCCGAATGCGTTAAATAATTTGATACAAATGTGTAGAAGCACCTTGTTTTCTTGGCGGCGGTGTATGTCCCTAAGCAAATAAAGGTGCCGCTCTTCTTTAACCCTAGATTACTAATGCTTGCTTTGGAGTTACATGGTTACTGAATGGTAGTCTGTGAGACTACCAAATTCAATCTCTTATTACAATTACAAGATATGTCAAATTAATGGATTTTAAGAGTCTATTACATTGATACATGTTTTGTAGAATTAATATTAACAACAATTTTATTGATTTCCGTATTCCAAACATCTTTCTTCTTGATGGTCGCAACACATAGGCCTCAAACACCATTTGCATGAATATCTGGTCATAAGCTTAATTTTTGATAGGTAAAATGCACATATTCTTGTTTTTCTACTTGTTGATGCACAAATGGATTGATATGCAGTAAATTCCCTTAATATTTCCCTTAGTGACATTTTTCACTGGCAAGGATAAACTCTCCATTCATAAGCATTTTTTGAACCACACCTTCTTGATTTCAAAGTGCAATTCTTCAGCAAAATTCATTGTTTTTCAATTATACCCTTATCCCACCTATGGCAGGTCGAGTCTGTGGGTTCTACCTTCCACTCCTGCATATCTCCCACGAGGTCCCCATCAAGCAATCGTTCTTATTTATTAATGCTCAAAAATATATGGAAGACTTGCAAATTGTATTGAAATTATTGATTGGACAATCTTCAATAATAAAAATAGACAGTTACTAAAAGATTCAGGGCCATTTAAAATGTAGAACCCAGTGAGCCAAGATTTTTGTAAGTTATCTAGATTCTGCATACGTGGTTACTAAACGGTAGTCTTTCAGACTATCAATCTCTACAAAAAATATATACCGTAATAATTCTAATTAACAGTGCCCTCTAATAAACGGCGCCTTCAAATAACCGGCGCACCTTTCAGCTGAAAAAATAATAAACAGCGCCCTCTAATAAACGGCGCGCCATTTATTTCAAAACTATATGGAAGTGATAGTGCAAGTTAACTTGAATTGTTTTAATGATTAACCCTTTAATACTACACAGGGGTGCTGGTGTCATCATCATCACACCCTTATCCAGCCTTTGGCAGGGTTGGGTCCGTGGGTCTATTGAACATGCTATGACTGGGAACACCCCAGCCAGGCGTCTGGAACCCGCAAGAATATTGGCTTGTTGTCTGTGGGGGAATGCCGGCTTACCGCACTGTTCCAACAACATATTTTACAACCAAAATATAAATTTTGGTAGGTAAATTAATGCTTTGTCAGTTTTAATATTGCATAGTGTCTGACCTATTGCACAATAACTATGATGCAATAAGGAATCAGGCTCATGCCTGAACAGAGGTACTGGTGTACTCCAGGGTTTTTCTTCCTCCTCTCTGTTTTGTGGGTTACCCTGGCGCAATGCGATTCACAGTATTTTCACATGGTAGGTCGAACTTCCTAATAATTCACAGATGGGTTGTTAATTGCTTTTCATTACAGTAGAACTTAGGTATATCGAACTCGCTTATATCGAAGCTTGAGCGCCGGTCCCGCCCGATGTAAATTTTAGCTTTACATATAATTCCGGATTTGGATATATCGAATCTCGGATATATCGAACTATTTTTCACGGTCCCCTGAGGTTCGATATAACGAGATTCTACTGTATTCGAATAAGGATGGATGGGGTACTCCTGTACCCCTGTGTAGCAACTGTGTAAAGTTTAAATGGCCATATGAAGTGCAGGAAATGGCATATGCAGTGCATAAAGAGCAAAAAATTCATTTGCTTTACCCACCGCATTAATATTGTTCATATTGTTTATAATGATATTTTCTCTGTTTCTGAGAATTGCAAGCAAGAAATCACACTATCCACTATATGGTGTAAACATCAGTGCAATAACTTGCTGGCAAGTGCTCTCCAGATAGTTTTCTCATACACTACTTGCACACATTTTTGCTATTCATGTAAATGCTTGCACAAGTTACCATCGGTAGTACTTGCGCAAGTTGTTTGCTCGTGTAAACTAAGCTGTAGTGCAGATATTATTGAAAGAAAAGTTTCAAAGAGAAAGTATTCTTTAGCATTTAAATTGTTCGGAATTTCTGCAGCTGAGAATGATGGTAATCGTCCTGTGGCTAAAAACCTCTACTGTTATCTCAATCTAGGTTAAGGATTTAAATTTGAAATGAATCATTTTTCCAATAAATTCAGATTCGAGAGTGGCGTCAGCAAAAATCAAAATTAATGGAATCAACTTGTCCGGCTAAAAATTTCCCATTTATAAATTAAAAAAAAAAAGAATAAACAGCGCCCTCCAGTAAACGGCGCAACAAAACAGCCTTTGAAAAAAAAATGAACTGGTCGCCGTTTATTAGAATAAATACGGTATTGGCTTTAATTTTTATAGAAAATAGTGCATTAATGATTTTAAATTATAAATATATGAAGATATTAAAAATTTCATGAACATCCTAAGCTTTGAAATTGGTGAACTGCGATTTTCACAAGAAGTGGGTAGTCAAAAGGACTACCCATTAGTAATCTAGGGTTAAGCAAAAACGTAGTATTAACGGTATGTGCTGTTACTTTTTGACGACATTGACATTCTCCAGGCTTTTAGTCTCAAAGTTGCCAAATCAACTTAGATTGCCTAAACTGTTCTATATTTAACTACTATAACACGATTACTACAAAAGCTTACAGATAAAATTGGAACGTTTTCACAGATATACAGTAAAACACGGTTATAACGTTTTGTCAGGGACCAAAGGGAACAAATCTTATAACCGTGAAAACGCTATAGCCATGATATGCCTTTTTGTGCATTACCATTCATAATACCACGTAATAGTAAAAAGTCATGTTGGGGTTCATACTGTAAATGATTTCCCTATGTGTGCAGTAATCAAGAATTGATGATTGCTTCATGGTGGATGGCGGCTTCCACCTCTGGATGTTGTTTGTTTGCTGGTGTTTTAGGGCTCTTCAACTACTAGGTCATTAGAGCCCCTTCCATAGTGTATTTCCTACGCAGAGACTGCACAGATACACTAATGCGACGATTTTTGGATAATAGCGGTACCCAGTTTTCCCAAGTGGCCACCCATGTTAGTACTAACTGGGGTTGCGTTGCTTAACTTCAGTGATCAGACGAGAACTGGTGTGTCCAATGCAATTTGCCACTCCCTCTCTGGATGTTGAGGCACACACATCCTCTTGGCATCTTGGCTGGCCTCTACACAAGTTCATTGTAAATTGTCTTACCACCTCAATTCTAGGTTGCTTGTGTCATTACTACTAAAACCGCACACTTATATTGTACATTCTGCACATATGCAACATTCCTAATCAGGACCAGTGCACATATAGGTTGGAATTTTTTCATATCCATGGTAGGATATGAAAATCTTGACTGCCCACCACGGCCTTGCAAACGTTATAGCCGTGAAAGCAAACGCTATATCCGTGACCCTCTACCATTAAAAAGCCATAGGCTCTTCTGGGACCAGCCCAAACAGACACTATAGTCGGGAAAACGTTGTAGCCATGAACGTTATAAACGTGTTTTACTGTAGTTTATTTCTTCCACTGATGGCTAAATTTAGATGTGTACTTCATGATCCTCGAGGTTCGACCCCTTGACTGAAACTGCTATTTAGTTTTTGCGAAGAAAAAACTGTCTTCATCATCTTCTCCAAGAAGTACAGTAAGTCCTCAACTTACGCGATTAATTGATTCCGGAGGTTTTTGCGTAAGTCGAGGAAAGCACTATATTTAGCATTTTTGACAAAAAATATTTTAGTTTTAAACGTTAGGTGAAAGTCAAATAGCTCTATCTAGATAACCTAAGAAAATATTTATTGGACATATTGCACATAACAATCTGCTTACATACTGTATTTGTCATGAACTACTTCAAGTATTGGTCTAGTGTTAATTGTCTTTTAGTCCTGTGCGATAGGAGGGTCCCAATTAAACTGAAAGGGAAGTTCTATAGGGCAGTGGTTAGGCCAGCTACGCTGTACGGATCAGAGTGTTGGGCAGTGAGGAAGTGCCACGTCAACAGAATGCAAGTAGCCGAGACGCGAATTCTGCGGTAAATGAGTGGGGTGTCGAGAGCTGATAGAATTAGGAATGAGTGTATTATACCGCATTTACACATTCGCGAATACGACGAGACGAGTGGCGAGACGAGCATGTTCTACGAATGTGTGAACACTACATTCGTCATTCACTTCGTGGTTCGTCTCGCCATTCGTGGCGCTAGTGTTGGAAGGGTTTTTTTTGACACGAGTCAAAGGGCGCGAGTGACCTGAGGCGATTTGAGAATGACTAGCTGTCGAGACAATACGAGTCAAAGGGCGCTAGCGACGAGGTGATTGGAGAATGACCATAAGACGAAATATTCGGCGAATGTGTGAACAGTCATTCCTCATCCAAAGAATGAATACGAACATTTCGACGAAAGTCTCGCCTCGTCATTCGACTCGTCTTATTCGCGAATGTGTAAATGCGGTATTAGAGGTACCTTGGGGGTGGTGGACATTACAGAAAGCAAAGCGCACATCTGAATTACCCCACCACCACAGTGTCACACCTAAGGCTAGGCGCTCGCTATAGTCCAGACTGTCTGATGGCAGTCAGTGTGCTCAGGCAATGAAAACCAATGGGTAGCAAGGCGGCTAATAGTGGAAACTGATTAACAATTACGTACATAGTACATAGACTGTCGTCAAACAGTCTTGACTATACAGTGTGCGCCTAGCCTAAAATTTTTTTTTGTTTAAAAAAAAACCGCGTAAGTCCGAAGTCACGTAAGTCGAGGACTTACTGTAATTCATCTGGAGGTGCCGACTTCCGTTACGTAGTAGTCCACATGTCTCTGTCCTATAAGTTATGTACTTGAAGGTGCTATCCTGGCCTCAACACTAAGGGTTATTTTTCGCAAATTCCAAGTTCATAGGCTGAGTTCTAAGGTCCCAACCACTCATGGTAGGCGAATGGTAAATGTTGTAAAGCCCCCAGACATGTTTGGAATTCCATAGCCACCTACTCAACTCTGGAAAAAGGTTCAGGCAAAGGAACTGATGATTTATTGACGTTTCTTGTCAGCTTAAATGCATTTGTCGGTAGTAGTAATTTTTATGGTCCTGGAAATTCCTACTACAGTTTATTTTTGAAGGTCGTAGTTTGCACATTGCCAGTGCGTGGAAGAGAAATAGTCGGGCCCGTGACCAATAAATGATAGAATCTCTCCTCTTCCTTAATTTACATCAGTTGCCAATGTCGCACCCTTTTTACATTATTAAGCAACTCATGATATCTCTGAAGTTCCAGACTCAAGTTTGACTTTCTACCTACTACTTAGAGCAGTGGTTCTCAATCTTTTTGAATTCGGGGGGGGGGGGGGACACTAAACTGTGACATTTTACTACCACGGCACGCTTACAATTCAACATAAATTTTAAAGGAGGTTGTACACCTTCTACACTTGGTACTTACTACATCATCATCATACCCTTATCCCGCCTGTGGCAGGGTCGGGTCTGCGGGTTCTAGCGCTCCACTCCCGTCTGTCTCTCCCCCAGTTCCCCGTCCACCCCTACACTGTCACATCCTTACGGACAACCTGTTCCCACATCTGCTTTGGTCTCCCCCTGCCCCTGGTGCTACCGACCACCTGCATTCCTGGAATTAACCTAACGAACTCCTCTTCCCCTCTTCGCATGACGTGTCCATACCACCTCAGCCTATCCTTCCCCATTTTTTCGGCGATGTCCCACACCCCAGTCTACCTCTAATATCGACATTTTTTGAGATTTCACTTTGTAATTTAATCAAATTCTGTACATTATGTCTTTCTTAATACTGCAATCGGTTTTACCCTACGTTAAATAGTTATTTTATTTTTTTAATATCTAAAAATATTGTAAGCATAAGAATGAATGAGGAAATCAGAACGTTTTTCTCATTTCCTGTAAAATTTATGAGATGGCGCTTACGATGTTTTACCGGGAAGGTGTCGGTCGATATGCTCATTCCCAATTCTGCCAGCTCACGACACGCCACACATCTGCCACAGCATTCGCATCTCGGCTTCTCGCATTCTATTTACATAGTTCTTCCTTACTGCCCGGCACTCTGATACATACATATAGCATAGCTCAGTGCCAGCTGGTCTAGCCACTGTTCTGTAGAACTTTCCTTTCAACTAGATTGGGATCCTCTTATCACACAGGCCTCCGCTTGCCTGTCTCCACTTCAGTCACTTCCTCCCCATTGATTCTTCGGGTCACATCAGAGTATCTCTTATTTGTGCATTAAATGTTTTTTTGCGAACACCTTGAGAACCACTGGCTTAGAGTAATGGCGGGTCAACAACTACACTTTGTCTGAACTAGCTTGGTGTTAATGGGAATTTAAGCATCTAAATTTTTTTTACTCCTAATTTCATTTTTCTTACGTTTTCCAAAGGAGAATTCCTCCAAAAGGTGTAGTCCTGGAATTATCGCTCCGCCTACTGTAGGATCAATCACTCATTAAATCGGATGGAGAGAATGTGATTGAAGGAAAGTTAAAGGGGGTAGGAAAGGGGAAAGGCGGATAATGGCAGGACTTGGAGACAAAGAAAGACGAACTGTTAAGCGTTAGTCCACGTGATTAAATTAGTGTTATTAGGGAGTTTTGTTGCAACGTTTTTTGCAAGCGTACGCTACGCTATGCAGACGAATATTCAACTGCGCAAACGCGAACCTGCGTTGGTTAAAGTGAGCATAGGTTTTGACCTACGCTTTTCAGACGTATGCTCTGACCTACGTAAAAGTTGGCGCATGCGCGTGTCGCTACCTTATGTCCGAAAATCAAACGGAGTCGGTAAACATATAGCCCAAAACGCGTCGATTTGTAGGGCACTAGTTGTTTTTTTTAATTAATATCATTTTTTTTAATTAGATGGTATAATGAATTAACAGATATTTAGAAATTTGAGGCTGTCCCTAAACAGAAATTTATCAATGATTCAACATTCCGTGAAAACATAGGCTGCCCCTTATATAATGCTGCACCACGACGTACAGATGTCATGCAGAGCAAACGTGGTTTTAGGGTTAATTCATTATTCCCGCAAATGCCACAGTGTTGCCCACCGGTGAAGGAGGTCTATCGGTAGGTGGCGCTAATGTATGGGCCTTTGCAGAAACGCTGCAATAAAACTTAAATTTTTTTAAAAATCGTACGCTAATCACGTGGTCTGTGTATGTTATTGCGTGCGTGCGTCGACGTTATAATAGGGAGCTTGAGTTACACGTTGCGTACAACGTACACCGACGCTAAGCAGACGATTTCCATACTGCGCAGATGCAACATTCCTAATAGGGGCATGTGCACCTGCGCAGTACGCAATTCGTCTGCTTTACGTCGGTGTAAGTTGAACACCGACGTGTAACTCAAGCTCCCTAATACAACACCCTATTTAACGTATACCTCAAAGTGTCCGGCCCTTTTGCCATATACTTAATTGCAGGTTAAGGATTTATGACGCACAAATCACAACCTAAGGCAGGGGTGGCGAACCTATGGCACATAGAGCAATTTTGTTGCCACGTGGCCGGTACATGCACAGAGTAACGTGCTACAGTATATAAAACCAAAGCAATGAGCAACTCCTAACCCTTTTCCCGCCTACGACAGGGTCGGGTACCCATCTTGTCCCTCTGAATGGACACAAGGGCGATTTACTGGACTGCCGGTTGCCGACCAAAGCTGCAACCCCTGCGTTTATTTATCATCGGTCTACTGTTCGTTGGGGCATTCCACCCACCAACGCTAGGGAGCGAGCTCCTGCACCTGGAAATTTATGCCTCATTTACCCGTTGCAAAGTAGAGAAGGTTGTTTTACGGGCTAATGCCATCATACCCCAAACGGGATCTCGGTTTTACTCGTCATCCGAAAGGGGGCGCACTCGGGGCCTCTGCCCCTGCCCCAAAAGAAACCAGCCTGCCTCGGTCCAATATTGAACCTAGAACTACTGACGCAGTTGTCAAGGGTACTACCAATCAGTTGGTAAAATTTTCATTTCTTGCAACAAACTGCAAGTAGAGTACCCTACTATATATTCCTTTAATACACGACTGTCTGGCACGTTAGTAAATCAAGAACTATTAACTATTTAAATTTTTGGCACGCCAGCAGAAAATGGTTCGCCACCCCTGCACTAAGGTGATCTGGGCACGTTATCTTTATACCAATTTGTACAACAAAATGGACCATTTACTTTCCCACAATAATTACGTCAGATAACGCTTAGAAATCACGGTTGGACACTTTCAGTTACTCAGATTATCTCAAAGGTTCGGCCCAACACTATGAGATATGACACCAGCAAACGTTTCTATTGTGATTTGAGAAAATAGAGAGTTTTGTGTTGCCGTCAACCGCTTAACGTAACGCAGACGAAAATGCATCTGCGCATGCGTCTCAAAAAGTAAGCGTTTTTTTCTTCCCGGAGCTACGTGAACAGGGCTTCGTTCACGTTGTACGCAAACCAGATACGGGAATTTCTGGCGCATGCGCGCGCCGCATTCTTGTATAAAAAAATGGCGGCGATAGATTTGGGGACCTTCACCAGTAGGTGCCGCCACTGTGCGTGCCCCACTATGCGTAACGCAAAACTAAAACTCTTTTTAGGTTTTCTACCGAATTGCAATTTTCCTGTATTCAATACCGTATTTTCTATTCCCGTAACGGGACACAAAACTCCCTATTGTAAAGCTACGAGAAGAAAGTTTAATGTTATGTTGAAGGATATTTAGATTTCGCATTCGTCGAGCACAGCTTGTCTGTAGATCAGTGGATACTATACTGATTAAGAACATCGAGGGATCGATCTAATCTGAGACATAACTTCTTTTGTACGAGATGAAAGCCCTTAATGCTCCTTCTTTCAGATGGGAAGTGAAGCGTGTCACCAACGTGTAATTAAACGTGTTTGACAGCAAAATTTTCAGGTGTTGAAGCTTGCCACCTTGCCTCGGTGGACAGAACTGTCCTCCACGAAAGAAATAGACCGTCGCGTCGTTAAATGAGTAAGGGGTTGCAGGATTAGGTCGGCAGCGGACTACTTAAAAACCTTTTAATACAGGGGTGGCCAACCTTTTCAGCAGGCGGGCCAAATTTAAGAAATAAAATTTCCTGCCGTACCCCGCACCTAATTTTTTGTTGTTGAATGAAAGTAAACAAGCAAGCGTGCTGCAGCTTCGACCACTTCATCACTTCCCACTATGTGTGACGGTGATCAAACTCTTGCCTGGTTGATGCCGACTCATGATGTAATGTTGTTTTGGCGATATGTACAATAAGTTTATACTCATTTGACCTAGCTCTGTGGGCCACAACATAACTCCCAGTGGGCCGCAAGCGGCCCGCGGGCCTCGTGTTGACCACCCCTGGTGTATTAGATCTCCCAATAGATTCCATGCTCCATTGGCACATCTGGGTACACGACTCTGCCGTAGGTGAGAAATGGGTTAGGTGTGATGCAGTATAGGGAAAATGAACCACAATGGTACTGTATTTGAGTCTTCCTTTCGTAACTTCCTTCCGCTATTGATAGGTATGGTTAATGGTGTGATGATGCGTTTGTTGCTATTGAAGCACTCCACAATATATATTGACAACTGCGTTTGCTGCTCATCTTTCCTGGTACTGCCGTTACAGGATGCTAGCTTTCGACACTTTCGTGTGATTCCAACCCTCTTTTGACACCGTATATTTGTTGGCACGTTGAGCAAACAATCTCTATTTTTAGGTTTCGGTTTCTTGGCACAAAGGGTTTCAGGCATCTTTTCGTTCGCTCTTTTTTCCTTCCTTCCTTTTCTCTCCCCTCATCTAACTGGAAGGGTTGGCCCAATTATTAGCATTTCCCTATGGAACTTTCCTGATCCTAGATGTTATTACTTGTTGACGATAGTTTTCCTTCGGCATTAATAGTTTTCAAGCAGTGCGATGGTAAGACTAGTAGTCACCTCTGATGTGTACGATGATGCTTTCCTGCTCCAGCTTTTTCAAACACCTCTCAGCAAAACTGCACGTCGTGAGTATGGACGATGTTCTTCCGGCTGAAGACGTGGAGAAAGATGTAAAGTTAGTCAGGGATTTGACAGTCCCGTTTTTCTAATTCGTTGGTGGACGTGGGTGTGTGCGGTGGGCCTATGGAGAGCGCCTTCGGGATAGCTACTGACAACCTGCTACCAAAGTAGAATGATTGAATTTCAGAGGGCTTTCTTAGCGTAGAATTTCTCAACTGAAAAGTTAATTTTTTTTTATTTCAATATACTTGTGTTTCAAAATATCTTCACTAGTTTTATAAAAGAATGCCCTGCAGAATTACCGACTATCCACAACTTTTATTGTAATAACTAAAGGGAGAAATGTTCAACTTAGAAAGATAGGATGCTGTATTGTATCCTGCCATTTTATTGTACAAGAACTTTTAAGTCCCTTCTTTTCGTTTCTTGAAAGGCAGAGTGGTTAGGCCAGCTATGCTGTATGGATCGGATGTTGGGCAGTAAGGAAGAGCCACGTCAATAGAATGCAAGTGGCCGAGATGCGAATGCTGCGGTACATTTGTGGCATGTCCGAGAGCTGATAGAACTAGGAATGCGTATATTAGAGGTAGCCTGGGGTTGTTGAACATCGCACAAAAATGAGGGAGAATACGCTGAGTTGGCATGGACACGTTATGAGAAGAGGCGAGGAGGAGCTCGTTAGGTCGTTGCCAGGAATGCAGGTGATCGGTAGCACCCGGATCAAGGGGAGCCCGAAGCAGACGTGGGAACAGGTTGTCCGTAAGGACATGGCAGTGTGTGGGGTGGACGGGGACATGTTGGGAGACAGACGGGAGTGGAGGGCTGGAACCCCCAGGCCCGACCCTGCCACAGGCGGGATAAGGGTATGATGATGAAAGGCAGAGTGGAATAGGAAACAAGTGGGTTACTTTGGCATCTTACTTTTGGGTTCTTGAAGTCTGAATACTATAGTTGTAATTCTGAGTGGTGGGCACGTGCTATACGTATTTAGAACATCCGAGTGCTGTTTTTTTTTGTGGCGGCAGCATTTGTCTAGAAATCGATAAGTTGTTACCTTCTGCAACAGTTATTTTTCATTTCGTTAGTTGATTAATTTGAGGGAAGCTACTTTAAGTAACGTTCGTTTTGTTTCTTACTTGTAATCTGTACCATCTGACCAAATGGTTGCCATAATTGCTAATGTGTTTTAGCTTAGATCTGTTGCAATTCAAACGCTTTCTTAAATATTTTCAGGGAATAGCAAGAATTTACAATATGTGTCTCTAGGGCTTGCATTTATTAGATGATTCTTGTGGGCGCTTCCTATAGGCAACTGGTGAACGACAGGAGCAAACAGGATATTGTCGTCAGTCCTTTTGTCAGTGGCACTTACTGGTGCCAATTTCTCTTCCAACTGTTCAAAATAGTCCTCCAAATTTAATATTGAAGTTTTAGTTTTATAGGTGTCTGCCACTTTTTCGGTTCTCCAATTTCAGAAATGTTAGTTGGAAAAGAAGTTCGTCCTAAAAAAGCGATGACGTTCCTCTAGTACAGTGGTTCTCAATCTTTTTGAAGCCAGGGAACATAAACTATGACATTTTACTTGCACGGAACTATTCGTACATGGTGCAACTTTTGTGGCGTGCAATTTTGAGTTCTGCAACTTAAAGTGGCATGTTGCGTTTAAACGGAGCAGAAAAGTGGCATGCAACTTGCAAATGGCAAAGTGTGTTTACACGTAACATGCAATTTAAGTTGCATGCAACAGATTTAAAAGTATATGCCACTTTTTTTGTCATCTTTCAATGCATGCGTGAATTCTCGGCTATTTAAATTTGCAATTTTTTGTTTTTGTTGAATGTGGAGTAATAGAGAATTTTTTAAACGAACTATGAGAGGGAAATGAGGATTTTTTTTAAAAAACATTTTATGATCTGTATATCATCATCATCATAACCTTATCCCGCCTATGGCAGGGTCGGGTCTGTGAGTCCTAATCCTCCACTCCCGCCTATGCCAGGGTTGGGTCTGCGAGTTCTAATCTTCCACTCCCGCCTATCCCCCACCAGGCTTCCATCCACCCTACACACAACCATGTCTCTCTGTGCAACTTGCTCCCACGTCCGCTTTGCTCTCCCCAGGGCCGGATCCAGGATTTTCGTCAAGGGGGGTTGAGCTATTGGCAGCGATTGGAAACGGAATTTTCATTTGTCAATGTCGACCCAAAATTTAGGGGGGGGGGGGGGGGGGGCCACCCCCCCCCCCACATGTATATGTACCGGATTAGTCCCTCCTCCCCCGCTTCGCATCTCATGCCCATACCACCTCAACCTATTTTCTCATCATCTCCGCAATGTTGCCCACCCCCATGCTACCTCTAACGAACTCTTTGCGGACCCTGTCAGCACGCGACACCCCACTCATAGTTCAGGGCATGCATGATGGTTCAATGGCCAGGGTGAGGAGACCTTGGGGAAATACTGGGGACTTCCCAGTGAACGTTGGAGTACATCAAGGTTCAGTACTAAGTCCATACCTTTTCATTCTGGTTATGGACGAGCTGCTGTCGGCAGTAGGAGAATGGCCCCTCCCCCCAATTCATGGTATTTGCCGACGATATTGGCAAACTTATTGACTCCAGAGATGAAGTAGAGACGGGCCAAAACGATATTAGACAGGCGGTAAAAAAAGGTAGGGGTGGACGGGGACCTGGTGGGAGATAGACGGGAATGGAGGGCTAGAATCTGCAAACCCGACCCTGCCATATCGGTATAATGATGATGAAGATTATCTGTATCATCCAATGTTTCTATTTACTTCCACAGAAATAAACTGCAGGCTGCAAAACAATTCACTACATATGATTTTTCTCAATAGGCGCTCAAACACTGTGAAAAAGTGGCATGATAGCAAAGTTGCGCGCAACACAAAATCAAACATGTTTGATTTTCTTTCAGATGGCGCAACTTTGTATTTTTCTCTGTTTACATGATGCAATCTCAAAAGTTGCATGCAACATAAAACGTGGCGCGAGACTGAGTTGCACAAACCATTTTCATGAGTTGCACAAACCATTTTCATGAGTTGCACAAACCATTTTCATGAGTTGCACAAACCATTTTCATGAGTTGCACAAACCATTTTCATGAGTTGCACATTCCATTTTCATGAGTTGCACATTCCATTTTCATGAGTTGCACATTCCATTTTCATGAGTTGCTAATTCCATTTTCATGAGTTGCTAATTCCATTTTCATGAGTTGCACTTGAGTTTACAGTGTGCTAGTGCTTTATGAAGGAGCGCCAGCACAATTCCTTAAGTGTAGCGCTTTATTTGGAGTCATGGCACGATGCCGTCATGTCTTAGTTTATCCTCCGCCATTTTTCAAGCAGACAGCTCAACCGCCAGCCAATCAGAACGCAGCGTGACTTGCGGGACGCTATGTGAGTTGACCACCTGTCAACTCAACTACCGTCACGCATAGCTACTCTGCGGCGGCCCAAGTAGCAGTGTGACGTCCCCGTTTTTTGTGCTGTGTCGTCTGATTCAATGGTAATAGCGTTAGCGCGTGAGTATATGGAACCAGGCATAACACGAACAACTGTCATTTGCGTTTGCTGATTACAATCCTATCCAAAACAACTTATTTTAAAACGTATCGATTTTTTCCAACACCTTTATTTGTGCATTTAATTTTTTTTGCGGGACACGAAGTTTTTTGACGGAGCATGCTTTGAGAACCACTGCTCTAGTAAACTACAAGGAAAGGGGGTTAACAGTGCATTTTGAGACAAAAATATTTTTTTTTCTTTTTAGGAGGCAAATGAGTTTGTGATTTTATCAGGTGTCTTTATGAAAACCCACTTTAGCAGGTTGAAAGCTGTAATAGTTTAGAGAGGGTGGCTCGTGTTCCTATAGTCGTTGGCTTTATTTAGCTGAGAGCACTCATTGATGGACATTCGGTCTTTTTTCCCGAAATATTGCCGGATACTGTAGGTGCATGAGGTTACTCTTCAAGGTGGTATAGAATAACTTCAGAATTGTCTTTGTTTCCCTGATAGATGGATACCCGCCGCGGTGGCGTAGTGGTTAGCACGCTCGGCAACTGCGCCAGTAGATCTAAGTTCGATACTGGACCGAGGTGGGTCGGCTTCTTTTGGGTGAGAGGGAGGCCGCGAGTGTACCTTCTTTCGGATGAGAAGTAAAACCGAGGTCCCGTATGGGTGTACGATGGCACTTGCACGTAAAAGAACCCTCTCTACTATGCAACGGGTAGATGAGGCAAAATTTCCCGTTGTAGGAGCTCGACCCCCCCCCCCTGGCGTCGGTAGCATTCCCCAACGAACACTAGACCGACGATAAATAAGCGTAGGGGTGCAACTTTCGTCGGCAACCGGCTGCAGAAATGCTATGACCAATATATCGCCCTATGTCCATTGAGAGGGACAAGATGGGTACCCGACCCTGCCATAGGCGGGAAAATGGTTAGAAGTTGCCTTACCTGATAGATGGATGTGTAAAAGACTGGCTTCTTTTCGCATCTTTCTTTCTATTTTTTTGCACTGTGGTGGCATTGATATTATGCAGTGATTCAGAGTCTATCCAAAAGGGGTGAGTGCACAACGAATCAGAGTGGGACATTGTTTCAGAGTAAGAGATGATGTTGCATCCCAGTTTTTTAACTCTTGTATTTAAGATCTGCTAATTTCTTTGCTCCTTTGGCCATGCTACATAATGAGGGCTGGTAGCTATTGTTTATCATGGATGTTTCAGGCCGACATGTTTGAATTCCATTTGAGAGGACCCACTTTGCCTTATTAATTTTGTAATATTTCTTCAAAGTACACTACTGTACTTGTTTGTTCTCCTCTGTCCAGTCTCTATTGCACCAGGTGGCACTCAACAATGCCTCCTCGTTCTTGCTGCAGAGGTCGCCTGACACGCCCACACACATTTGACACCCACACACACACGTACACACGCAGCATATGGCTCTTTTGATTTTTTTTCTTGTTGACTTGGCCCTGCCTCCCTTGTTATCGTTTACTTATGTACCCATTCGGAAACCTGTGAATGCACAATCACGCTTCTGTCCAACCATCGATTCCGTACTACCGTAACGCCACGCCGTGTGCCTCATTATCCTGGATGCGACCGAACCGCTGCAACGACGCCATATCCCATCGACGCTCACACCCTCGTTGACCGAATGCCTGTGGATGATGATGTCTGATGGCTTGCTGATGGTCTTCCGTATTGACGGGGATGATGCTCATGGAACCGGTTACGTTGATGGATTCTCTCCGGGGTGGTTTTCGGTGTCGCCCTCTGTTGGTCTGTCTGGTTCGTGTGGCGGTGGCGGTGTGGATTCCGTGGGCCCACCCAATAGAGTCGACGAGACCACAGCTCGAGGCCGCCAAGTGTGGAGGACGATGAAGATGGGCATCTGATCTATCATCACGGCGACGTTCTTCAAGACCGATGTACTCGTCCATTCGTAATATTTTACGAACTCTGCATTCTAATTTTACTCTCTTTTTTTTTGTTGATATGTTCCTTTTGTCACTTCTCCCTTGTCCAGTTTTCCAGCATTTATTCATCCCAGCAGTGTTTCCCAATCCCGCCCTTTCCCTTGCCCTTTAACCCATGTATTTTTTGTTTGATTGTTCATTTCCCTGGGATTAGTGTCTTTGGAATGTGTTTTCTGGGCTTCTCTCATAAATGGAAATGTGACATCAATTATTTTTATTGCCCTGCCCTTCTCCCTACCAACTTTTCCTCAATTAGTCTTTATCCCGTTCAACTATTGTTGACGACATAATTCAGGCCACTTTTCTTTCTATTTATCGTTTACTCTCATTGACCATTTTAAGATTCTGAGAG
Organism: Trigoniulus corallinus; assembly: GCA_013389805.1. NCBI lineage: Eukaryota > Metazoa > Arthropoda > Diplopoda > Spirobolida > Trigoniulidae > Trigoniulus > Trigoniulus corallinus. The sequence goes on from JAAFCE010009125.1 coordinate 10,785,775, forward strand.
GAAAGAGAGAGATTAAGATTTGTTTAATCGTCTGAATGGGAGCTAGGCACTTACTTGTCGTATGTCCAGCTGCATTTTCTGAACTCTCAGGCTTGGTATAGGTTGGGCTCCTGTTGTTAGCAGTTTACTGGTTAGGGCTTGGAGGACTTGTTTTGGTGGTCCCAATAATTTCAATTGCAATATCCAAATGGGAATTTTGCAATTGACTACCAGTCAGAATGTCTTGAGAGCTTTGAATGCAGCCCCTACATAATTTGTGTTTTTTTTTATACGAAATTGGAAGTAAAACTATATTTGTCTCTTTCTTTCAGATAAAATTGTCACCACTTTGGGTGAAGGCACATTTGGTAAAGTCGTGAAAGTGAAAGATTTAAGAGCGTGAGTATTTTGTTCCACCTGTGGATATCTTGACTGTCTCTGAAACACAGACATGTGTTGAGGCAGTTGGTCTGGGCTCTAGTGACCATAGTAGTTGTGGGTGCAAAAGCAATAACTAACAATCTTCAGGCAGTTGTTTGTGACATTACTTACATATGGCCTTTATTGAATAGTGTGCTGTGTAATCCCATGGTTACACACTCATGGGCCACATGATTATGATCGACCACCTAATATTGTACTAGTCCGTGATGTCCTACTAATCCGCCTTGGTGGGGCAAAATGGCTAGCTGAAATCGTGTGCAGTGGTTTCAGGGTCGATCCTAGCCGAGGCAGGTGGCTTCGCTAGTGCCAGAAAGAACCACCTACGTACATGCAAAGGAACTCTTACTATATGGACTATATATGTATCTCGTCGAACTGTCCAGGTATAGTATCTGGGTCCCCTGGCGACGGTGATGGAAAAGTGTCCCATCGAAAAACAGCATAGATTGTAAGGGTGTGCAGCTTTAGGATTTGCAGTGGTGATGATGAATCTATATCTAATGATGATGATGAATCTAATACTAAAATCGCTAAATGTAAACACTGGGTGGAATATGGTCCACCAGACATAGCAACTGTTCTTTAAACTCTTGTAAGTTATTAGGTGCAGCATCAGATATGCTATCTAGTGAACTTGGTGGTTACTTTTTTTTTGCTGGCGTTGTGGCTGTCCACTCCCTCTTATCTCCCACCAGCTCTATATACACTCCACACACTTTGCATCCTTAGAAACCGTTCCTTTGTCTGCTTTGGCCATCCTCTACTCAGTCCGCTTCTAGCAATTTAGGACTTTATGACTGACCTGCTGAGGGAAGACTTGCAGCAGGGAATATGCTGTATTTGTATGGCGTCTTTATTCAATCAACTTGAATCACATGCAGTGTAATACCTTGTGAGAAGGTCCCTCTCCATTCATCTTTAGCACCATTAAATTCTGGCGCCCTTATGCCTTGTACTCTGGTTCTCCCATACAATGGTACTCTGGTTTCCCCAACAATGGTACTCTGGTTTCCCCAACAATGGCTCTCCCATATGATATGATTTTATGCAGGGTCCACGCCTTCCGCGACAGCACCCTGATCAAAATGGAGCTGAACTGTGCAAAACAGCATTGAACAGAACAGAGCATTGTATTTTCAGTTGAGCAGTCTCTTCCATGTTGAGTGCATGCAAGTGGCTTTTTGTTATATTGAAAAGCCATGCAGTAATTAATTTTATTATAAGTTTAATTATTAGATGGAATCTGATAGCATAAGTTTCTTCCATTTTTTATTTTTTAATTACACCAATGCCACTGAAACAATGCACACGAATGCAAAATTCAAAATATCCTCCGTCGAAATGGCATGCGCAAGAAAGAGCCGATTCCTTTTATGTACCGACATCAATTGGATTTTGTTTGCCAGTGCGTGAATTTTCACAATATGGTGCGGTTTGCGCCCCAAACTGACCACTGGGTGCCGCTTCCGCGGGGTTATTTCTTGTTGGGTGCAGGGCGGCTTGGCTGGTGTGGACCCAACATTGGATACTGCACCATTTTAGTGTCTTCTGACAGATTTCTTGTCCCTTTACGATTTAATCTTTATGTCTCATGTTCAGGTCTTTCTGTTTATAACAGCACAGTGTTTAATGACTCAAACTGCTGGAGTATTCACTGTAATACCTATTATTATTCTCGGCCTGATAGATGCACTCGTTGCAAGAAAATAGAAGAGTTTGCTGGATGCATTATGCACAGAACGTACCTACTTACAAAGATCACATGATCTACGTAGGAAGACAGGTACTAACAGAAGAGTATTCTGGCTGTGCAATGCAGACGAATTGTCAACTGCACAAACTCAGATACAGCGTGCGTCTGTGCAGATCACGATTCGTCTGCATTCGGTAGCATACGTTGGATAGAACCACAGCCAGAAAACTCTAGAGTTTGCTGGATGCATAGATGGCTTCGTACGATTTTTATGTTCTGCCATGTAGGTGCAACTGGAAGACATTTCAATTTCCGATTTGCCTCCACAATTTATCCCATCGCCCATAAGCCTGCAACAGTCTGCACGAAGCATTGTGTGGTAGCTCCGCGAAGCATTGCGCGATAAAAATTTTCTTGTGATACGTTATGTGCAAGGCACATTTAGGTATCCAGCGAACTCTCTAATGACTGCAGTTCCCATCGCGTGATGAGTTGGATGCTTGTTTTTCTGCTGGTCATTGTTCCATATTGTGATTTACACAATAGCATAATTATACAGGGTGTCTATGAACTCGGCAAGAAAAAAACCTATTTTAGAGGGTGCCAAACTAAGCATTTATAGCATAGGAATGTAGGGTCCAAAGTCAAGCCTTAACAAATGGCAAGCAAAATCACGCTTTTCTACAAGAACAGTTGCCAGAACTTTTGGCAAACATCCCACCTCAAATTTCCCAACAGATGTGGTTTCAGTGGGATGGAGTCCCAGCACATTTTGCCTTGAATGTGTGAGCTCATCTTAATGCCACCTTTGTGGACCGATGCATTGGTAGAGGAGGACTTGTTCCTTGGCCACCACAGTCACCTGATTTGGCACCAATTGATTATTTTCTGTGGGGACTCATTAAAAGCCAAGTTTATGCAACCCTGGTCGACTCTGCTAAGGACCTTGTGACCAGAATTGCAGTTGCTGCTGGAGATGTACAGGCCATGGCAGGGATCTTTGAAAGAGTTAGACAATCACTGAATAGACGTTGTGCAGCATGTATAACTGCAAAAGGTAACCACTTTGAACATCTACTGTGAAAACTTTGCATGCAAATTGACTATGTCTACCAACACCTTATTTTGCTTGCCATTTGTTAAGGCTTGACTTTGGACCCTACATTCCTATGCTAAAAATGGTTACTTTGGCACCCTCTAAAATACGTTTTTTTTTCTTTTCCAAGTTCACGGACACATAGTGCCTCTTTTGTCTGACCATTTTTAGATGTTTGAGTTAACCCTTTACTGACCAATGTTCCCATTTGGGAACAAGTTTTTAAGTAGTTAATATGTAGTTAAAATTGTGTTTTATAGCACATTTTCTTTTTTTGCATTTATTAATAAAGTGTTAAACTTTTTTTTAAATCCAGTTTTAGACGAAAATGTTTTATTCTTAATTATGAAAATTCGACCCAAAACTGGCCATTCCCAGGGGTGTTGAGGTCAGATTAACTTTCTCATAATAACTTTGACAAATTTAAATATATTTTTGAAATTGATTTTTAAATGATAGAAGATATGTCACCATGTTAAATATATGCTGATTTAATTTGTAAGAAATACTCAACATAATTGTGGCATATGATTAAATGACCATGTTCTCCCAAATGGGAACATTGGCATCTTGGGAGTATATTTGTCTATATCAGTTGCAGTCTCACTACTCATAGATTTTCTCATAGAATGTTAAGCTACAAGCAGGTGATAAGCATGGAAAGGTACAGACAATTTTTTTTTACAATTTGGTGCATAGGTCCCCAAACTTATTTCTCCTACTGCCCCCTTTTCAGGAAAAAAATTACTTGGTGCCCTTCCCCCCATGGAAATCTAACTTCAAGTTAACAAGCAGAAAGATATAATAAAACATTTGTGTTTTTGTAAGTAAGATACTTGAAATCAGCACTAGCATTATGAATTTGGGAAGCCCAGTTGTCCATCATCCTTGGTATGGCATAGCAGCCATCATTTTCCTATTACAAATCTAATTCTACAGTGAAACATGTACCCCCAAGAGAGCAATATCACCCACGTTGGGAACCAGTGGTTAGTTATCAGCTATGTTTAAGAACCAAAAAGTGGTGGCAGAATTTATTTACTGATGGTCTAAATTTGAGCAGTGTTGCAACCTGGTTGTTATTCAGAGAAATGCATGGCACAACAATGGACCACGTTATGTTCAGGAGTCAAATTTTCAATGCTCTTCACAGAGTGTAACCTAGAATTACAATTAGACCAGGACCTAGGGTGTACCCAACAAAATCAGCCAGGATTACTGACAATCAATATTTACCCCTTCCATTTTATCGTGGGCAAGTATAAATTTGTATCTTGGCATAATAACAACCTTTATATTTTTAAAAAAATTAAATGAAAAAATCACAGAGAACATGAGTGACCATCAGCTAAGATGGTATGGGCCTCTGATGAAAATAGTGAGAACTTATTAGGTCCATTATGGGTCTGCACGTGAATGGGGCACCAAGGGTAGGGGAAGACCAAAACGGACGTTAGAGTATGTAATCCAAAGGGACGTGGAGACGTACGGATTGCAGAGGGACTTTGTGGGGGATATGCAAAAGGGAGGAGGGTGAGATGATGAGAATGATATTTTTTACGCTGAATATGCATTTTTTATGGTTTAATGAAAACATGTGCATCTTGAGTTGTATATCAACCCTTTAGATGAATCTTGAACTTTTACTAACTGCAAAGCGCCAGTGTTCCCAAATGGGAACATCAAAATTTTTCTATAGAATGATGCTTAGCAAGTGACCTTATTCTTGACCAAGGAGTCCTAAAAATGAAAAAAGTTTTGAGTTTTTTCCATCAGAAAGCAATTTGGCCAGTAAAAGGTTAAGAAAATAAGATTGTCTTTGGGACAAGATGTTAATATCTTGATAAATGCATTATTTGCAATGTATAGTACAGTAGTACCTCTACATAGGAGTTTAATCCGTTCGAAACTGAGCTCGCATGTCAAAACACTTTTTCTCATATAAAAATAAGGAAATGGGATTAATGCATTCCAGCCCTCCCACCACAACCCTAATTTCTCAGATCTGCAAAATAATACTTTTTAAAAATTGTTTTACTTTTGATAACTGATTTTTATATTATTACTACCTACCTCCAAACTATAGTGCTCGCCACGAAAGATGACACATGGGAGGTAGAAGGTAGGAAAGTTCATTACAAAAATTAGGGAGTCTTTAAAAGGTCAAATGCCAGGCTTCATTCAGTAATGGCAAGTACAACTTCTATGTTAGTCCCTATTTTTCGAAGAGGACTCATCTTTTCCCTCCCACCAATGTGTCAACTTTCGTGGCGAGCACTATAATCCCAAGTTTGTTTTGGTTCTCCTCCACGCTTCTTCTTTCCTCCTCACATTACATGACCATACCACACACATCCATTCATCATCATACCCTTTCCCTACCTGTGGCTGGGTCATGTCTGAGAGTTAAATTTCTCCACTCCCAGTTATCTCCCACCAGGTCCCCGTCCACCCCTCCCACACCACCACTTCCTTATGTACAACCTCCACCAACCAGTGCAATAGTATTTTGTCTGATCTGCCCAACACCAACTGCCTAGACAGTGACAAATGCCTCTTTAGAGAGGTGGGAGCAATGCAGCAATTGCTACCCCTCGGCGCCTCAATGGGGTGAAACTGATGAGGCATTTTTACATTGCTATCCACATTTGGCTAAACCAGTGAAGATTGGACATTGTGTGAGGGGCAGGAGATGGCCTATTGTAATTGCAAGCTAGATTTATAGTAAGGGACTCTGAATATTTAAAAATACTGTATTTGGGGCGCACTTTTTTGAAGTGCCCCCTTGATCTGCTGCTGGATCTGCCACTGCCCCTTTCCTTTATGAAGGACCAACAACCCTATCATCCTTCAGCCACCTATTTCAAGGGCCAAACTATCCTGTCCAAGGGACATTTAGACAATAGTCCACTATGAATAATAGCATACTATGTCTTGGATTGTATTTATATAGGCCATCTAACATTAATAAGTTCATGAATACATGATAAAAGGAATAATTTCTGAAAATCGAATTTTTGATTAAACTTTGTGATAGTATATTTTAATTATTTTTCTGGTAATCAGCATCCATAAAACTGTAAAAAACAATAATTGTTTTGCAGACAATTTTTTCATCGCAGACCTGTGTTATATATACAGTAAACACAGTATATGTAAATAGAGTATAATATATGATGTAAAGAATACATGTTTTTATCAATTTTACGACTATTCCCCGGCCCTTTGGCTGGTGTAGTTAGGCCCAATATGCTATATGGCTCAGAGTGTTGAGCAGTGAGGAGGACCAACGAGAAGAGATTGCAAGTAGCCTTATTGCTAATACCCAAAAGTATTTCGTCTCATTAGTGTAGTGTGCTCTAATGACCTTGTAGCTGAAGGGCCCTAAAACACCACCAACAACAAGCTGCCCTTGGCACACATTTTCTTAGGCCCCATGATTAAACATCACAGGCTGCATGTAATGCACAGCACGAAAGTTGACAAAATTGGCAACTGTTGCAAGCATTTTAATGATAACTCGAGCTCGTATGTAGGAACAACTTCTCCACAAATTTTTTGCTTGTATCTCAAATTACTCGTACGTAGAGGTACTACTGTACAGGTAACTCCGTTTAATCCTAGAAAGGTAAAGGGTAATCTGACAGACTACCGTCATCTAACAAAAATCACAGTTCATTGGTTTCTAAGCATGCGATGTCCCTGAAATTTTCAGTACCTTTATTTTTTTCTCATTAATGAGGATCCAAGGTAGCTGGTAGTCTGACAGACTACCTTTACCATCCACGTTTGTAAAACTTCTTGTACCTGCGCAGCTCTGCATGACAGCTGTGTAGCCCGCTGCAGTATGACGGGAGCGGTGATCAGACCAGTGATCAGACCAGTTCTCGTCTGATCACTGAAGTTAAGCAACGCAAGCCCAGTTAGTACTGACATGGGTGGTCGCTCAGGAAAGCTGGGTACTGCTAATACCCAATAATCGTCGCATTAGTGTAGTGTCTGTGCAGTATGTGCATTAGAACTGTACAGTGGACGGGTGTCTAATAACCTTGTAGTTGACGGGACCTTAAACTCCAACAAACAAACAAACTGCAGTATGACTATAGGGGCAGTCTAATTGTAGGAACAGCTCTGCATGACAACTGTGCGGCGCGGTGCAGTATGACTAAGGGGCAGCCTAGCAATTGGTAGCTAACCCGTATCCCGCCTATGGCAGGGTCAGGTCTGCGGGTTCTAGTCCTCAACGTACGCCTATCTCCTACCAGGTCCCCGTCCACCCCACACACTATCATATTTTTCCGGACTGCTTGCTCCCACGTTAAGTAAATTTCAGGAATGCAGGTGTTCAGAAGCACCCTGGGCAGGGGAGACCAAAGCCCCCCCACAACCAAAAGTTAAGCTATTGAGTGTTCAACCACATCTGCTACATGAAATCGTCGAATTTGTGTTCCTTCTGCCCTCAGAAATTAATTGCATGATGCAATATTCATGCCACTGGTGCTCCACAGCAGTCTGTGGTAATCATCGTGGGCAAATCTGTATTCAATGTGGAAATTTAAAATAAGTTGCGTATTATGCATTGCACCATATTGATTAATAAATATGCAATCGAGTTTTAAAGTTATAGAACGGCATTTCAATAAAATATTGCAATGTACTTTGGTAGTCTCACAGACTACCCTTTACCTTTAATGTAACAGCAAGGTAGCATTACCTCTCTAGGGTTAAACAAATTGCTCTTTGTTCTTCGACACACTATGCGAGCAAAATTAGATAATTTGATATAAATATTGGACTAGGCTTTAAAGGATATTCATTGGGTAGGATCCTGACTACCACCTGAAGCAACTGTTTTGTTCAGTATCTCAGGTTAGCCATTTCACTTGAAGTTCCTTAGATTTGTTGAAGTGACTTTGTATGCTAGCAACAGTCTTACGCTTTAGTGTTCTGGCTGTGGTTCTATCCGACGTACGCTATGCAATGCAGACGAATCCTGAATTGCGCAGACGCACGCCGTATCTGAGTTTGCGCAGTTGACAATTCATCTGCATTGTGTAGGGTACGTCAGATAGAACCGCAGCCAGAAAACGCTATTATCTTCACCTTATGGCTGTACTCGGCGAGTTTATGAAAATAGGAGTTTAAGCAGAGGGGCTAAATTTAACTTTTGGAAATGATTTAGCATTACATCGATCTGTTGAGTTTTTGTTTGCAGTAGCCAAAACGGATAGCTGACGAAGGTTGTGATGAATAATTTGACGCAGATGAATTTTGCGAAGATATGCTAAACTAAATGTTCTTAGAAAGTTTTTTTTACTTGTTCTTAGAGTTTTGTTTTAATGATGTAAATTCATTTATCCTGGTGAAATTAGTAACAACGTTGGCGGTACCTATCTTCTGTATTTCTCAGTCCAACAAAACATTCCTTCCAGATTGCCTAAGTCTTCAACTCTTGTTTTGCTACTCATAAAAGGGGATACGTGATTAATCGCGTTTTTATGCCTCATACCGAGAGTGTAAACCTCATGACCTCAATCTGATAGTGTAAAGGCCGTATTTTGTGCAGAGGGGAGGGGCGACGGCTACGTCATGCGGTGGAGGTGTGCTGCCATTGGTCAAACGGCTTAAATGTTACGAACGTGGAGAAATGCTGCAGTTAAAACGCATTGTTGTTTCATCATCATCATCATGTCGCCCTTCTGCCAGAGGCAGCGTCGGGTCTGCGGGTTCTAATCCTCCATTCCCGCCTATTACCCACCAGGTCCCCCCGCACGCCTCCATGTCCCTTTGCACCACCTGTTCCCACGTTCTCTTTAGTCTTCCTCTACCTCTGGTGCTCCCGATCACCTGCAGTTCCACAATGGACCTAATAAGCTCCTCCTCTCCCCTCCTCATCACATGCCCATACCACCTCAACCGATTCTCTCTCATCTTTCCCGCAATGTCCCCCACCCTCAGGCTCCCTCTAACGTAATCCTTTCTCACCCGGTCGGATCTAGACACCCCACACATGTAGCGCAGCATTCACATCTCAGCCACTTGCATTTACCTCTCATGGTTCTTCCTAACTGCCCAGCACTCTGACCCATGCAGCATAGCAGGCCTAACAACGGTTCTGTAAACCTTGCCCTTCAACTTTATTGGGATCCGACGGTCACACAGGACCCCACTTGCCTGTCTCCATTTCAGCCACCCTGCATTAATCCTGCGGGTCACATCAGAATCTATTTCCCTATTGCCCTGGAAAACTGATCCTAGATAGCGAAACTCTTGCACCACTGGAATCTCCTCTCCCCCACAACGAATCTCGCCTCCTTGACCCTGGCCACTAAAATTGAAAGCTAGGTACTCAGTCTTTTTCATGTTCACCTTCAGGCCTCCTTCTTCCATTGCTGCTTTAAAGTCTTGTAGGCCCTTTTGCGCATCTTCCTTGGACTCCTCAAGCCTTCCCACGTCATCTGCAAATACCAGGCACGGGGGCCCCATTCCCCTACTCCCGTCAGCTGCTCATCCATCACCAGAGTGAATAGGTATGGACTGAGTGCTGACCCTTGATGCACACCCACCTCCACTTTGAAGCTGGCAGTATTTCCCCATGGTGGACCTACCTGGCATAAATCCCAAATTGATTTCCCCGGACCCTAGTTAAGTCTCGGAGGCGACATTCTATGACTCCCTCCCACAACTTCATAGAATGGCTCATCAGCTTTTATGCCCTTATAGTTTCCACAGTCCTGGGCATCACCTTTGCCGTTGAACAGTGGTACTATCCAACTCTCTTGCCATGCAGAAGGCATCCTGTCCCCCTTTGCTAACTTATTGAAGAGCTTCCCTAGCTATGTAATTCCTGTGGGGCCCAAGGTGTGCCAAACATCCATGGGGATCTTATCAGGGCCTACTGCTTTCTGACCTTTCATCTTCTGAAGGGCTCAGACTATTTCTGCCTCACTCACCCTGTCCACAGCCTGTGGTGTTGGAGGGTTTATGCCTGTGCCCATTGCACCAGAGTCTGCCTTTAAGAGACTGTGGTAGTATTCCTCCCACCTTTTGATTAGCTCTGCTGGTTGAAAAAGGACCCTACCCTTGGTATCCTTGACCGTTATGGCCCTGGTAACATCCTTACTAGTCCTATCCCTGGTCCTGGCCAGTCTAAAGACTGCATTCTCTCCTTCCCTTGTCCCCAACTTTTCATATAGAGCCTCATACTTCTGGTACTTGACCAGGGCAATGGTCCTCCTGGCGTTTTTCCTTGCCTGAACATAGTCTCTCTTTGCAACCAGATCCCCTACCTCTCGCCACCTATGGCATTGTTGTTTATCCGTTAAAAACTAGTAACCCGGTATATTATTAGCGCATTGCGCTTTCTTAGGACAATTTCCTTCAAAATCTCGGATTTATAGAGAGTTTGGGCAAACGACGTAAACGTAAAACGGAGCATTCTTAAAAATTTTTACGTTTACGTTTTACCTAGCTATGTTAGGGCATGTCTATATAATATGGTGTTGCCAGACTGGTGCGCTACACTTTGGCACTTGCAGAATAATGAATTAATAGAGAGTTTTCTGACTGCACTTCTATCCGATGTACGCTACGTAATGCAGACGAATTGTCAACTGCACAAACTCAGACCCGGCATGCGTCTGTGCAGTTTTCGATTCGTTTGCATTGCGTAGTGTACGTCGATTAGAACCGCAGCCAGAAAACTTTAATGACTCCCATAACCATGTATGCTCTGCATGACACCTGTGCTTCTGGTGCAGCATTATATAAGGGGCAGCCTATGCTTTCACGGCATATTCTAAACAGTTGAATAATTCATAAATTTCTGTTCGGGGAAAAATCCCACGTTTTATGCTTGGGCATTATCGTGTTGGAAACAGAAAATGATCCGATCCCAAGTTTTTCAACACTCCAGAGTAGATTTCATACATCAAAATATCTAAGTAAACATGCTAATTCATGTTACCTTCAATAATTTGGAGATGAGCAATCAGGGGCCATTGGAAGTAAACCAAAGTCTGGTCCTTCAAAAAATTGAGAATCGTCACCATAGAGCAGTTTTCAGATCAATACGTACGGAATACTCATTAATGAGTGCTCCAACCTTTGATTCAGATTGACATAGGGATTAAATTGTGATAGCGACACCTCGAACAGGTGTAGGGAACCTCCAAATTATTGATGGTATCATGAAGTACCATGTTTACTGAGATGTTTTGATATCAAATATAAACTGGAGTGCTAAAGCTTTGGGCTTGGGTCTTTTTGCTGTTGGAGGCTGTTAAGGGGAAATGTCCAAAATTGACTGAAATGTATCCAAAATTCTGGTCACTGCAATGAAACGCAACCCCAGCTTGTACTAACATGTGTGGCCGCTTGGGAAAAATGCGTACTGCTAATACCCAACAATCGTCACGTCAGCGTAGTGTCTGTAGTTTCTGCATTAGAACTACACTATGGATGGTGGGTCTAATGACCATTGTAGTTTAAGTGTCCTACAACACCAATGCAAAAACTATGATGAATAACTGACTTAAAGAGGTGAAGTGAGGTTAAACGAGGTCCTACAGATCATTAATAAGCAATCTAAAATGGTATTGTTTTATTTAGATGCATGTAACTATTATTTTCCACAAGTGTATGTAGACTGTTTTGGTGTATGCATATTTTTTTGTTGTTTATTTTTTGGCAAAGAATGTACAGTAAATCATCATCATCATACGTCTTTCTAATGAAACAATGTTTTTCTTTTCTAGTGATCAAATAATTGCTTTAAAAATAATCAAGAATGTTGAAAAATATCGAGAAGCTGCAAGGCTTGAAATCAATGTCCTTGAAAGGCTTACAGAGAAAGATCCTGGAGGAAAATAGTAAGTTTTTAGAGATAAAGCCATGTCGTCATGTCTGACATTCCCTGTCGATAAGTCAGTGAAAACTCAAAAGGGGTGTGGCACAAGTGGTACTGACTATTTATACAATGTAGCAACTCAGGAAGGATCATGTACACAGCAGTAAATAGTTCCATTAGTAAGTCTGTCTTCGGCAACCATTTCTGTTTAAATTTTTGCGGTGGAGAAACAAGAATTTTCCATGTTGATAAAGGTTCTGTTTCATCACTACAACGCGTCAGAACGTAAATTTATGATTGCAGCAGTAAGGATCATCAAACAATCCCAGGAAGCGTGTGTGAGAACCTATGATGTCATTGGCATCCGAAGTTAGCACATGTGACTACAAGAGGCGAAAAATATTTATATTTAAGGAAATGATTGATTGTGTAGTATTTATTAGTAAATTATTTTGATTTGAGCATTCATGTCCTTGATCTACTAATGGACAGTAGAATTGTGGGTTACAGTATAAGACTATTATTCCTTATCTCCTCTTACTCTTTTTTAAGACTTGGCACCCTTGCACTGTTTCTTTCTTTCCTTTTTTTTTTGTTTCTCAACCTTAAAAATGCAGCTGACAGAATGGAAAATTCGCTGAACAAACACATTTTGCAAAGCTACAGAAATTAGATGTTATGGATAGGATTCAAATATTAGAAATTTGTGGAATAAGGTGAAAGGGGAATATTTTGAGAAATAATTTTTTTTACAAAAGGGTGTTTTTTTTTTTGCACGGACTTTTCGAACAACTTTCATACATCTAACTTATGTTGTCTCGAATGAGAATTACCACATGTGACCCAAACATATCTCTTGGGTTTTTGTTTGAAAACTTAAAGCAAAGTTTGGTGTTGATATGGCTATCCATTTGCAAGAGGAAGAGGACCTTATTGTAACAAACTGCTCTTAATTTTGATATTTACCATTTTCAGTCTTTGCGTCAAGATGCTGGACTGGTTTGATTATCATGGCCACATGTGCATTGCTTTCGAAATGCTCGGTTTAAGCGTTTTCGATTTCATGGTAAGTCAGTGGAGCAGTTCAATATAATTTAGCTTTTCTAGTTGGATCCAAGCACCTTGTTGTTAAATAGCAATGTGATTATTACAGAAAGATAACAACTACAATCCCTATCCTCTGGATCAAGTTCGTCACATTGCGTATCAATTGTGCTATGCCGTTAAGTGTAAGTTGTGACCTCATTAAAATTTACTTTTTTGATTGCGTCAATATATGCGGTGTTTTTGATGAGCATCGTTTCGCTTTTTTGCAGTCCTCCATGACAATCAGCTGACTCATACAGATCTCAAACCAGAGAATATTCTCTTTGTGAATTCTGAATACGAGGTGATCTACAATCAAAAGAAGGTGAGAATTTTTTAAAATTCTTCATTTGTTGCATTACTTTCTCTAGTCATGTGTGGTGGACTTGTTGATAAATAGCAGAGACGAGATGTTCGTCGTGTTCGAGATACTCACATCCGACTTATTGACTTTGGGTCGGCAACTTTTGATCATGAGCATCACAGTACAATAGTTTCTACCCGCCACTATAGAGCACCTGAAGTAATACTTGGTGAGAAATTATTTTGCTATCCTTCTGTATACTTTTCCTATTAGTGAGCACACCAATGAAAGTTATTTCTTTAGAATTAGGCTGGTCGCAACCTTGTGACGTTTGGAGCATAGGGTGCATCATGTTTGAGTTGTACCTGGGGATGACACTTTTTCAGGTAGGCTTTTTTATTTAAAAAAAATGGAGTTGCAAGGTTCAGAAAGCAAATGGGATGTTAATCTTTTGATTTTTTTTGAAGACGCATGATAACAGAGAACATCTTGCAATGATGGAGCGAATTCTTGGACCAATGCCGTATAGGATGTGTAGGAAAACAAAGTAAGACTTTGAATATATTTATGGTTTACCCTTCACTGGTAGATTTAGACTAACCCGTTGTTCCCATGGAATGCAGTAATTGCGTTTTTCAATAAAACCAAACAGTGTTTAGCTGTTTTATCTGTTCTGAAAGTGAACAATTAGTGTAAATCATCATAAAATTATAGGTAATACATACGTCTAGCTTAAAAGTATCCGGGTTCAACCTTCCTTGATCGATGTCTGTAGTTTACTTTTGTAAGAGGGAAGAACTAAATCACGTTTTCTCCTTACATACGAAATCAAAATTTTGCCTTTGTCTTGACTGTGTTAGGGTCGGATCTGTGATCTGACTTTCAACTTCCACCACGTTTCCCTTCACACGCATACTAGCATATCTCTTCATACAACGTGGTGCTACGTTTACTTCGGCCTTCTTCCCCGAATGTTTTCAATAACCTGTATCCTCATAGTTCCTCACCCACTCCTCCTTTCGTATCATGTTCATTCCAAATTCTCTCTGCCCTTGACATCCCACACATTCTCCGAAACATGGGCATTTCTGCTGCTCTCGTTCTACTTGCATGGCTCTTTCATACTGCCCTCACTTATCCATTTAGCATAGCCTACCTAATCACTGCGCTGTAGAAGTTCACAATCACTTTCTCCTACATAGGCAGTATGCACGCTTGGTAACTGCGTCAGTAGTTCTAGGTTCGATACTAGACCGAGGTGGGTTGACTTTTTTCGGACAAGAGAGAGGCCTCGAGTGCGCTTTCTTTCGGATGAGAAGTTAAACCGTTGCATGTAAATGAATCCTCTTCTACTATGCAAGGAGTAGATGAGGTAAAATTTCTAGGTGTAGGAGCTCACCCCCTCCCCCCTGGCGTCGGTAGAATGCCCCGACGAACAGTAGACCGACTGTAAATAACCATAGGGGTTGCAGCTTTGATCGGCAACCGGCTGTGGAAAATCACTGTCCAGGGACTGGGAAGGACAAGATGGGTACCCTACCCTATCATAGGCGGAAAGAGCGTTGGTAGTTGTTTTTGCTTTTACTTAAGAAGTATGCATTTGTAAAAAGTCTGTGCCGCTTACGTGTGAGATACAATGTCACCAAGTCAGTCGAAAAATCTCAAACACTTCTCGTTATTTATGATCATGATTTAAAAACGTATGAATGGATCTAGAGAGCGATTATATTTGGGAATTGAAATCATAGTAATACTACGCAGAAAAGAAATTACTAGAAAAATTGATGATTATTGCATTACTGTTTATTATTTCCGTCTCCGACCATTTTTAGCTCGGAAAAAATCAATCGTGCATCCATTGACTCAAGGGAGCAGGAAATTGCGTTGGACATACCAGTTCTCGTCTAATCACTGAGGTTAAGCAAAGAAATCCAGCTATTATTGGCATGGGTGGCCGCTTGGGAGAAACTGGGTACCGCTAATACAAAATAATCTTCGCATTAGTGTAGAGTCTGCATTCTTTGAATTAGAACTACGCAGCGGATGGGGCTCTAATGACTTTGTAGTTAAAGGGCCCTAAATCGCCAACAAGCAAGCAACCATTGACTCAGAAAGGCAAGTATGCTAACTGCTGGTCCCCTGGGACTGTTCATTATAAACTTGTGCAATTTCGACTGCAGCGGGAGGAGTTGATTCGGCATCTTCTTGGTATGTAGGCGCAAGCAGACAGGGTTTTTACTTCTCTGCTGTGAAAACATGAAACACTTTTGGAACACGTGAATCAAACTTCCCCCTTCCTCCCCCCCCCTTTGGTGCTTGACGGACGTAAGGTCGCTGTGTGCAATGTTAAAGTGATAATAATTAAGTCTGAAATGAAAGTCCTGAATTGTTAGTTCTGCTTAGTTGACTCAGAAATGACTTTTTTCAGGACGAAGTATTTCTATCATGGACGCTTGGATTGGGATGAAAAGAGTTCTGCAGGAAGATATGTGAGAGAGAATTGTAAACCTCTTCGGGTGAGCAGAGATGGAAATTTATTTTATTCCTGTAATACCGCATTTACACATTCGCGAATACGACGAGGAGAGTGGCGAGGCGAGCATGTTCGACGAATGTGTGAACACTACATTCGTCATTCACCTCGTGGTTCGCCTCGCCATTCGTGGCGCTCGTGTTGGAAGCGGTTTTTTTGACAGGAGTCAAAGGGCGCGAGTGGCCTGAGGCGATTTGAGAATGACTATCTATCGAGACAATACTAGTCAAAGGGCACTAGCGACGAGGTGATTGGAGAATGACCATCTGACGAGATATTCGGCGAATGTGTGAACAGTCATTCCTCATCCAAAGAATGAATGCGAACATTTCGACGAAAGTCTCGCCTCGTCATTCGACTCGTCGTATTCGCGAATGTGTAAATGCGGTATAAAAAATAAAAAGAAGGGTGATGTCTTGACAGACTATTTTTATCTTTCTAGCGCTATTTACTTTCAGAAGATGAAGATCATCGTCACCTCTTTGAACTCGTATCCCAAATGTTGGAATATGAGCCATCTCAGCGCATCACGCTGGCCAATACGTTGAAGCACCCATTTTTTGAGAAGTTACCACCTGATTATCTATTAGATGTCGAGGAGAAAAAAAACTCCAGGTTACGTTCCCATAGTTTGAGTCGATAAACTGAATTGTACATGGTGAGCAGAGGCAAAGCTAAAACCACTTAAGGTTTGTGAAGTGCAAAAGATTGGAACTCATACAGGATTTGTAAATTATTCTATACGTCTGTGACTTTTGCTCACTTTTACTGTTTTCACTTCATGTCATCCCTACTGTTAAGCAGATACCTTCACTAATGATCAATTAAAAATCAAGGATAATTTTCTTTAAAATGAAAAGAATCATATCAGTACTTTCCTGCATGATCATAGGCAGTTACCCAACTTTTGAAGCATTTGACCCTTTGATTAGAGATTTAAGACAGGCGGCTTGTTTGGCGCCTTAAACCAGCCTGAATAACCATTGTACTAATTTATATTACAACAGGGTCGCATTCTGATTCAAGATTGATCTGGAAAAGACTTAGTTTTAAAGTGTTTGCAAGTTCACTTGTGCTGCCTTGATTTGACGACAGAAGATGTAAAATTGAATGAAAAATTGCTGTTATATTTGGGTTTGTGATGTTGTCTTTACCGCCTTGGGTCTGTGCTGCTACTCCAAAAAAGATATTGACCTTCAATGTCCTGGTGAACTGCTTCATCGTTAATTCGATCTTACATCGGTGTTGACGTTGCCAAAAGCATTTGTTTTGTGCCACTTGTCATCAATCAACATCATGAAAGCGCCGAATTATTATTAATTATTGTGCGTGTGTGTGTGTGCTGTGATATGTTGACTTTACTTAAATGTCAGTCATAAGGCAGCAGTGAATTTTGTAGTTTTTCAAATGACATGAACTTCTTATTTTTAAATCCAGACACTTTGAACATGGTAATGTCGGTATCATTTTTCAGAATCCAGTAGTCATAAAACAGCAATTTATCTACATGTGGACCTTTCTTTATGGGATTGTCATGTTGCTCGAACCTCTAATTCATTTAAACGTCTATAACACTTGGAGCCTCGTGGTACCTGTTGAACAATAACTAAATCCTTGATCATTTTGTAGATTGCACCATCGTGGAATGACAATTTTTTGTTCAATCTGTTGCATTGCTCATGAAATGAACACACCATACTGAATGAGCTCAAAGTCATGCTTAGTGGGTGTGTATATCTGAGATATCCACTTTCCAGTCATTTACCCTGCATTGCTTTGATTCTCGATGTGTGTCGGTTTTTGTACGTCTAAATTGAACTTGAAAATTAAATTCTACTGGTCTGCTAAGTGTTTGTGGAAGTCTTAAAACTGTCTTTTTTGTTTGATAGATTGATAAAGCCAAATGACATTGTTGTGTTTTATAAAGAAGTACTGTTATTTCTTGTGCAGTAGATTTGGTTCCAGTGTCCTCAACTCAAATGTGGGGTCTGTCACTTATTTGAGACAAAAACTCGTTAGTAGTTACTGTTTAATGAATCCTGTTGTTCTGCAGGTTCACTTCTTTCTTGATAGGATTTCTACATAGTTACCTTAAGGTAAAGCATAGCACTTCATATTAGTGAAAACAGTTATCATTCCAAACCAAATTCCAGCATGGCGGGGGCATCAGCAAGAACTGGAAACACGTAGGCTAATTGTTGGACGGTATTTTACGCTGGGTGCAGTTGGCCTTATGCTGCAAGCCTATGCTTACCCAACGATGGTCTATTTTCATCGTTAGGGCACTTGATTCTTCCACAGATATTAAGGAGGATGAGCAAACTCCCGAGGCCCTGAGAATGTTGCCAATTTACACCCATATTTGGCTTCATGTAAATGAGACTTATGTTTGCTTTACAGTGTCTTAGGCTGCGGCCATGGTGGAGCGGAGAGGAGCGAAGTAAAGATAGCAATTAGAATCGCTATCTAACCAAACGGTCACATTGCAATGGATGTGACCATAGTGGAGAGGGGAGGAAAGATGAGAGGAAAGAAGTGAAAAAAAGCAGAAAGGTAGAAACAAAAAAGTTTGTTTCAGAGCGCGTTTTCCATTGCTGAATTTGGCGTGTATTCCTTTTGTAATACAGTGAAACCTCTCTAATTGGTACACCTGCGGGACGTAGCCAAAGTGTACCCATCAGAGGGGTGCACCCATAAGAGGGGTATGGGTATATAAATTAATCAAAACAATATATTGTTTTATATTGTCTTTTTTTAACTGCAAAAATGCATTGTATAATATAATATTTCACAAAAAGCTACCTTATTTGCTGCCTATGGCAGGGTCGCATACCCATCTTGCCCGTCTGAATAGATGCAAGGGTGATCTTTTGGACTGTGTTTTTCTACAGCCAGATGCACACTAAAGCCGCAACCCCCGTGCATATTTATTATAGGTCTACTGTTCTTTGAGGTATTCCACCGATGCCAGGTGGCAAGCTCCTACACCTTGAAATGTTGCCTCCTATCCGTTGCATAGTAGAAAGTTCTTTTATGTATAAATGCCATTGAACGCCACATGGGACTATGGTTTTACTTCTAATCCAAAGGAAGGCACACTCAGGGCATCTCACTTGCAGAAAAGAAGGCAACCCACCTTGGTCCAGCAGTGGCATAGCCAGGATTTTCTGAAGGGGGGGGGGATATGACTGCCAATAGCATATATTGCACTTCACTGATCCATGATAACCAATTGTTCTTAGGCAACTTTTATTTTACTTTGAAAAAACTAGACAAAAATGCAACGTCAATACTTATTAATTTTGCTATTCAAATTTGACAACACTTATTGTGACTATGTAAGACAAAGAATATAATACACAAGTTTTCACAAGACAAAATCCAATCGCCTTTTCTTTTTAAGTAGTTCTTCAAGGACTTCTTCTGTTGTAGGAGTGTGTTCATGGTGGATGTTTAACAGTGCTAATCCATTTAATCTTGCTTCACTGGTGGTATTCCTGAGATAAGTTTTCAGACGACAAAGTGTTGAAAAAGAACGTTCACTGGAACATGTTGATATTGGAAGTGTTGCCAAGATTTGGAGCAACTTTCAAACATTAGGTTGCAATGTAGCATTGCAGATAATGAGTGCATCTAAAGCATTTTCTGGAAGGTTGTTGCTCTCCAAATGTGACAAACGATGATACCATAACCTGATTTCTGCAACAACCGTGTCAATATTGGAATCAAGATCATCTGAGTAAAACTTTGCCAGATGCTGGATATCTTGTAGCTGTTCTTCAGATGGTATATTGGTTGGAATTTTAGGGAGAAGACATTGGAAACCATTAAGTATTTTTTTGTGACTTACAAATCTGGCTTGGAGCTGATTAATAAAAGAATCTAGAAAAGGAATGTAGATTGCAACCTTGTAGTATTCTTCATCAGAATTGACTGGAATATTGAATCTGTGTGATTGTCTTGCAGTTACTCGTGGTCTCTTTAATGAAAATTCATACTTTTCAGCTAGAGTTGACACAGCACTATACAACTTCTTAAATTCATTATCTGCATTTTCACACAAATACTTCACTTCATCTATGATGTCTTCTGCAGAATGCATTGCTTCCTCAAGATCGATGTTTACGTTTTGCAATTCTTTGCAGAGCTGAACACTGTATTTGAACACATGAGCTGTACATTGTAGTGCTACATTGAATTCAGCTTGTTTCATGCTACAAATTAGCAGTTGGGCTTGAAGTGATGAATTTGTGTCTCTCCACTCAACAATATCGCCCAGAGCAGAAAATATAGCATCCTGTAATTCCAGGAAAGATGAAACTGAATTGTGCCTTTCAATCTATCTTGTTGCACACATCTGTGTTAATTTGGTTCTTTTGGAGTCTGAACAGACCTCAAGTATTGCAGAGGATAATATGTTTTGTCTTTTCGGACAGCTTGTACTTCACAAGCATTTGAAATTGCAAGATTTAAGCTGTGTGAAGAACATTGGATATATATTGCTGTTGGTATTTGAGATCTAATGTGTGCTTGTACACCATTGAACTGCCCACTCTTGGAGGCAGCTCCATCATAGCCTTGTCCTCTCATTTTACTCAAGTCTTTACCATAAGAATGTAGTTCATCAAGTATTTTGGTTGCAATTCCTTTCCCAGTGGTTTCTTCAAGAAGTGCAAATTGCAGAAATATCTCACGAACAACAGTTTTTTGCATATCGACATATCGAACACATAGTGATAGCTGTTCCTTTCCAGAGATGTCAACCGTTTCATCAGCTAAAATGGAGAAACATCCAGCATCATTCACTTTCTTAACCAGTTTTGATAGAATTATACTGTTGCAGGCTGCAATAATTTCATTCTGAATTGTTGGACTGGTGTAACGAGCATTACCAGCACAGAAAAGAAGTAAACTTTTGGTGTTTTCATCAACTCTCCCCCGATATCGTAATAATGCACGAAAATTGCCATCATTTTCACTTGGTTCTTCCAGGGTCATTGGTCCAGAATCATGATGACCCCTCAAACTCAATCCTTGCGGGCCACAAACCAAAATTGTGTCAATAATTGGAGTTATTCGGCATCTATTTTCAAAAGCTTGTCGCTGCCTCTCATTGTCCAGCTGCACTGTGATTGGTTTTCTTTCACCAGACATAATCAAGGTCGGCACGTTTGCTGCTTCAATGCTTTTCTGGTGATACTTTGTTGCCTGGTGACCATCATAACATTCCTTTGCATCTTTCCATTTATTAAATCTTGATTTGCACAGTTGACCTAATGGCTGACTGCCACTCCCAGCTCCAGCTGGTCCAAATAAAACACAGAATTTACAGAATGCTCCTTGCTCACAATCAGAGTATGACAACCATGGCCAAATTGAAAACCATTTCAGTTGAAAACGTAAGCGTCTGGAACCAACTACAGGAAATTTGTACTGATAGTCTGGCATCCAAATGTCATCCAAAAGTTGTATTTTTTTCTCTTCTGTCAGTGGCATGCCAATATAGCACCCAATATCATTAGGATGTCCTTTAACCTGATAATTATCTTGATCTGTGAGCATAGCTGCATTTTGTCCTTCAGAACTTGCCATCATGAATGGAGAAATTGTTCCCTTCTCTGATTCTACTATCAAATCTGAAACGTCTGTGGTAGAATCAGACTCATATTTTGAAATATCAGATGGTTTAGTTGTAATACAAATGCACTTGGGTTCAAAATATTTCAAAATATTTCCAGCACTGCTTGTTCTCTTCTTCAACATTCTCATGTGTTAACATTCACTTTCTCCACAGCAGTCGTCTTCTCCTTCAGTGAGGTCCCAGTGATAGATTTCCCTCTATCCACAGCAGTCGTCTTCTTCTTCAGTGAGGTCCCAGTGATAGATCTCCCTCTATTCACAGCAGGTGTCGTCTCCTTCAGTGAGGTCCTAGTGATAGATTGCCCTCTATCCAGAGCAGTCGTCTTTGTATCCTTCCTCTGCAAGGTCCTGATGATAAAATTACTTGTATTCCTCTTTCCTGTGCAAGGCCCAGATGATTGAACACCTTCAAATCACAGTAGTTGTCTTCCTCTCTTTTATCTGTGAGGTCCTGTTGGTAGATCACTGGAAACTTTTAAACACAAATTAGTAACTTACAATATTAAAAAACAAATAGCAAAACCTCAAATAATATCTATCAAAAAACACAAAAATCCTTGTCTTTTTTGAAAAATAATGCAATGTTTCCCAAGATGGTGCTGTTGATAAGGATAAGTGGTTTTCCTATCATCCACGGGATTAGTCTTGATTTGTTGACTGAAGTAAAATTCTCAGTATGTCAAGTTGTTAAAAGAAAATAAATATAGGGAATAATAAGAAATGCTTAAAAAATAAAATGGCATGCAGTTTTTATTTTTATTTTAAAGTTATTTACAAAGGAATTATTTATAAACATTGACAAAGGAATGATGCCTATCACCTTGCAACTCAAGTTATGATATATATTTAAAAAAAAAACTGTTTACAAAAGAAAAACAAAAATTCATTTCATTGTAATTTTTAAGAATTTCATATTATTTCTTATATTTGTTTTCTTTTAACAATATGACATACTGAGAAGTTTATTACAGTCATCAAATCAAGAATAATCCCATAATCGATAGGACAACTAATCCTCCTCTTCAACAGCACCAAAAATGCCTATTGCTTAACATTGATCATTCTTCAAAATAAAAGTTTTTGTGCTTTACATTATTATTTGAATGTTTGCCATTTACTTTAAAATTGTAAGAGCTACTAATTCAATTCCAGTGATCTATGAAGTTGATAACGCCTGCTCTGGATAGAGGCTAATAGCACTGTACTATAGATTGGTAGTATGTGATAATAAATTTAAAATTTGATGTCAAATGGCTTTATATTTTCAGCTAGTGTACATGGGCACAAGGGGGGGTTTAACCCCCTAAACCCCCCTTGGCTACGCCACTGTGGTCCAGTATCAAACCTAGAACCACTGCTGCAGTTACCAAGTACCTTGCCCACTGCGTCACTGAGGCAGGATGCACCCATTACAGAGATGGTTTTCTAAAAATGGTGACATGCATTAGGTGTACCAATGGAGGGGTGTACCCATTATAGAGGTGGTTTTCTGGAAAGTGGTGACATGTATGAGGTGTACCGTTAAGAGAGGTAGAAATAGCATTAACCCTATGGGCAAAAAATCGTTGCCTGAAAAATCTGTACCGATATATAGATATTTTCTAGTATTCTAAATTTCTGATGTTCTAAATTAACATTTTATTTGGGGCCTAATAGATGGCGCCACAGTATGAAAGCGTTTTTATTACCGCTCCACCATGGCCATACATTTCTCTGCTTCAATCGTTCCATATCGCGCCTCTTTCATCTCATTTCTCCTCTCAGCTCCACCATGTCCTCAGCCTTAGCCAGACGCAATCAAGAATGTTATTGAGTTGACGAGTCAAATCCTGTATATTAACGAACTATTATTGTAAATGGCAATTCCCTTAATAGGAGTGTTTCAATTATGAGCCATACCATAAACGTTTGGGAGAGAGTTCTCGAACATCCTTTGCTGGCAGCATTAGTATAAGGTAAAATCAATTTCGACCCATATCAACCTCGTCTACAGCATAGTTAGGTGCCTTTAATTATTTTCGTTGAGAGTGGAATAACTGGTTGAATAAAACAATCGTTTATTGGTGTGGTGTGCAACTTCTTTCAGTATCATGAAAGTCTTTGAATGGTCAGCACCCTATGGAGAGAGTTATTGAATAGTGAATAAAATATATACAAGTCAGGAGTAGTGTGGCAAACGTTTTAGTATGGTCCTAAGGATGTGCTTAGAAAGAAAGGAAATATAAAGGATTATCTTATAACATTTATGATGCATCTATTGAAATGGGGAAGTCTTTAAGGTGAAATTTTGAGTGCACCCTATTTGAAGGTGAGTGGTATATTGCGTTGGACAAACCAGTTCTCGTCTGATCACTGAAGTTAAGCAGTTCAACCCCCAGCTAGTAGTAAAATGGTTGGCCGCTAGCAAAACCTCAGTACTGCAATTACCCAAAAATCGTCGCACTAGTGTTGTGTCTGCAGTCTTTGCATTACAACTATGCAGTGGATGGGGCTCTAATGACCTTATAGTTGAAGGGCCTTAAAACACCAACGAAAAAGCTATTTGAATACGAAATTAAAGCACGGATACCCTTTACCTTTGACTAGGAATTATGGGTTATCTAGAAAAAGGGAAAGCACCAGTACAATGATGGAATTAAGGAAAGTTGCTTCCTAGTCACCATGTATATTTAAAACCATGAAGAATTAATAATGTTTTCAATTTCTATAAAAGTTGCAATGCACATTCTACTTCCTAAGCCAAGTTGCATTGGACACCAGTTCTCGTGTGATCACTGAAGTTAAGCAGCCTGAGCCCACGTTAGTACCAACATGGGTGGTTGATAAAGAACGTTGGGTGCTGCAAATTCCCCCTCTCCTATGTCCACTACCTACCTCCTCATCTCCTGTGAGCAGTCTCCTAACGGTTAGTCCTGTTATGGCTGCTTGGCTAACTCCCCAACCCATTAAATGAATCCATTGTCAACTGCTTCATCAAATTCTAAATTCACCATGCTGCAATACAGTAGTCTAAAATTGGTCGCACCACTGAAATATAAGCTGCTTCATTTAATTCTAATTCACTACACTGCAAGCAGCCTTATTTGGCCAATATTGCAGTGGAGAAACAAACTCTCATTCCTACATATAATACTATGGCGTGTTCGTTGAATGAGTATGTTGATCAGAAGGATTTTTAATTATAACGTTAGTGTTAAATTTTATAGTTCTGAACAATATATTTTATTAAAGAAAACTATTGAGAAATGGTTTCACAGGAAAAACTATAGACGCGTCCGCACTAACCATCAGTAGAAAACGTTCCGATTCTTGTCTCTCTTGAAACCTTATATTTCTTCTTCTAAATACAGTCAGTGCGGAAAGTATCTCGACACCTTAATAAAAATTGTATTTACACCTGTAATTTGGTCACATAAGGAATAAATATAATGAAAAAACATTCAATACATTAATTGGGCCTCACAGAATTGTGAAATCCTAGTGGTGTTGAAGAAATATTTTATTTTCCAATGAATATGTAGTTTGACTTCATCCCCCTCACCACATTCATGCACAAAAAGTATTTTGACACGTCATTGAAATCCATTGGTTTACAACCTTAATTTGAATTTGGCAATAAAAAATGTCAATATAATTACCCCAAAGTGAAAAGGAAATTTAAATTCCCTCTCATATGGTGTGTGTGTGGGGGGGATCAGTTTCATGCAAATACAGTGAAAATGGGGAGGAAGAGCAAGAAAACAAGTGAAAGTGAGTGACTGGTTGTTATTAGGTTAACCCTTAAAAGGCTACCGTTTCTTTAAGGATACAAAAACATCTTGCTCCCAAAAGGTCTGTATTTTGAAAACCCTGAGGCAAAATTAAACAGGGATTCCCCGAACCAATTCACAATTGCTGATAGTGAGGTAGACATCATTATCAACATACAGTCGGACCTCATTATAGTGGACGCCACGGGACCATGAGCAGTCGTCCACTATATCATCATCATCATCATACCCTTATCCCGCCTGTGGCAGGGTCGGGTCTGCAGGTTCTAACCCTCCACTCCCGTCTGTTCCCTACCATGTCCCTGTCCACCCCACACACCGCCATGTCCCCCCGGACAACCCGCTCCCACGTCAGCTTTGGTCTCCCCCTACCCCGGATGCTGCCGACCACTTGCATTCCTGGAATGCACCTAACTAGCTCCTCTTCCCCTCTTCTCATAACGTGTCCATACCACCTGAGCCTATTTTCTCTCATCTTTTTGGCAATGTCCACCACCCCCAAGCTACCTCGAATATATGCATTCCTAATTCTATCTGCCCTTGAGACACCGCACGTGTACCGCAGCATTTGCATCTCGGCTACTTGCATTCTATTTACATGGCTTTTCTTCACTGTCCAACACTCTGATCCATACAGCATAGCTGGCCTAGCCACTGTCCTGTAAAACTTCCCTTTCAGCTTGATTGGGACCCTCCTATCACACAGGACTCCACTTGCCTGTTTCCATTTCAACCACCCCCCATTGATTCTGTGGGTCACATCCGAGTCAATCCCCATTGCTGTGAAACGTTGATCCTAAGTACTTTGCCTCCTGCACCATTTTCACCAGTTCACCCCTCGAGCGTATGTCCCTGTTGTTTTCCTGGCCATCCCAATTGAAAGCTAAATACTCTGCCTTTTTCATGTTAATCTTTAACTCTCCCTTTTCCATTGCTCCTCTTATATCGTTTAGTCCCTTCTCTATCTGCTCTTTGCAGTCACTAATTTTCCCTAAATCATTGGCAAATGCCAGGCACTGGGGGGGGGGCATTCTCCTACACCTATCAGCAGTTCGTCCAAAACTAGGATGAAAAGATAAGGGCTAAGTGCTGAACCTTGGTGCACCCCAACTTTCACTGGAAACCCCCCAGTGTTTCCCCAAGGTGTCCTTACCCTGGCTATGGAGCCATCATACATATCCTTGATTATTCTAATAAACCCTTCATCTACCCCCCTTTTCCGTAATACTTCCCAAACTACCTGTCATTGAACACTATCATCTGTTATTGAAGCCCTATACTTTTCTACCATCTGCATCAGAATGAAGATTGGCTCCATTGTGGACCTACCTGACATAATCCCAAACTGATTTCTGCAGACACTAGTTCTACCCCAGAGGCGACATTCCATTACTCTCTCATCCACTATAATGGGGTGCATTATAACGAGGTTCGACTGTACCTTGAAATCGAAATGGCGGTGAAATCGAAATCGAAAAATCGAATTTCAGGAGCTGAAATCGACAAAATCGGAACAGAGGACCAAACAACAACTGCAAAGACGTTTTAGTTTATTGTGAATCTGGTATAGAAGTTATGGAGGTAGGAAGTCATAAAATGCTGCCTGGATGATAAAGGAATATGCTAGTAAAGGTAGGTAAACCATATTCAGCAGGTGGACTAATTCTGTTGCACATAATGCATGTATCTTCAAGGAATCACTAGCCTGTTGTGAGGTATCATCATTTTTGCACACAATTTGAATGTATGGCGGCACATACTTAGGTCAATCTCTATTTTTGGCTTTCAGAGCATTTGCAAATGTTTAAGATGCCTTTAGCTACATGTATGGGCTGACTGATCAAGACTGTGAAGGACTTCTCAGTGATGATGAAATGGGTGACCCAGATTACTGTGCAAATAAGGGCAGTTTTAGTATTGATGCTACTCAGCTCCCACATGATGAAACTGGATGTGCTACAGATGAAGACGATTTGGATGAACAGCAGTTGGAGGGTAATGAAGGAAATATTCATTACCTTGGTGCAGGATTGCTGAAGCAGCAAGCAGAATTGATAATTTGGCCCCAAGGTAAATCAGCAAAGAGGTTGAAGCCCATGGGTGCTGGCACACCAGCAGGAAGGGATGCAAAGAAGTCTAAAGCTATTATCCAAAGAGAGTGGAAGGAAAAACTCCTGGTTGCTGAATCACAACTTCATGAGACAAAGAAGTCAAAAAATCTGCAACCACACCACAGTTCTTTTTTCGAGGAAATTTTGCAGCATGGTTACAAGCCAGTTGACGTTTTCAAGATGTTTCTTAGTGGCAAATCAATCACAACTATATGCCATTCAAAAAGGAAATGAGACATTCAGGGCATCATCCATTGATTACTATAAACTATTTGGGATTTTGTACCTCAGTGGATACATTCAGTTGCCATCAAGAGACATATATTGGGAGTGCCAAAAAGATACCCACAATGCCCTGGTAAGTGAATGTATGGCCAGGGTTCGATATTATGCTCTATTTCGATATTTACACTTTGCAGACAATGCCTCACTGAATAAGAAAGATCGTCTGGCAAAGGTGAGACTGCTTCTTGACAATTGCAATGAGCACTTTGAAAAGCTGGGGAACCCTCTACCAAATCTTTGAAGCTTTGATGAAGCTATGGAGCCAAATTACGGGCATCATTTTCTAAAACAATACATCAAAGGAAAACCTGTCAGATTTGGTTACAAGTTGTGGTGTTTGTGTTCACCAGAAGGTTACCGATTTCAAACAAAAATGTATGCAGGCAGAGAACAACGGCCAAAGGGAGAGGCCCTGGGTGAGAATGTTTTGACCACCTTGGCATTCAATTATGTACCACCAGGCAGTTTTGGGTATTGTGATAATTTCTTCACAAACATGAAGCTTCTAGACAGAGCAAGTGGCAAAGGCATATTCATAACTGGTACTATATGCAAAGACAGGGTAGAAAAAGCACCACTCAATGACCTGCAGAAAAAAAGCCGTGGAACATATCATGCACTCGAATCTCATGACAGTAAGATCACAATTGTTCACTGGAATGAAAACAATCAGGTGACACTTGTCACAAACTGACAAGATTCATTGGAGTCCACAGTTGGAAGCTGCAGCAGAAGAATTTGTGGATCTGCTGGCAAAGTATCCATTCCCCAGCCATCAGTCATTGCAGAGTATAATGCTAACATGGGAGGAGTGGATGCTTTTGATCAACATCGTGCCCGATACAGAATTCACCTTTGCAAAACGGCATGGTATTGGCCAATTGTCAGATTCTGCCTCAATGCCACAATGGTAAATTCGTGGCTCTTGTTTTGGCAAACCCATCCTTCAACTACTCTTCTAAGCTTTGTGTGTGACGTTGTTCAGGCGCTTTTAGTTCCACACATCTTGCGCATAATTGATGATGGAGCATTACGCCCAAAGAGGCTTTCAAGTATCAGATAAGATTTGTGGTTTGATGGCGTGAATCACTTGGTTTCAATGGGCAAAACTCGTAGGAGGTGTGCACGATGTAATAAGCTTGTAAAGCCATACTGCATAAAATGTAATGTTGCCCTTCATATTGAATGCTTTGTGCCTTATCACATGAAAGGTAACTGAAGAAACATGTTAAAGTGTCAATATTTCTTTATAGTACTGTGTTGATAGCAAGTGAATAAATTGTGTTGTTATTTATTTGACGTCTGGTCAACTTTCGCAAGCTTGGTACCATGCCACAGGCTAGCGGCTCTTTAAAGATACATAGAATAACTTTGGTTCCCGTTATCCTATTATCATAAAAATTGAGATTCGTCATCACCAGGGCAACCCAATCACATGGTATAAATTTCACTAAAATTAC
Organism: Trigoniulus corallinus; assembly: GCA_013389805.1. Taxonomy (NCBI): domain Eukaryota; kingdom Metazoa; phylum Arthropoda; class Diplopoda; order Spirobolida; family Trigoniulidae; genus Trigoniulus; species Trigoniulus corallinus. Next base: position 10,815,024 of record JAAFCE010009125.1, read on the forward strand.
TGCACTGAAACATGTAGCCGCCTTTGCTGCGTTAACAAGAGGCAACGACCTCTTAGCCTTAAGGTGCAGGGCTCCACCGCCAATGCAAAGCATGTTCCTGCATCTAAGCTTTTAGGTGCAGTCAAACTAACATCCACACCTTCTTCCTACCCTCCCCGGTTTCTTTCCATATCCAGGGAGGATGGTGTAGCTTTGGGGAAGGCGTCGCCCTTCCTTATCGCTAAAGCCATCAAGGGCATTGCCAGTGATGTGACTTCGGTCAAGAAACTGTGCAATGGCACCTTGTTGGTGGAGGCATCTGCCCCTCACCAGATAGAAGCATTACTGAAACTGCAGAAGCTCGGTGACATCCCAGTTGCGGTGGAACCCCATTGCACCTTAAACACCAGTAAAGGTGTGGTGCGGTGCCCTGACCTATGCGGGGAATCACAAGAGCAAATAGCGAAGGAGCTCAGGGACCAGGGTGTGGTGGCTGTCCACTGCACCTCAGTTCAATGGGATGGTTAATCCCGCCCACCTGACACCTTGGTGCTGACCTTTGGTAGGCCCAAGGTGCCAGAGTACATCATGGCTGGCTACCTCCGCTTACCTGTACGTGCCTTCATACCGAGCCTGCTTCGGTGCTTCAAATGTCAGCGCTATGGTCATGGTCAGAATTCCTGTTCTCCCAAGGCCATGTGTGGAAATTGTGGGCAGGGATACCGCTCCCCAGAATCCTGTAAGACTGCATCTTTTTGTATTAACTGTAAGGGAAACCACCCAGCCTCTTCCTGGGATTGCCCCACTTGGCTGCAGGAACGTGCGATCCAGGAGGTACGTGTCCAGAAGGATATATTAGCTTTCAGGATGCATGGCAGCTGCTAGCCTTGCCAGGGACCTCCAGTCGTGGAGTGTCCTATGCAGGTGTGGCAAAGACAGGTGCTGTGTCCTCTGTCTGTACCCAGACGGACACGCTACCTCAGCTCCCCCTCTCATCCGTTTGATGCCCTCTCAGGCCCGTGGGGTCCATGGGGTGCCAATTTGTGCAAGCATTGGCTGCCAGACGGACCCCGACCCCATTTCCACGGCTTCTTCTGACTCCACCACCGCCTCTGGCCCATGCATGGGCCCCCTAATAATAGTGGTGCCAGGTTCTTTGAAGGCCTCCCTCGCTGCCTCAGCCCAGTTAGCCTCCTCCATGGAAGGGGTGGTGGGTCCTTGGTTCTTCCACCCAAGCTCTCTGGCCAATGGCAGACAGCACGGGGTGGTTTCATGCCCAAATTGGGGCACGATGGAGATTCCTCCTTCGAGAGTGGAGGACGACCCCATTGAAGACATCCCTCCCTTTTCTGCAGTGGGACGGAGAAAAGGGGGAATAGAAATAAGCCACCGAAGCTCACATGGAACTGTCGAGGTTTTTCCCACAAGAGAGACGAGATCACACTGCTGATCTCCAGGCACAACCCTATCTGCATCTCCCTCCAGGAGATCCTGTGTCATACCCCCATTTCAAAATGTGGGTACACTACATATGCAGACACCTGGCAGCAAGGAAGCACCCTGTAGGAGGGGTGGCTATCCTTATCCGGAATGGGTGCATGCATGTGCCAGTGGCTTTGCAGACGCCTCTGCAAGCAGTGGCGGTCTCATTGCAACTGGATGTGCCCACCACTCTATGTTCCCTCTCTATGCCTCCTGGGATTGATATCAAATGGGCAGACCTCGATTCCCTCAGTGCCCAGCTTCCAAGACCCTTCCTGATTATGGGTGATTATAATGCCCATAATCCTCAATGGGGCTCGGACAGTCACAACCCCCAAGGGCGACTTGTGAACAATGGGTGTCACACAATGGCCTCATTGTTCTTAACACAGGTGCCCCCACGCATATGATGACTGCCACTGTTGGTCTCTCATGTATAGACCT